>CAXKVY010000253.1:600000-952500 GCA_964058915.1 Tetropium fuscum | reverse complement strand
CGGAGGCACACTTTATATGAAGTTTAAATCATCTGGAGATGAGTTAGTAACAGCTTTGATTATATATAATCAAAGGTAACAGTCTTTATTGACACAACTTATTTCTAGGTTATAATTTTATTACATCCAAAAAATTAATAATACATAAGGTATTTATCTCTTAAAACAAATCAATTTTGACGGGGAAAACGCCAATCAATAATCCGTACCACTTACCTTTTATTTTTCGACATCACACCAATTACTTTGCTAATAATTAAAAATTAAAAGCACGACACGGTTTGGTTCTGACGATGACTCTTCCATCCACAGATCTATTCACATCGCAAGCAAGATGGTTGGTTGGTTTCCTTCCGCTCCACTCACGAACAAGTCAAATGTTTGGCGCGAAATATAAAAAAAGTGTAATAAACGAGGTTTAGTCTTTTAGCGTACGTAGGTCCAATGAAATATATACCGTATTATAAATGCATAATAAACAAATATCGCTGTAACAGCGGGCCACTGCTTTAAAAACTACTACTAAAAGGAAGGTATATTTCAAGTGTGATCGCCGCGTTATTGCCGCGTATAGTTACCGCTTCTGATGCTTTGCCGCCGTTTACGACTATTATCCAACCGTTGGCCGTCATTCTCATGTTTGCTGGGTGGTTGCCTCCCGTATGGGTCCTTCGTTTTCGCACCAAAACCTTACAACTACTAGCTGGGTTGCCTCCCGTATGGGACCTCAGTACCTTCTGACGAAAGTCGGCTAACTAACAACAAACCCTTCAGTTTCGTATCTTGAGAATGATTGTAGGTTAAAACACAAGTATGGCAACCCTTGTAAGTTTTCATTTTACGTTCACCTAAGTGTCCAACAGCATTATTGCGATTCTTTTGAATAGAGATCGAGGGTTTCTCTGCCGTGCTCTTTCCCCTCGTGAATTCAAGGCTGAGTACGGCATTTATTTATTTTATATTGTTCATAAATTAATACCTGTTTAAATAAATCAGTAGGTGTATTAAAATGCTTAGTCTTTTCTTTTTCATCTCAAAACTCCCGCTTTTCGTTAGTAACCAGTGCATCTCGGACAGGGTTAATTTAAATTAAATACAACGTAGGGTAGGTATTTCCCCTTTTGACGATCACGTACCCCGGCCATGTGTTTCTCTGTTTATTATGTTTAACTGACCCGGGTTGGTTACATTACAATACACAGTGTCGCAAAAAAGTCCTCTTACCTTCCATGGTGCCTACGTGGATCTCTGGTTTGACTACGGGGCGAATTCCTAGAAAATCCGGTCTGTATATTACCCGCTCGTTGTGCTTCTTTTTCTTCTTCTCCGGGTGCGCTTCCACATAAATCATCTGGCAATAATGAGCGCAAATTTTAGATATGGGCACGTTCCTTTTCGATCCCGGCTTCTTAAGATTCACCTTGTAGATCGGCCTAAGGTTCAGATGCAGGATTTGGAACGGAGACACATCCACCTATAATAAATAATCATCTACCTCAGTATTAAGCAAACTTTCTTCAAATAATACATCACATTACCATCAAAGCGCTAGGTTTTCGCTTCAATCGTTTCAGCTTCTTCGCCTTGAAGCCCCCGGGTTCGATCTTGGGTTTTTTCAGCAAATCCCATATGAGGATCGTGCCGTCCACGCTAGACGTGAAGAACTGCATAGACAATTGGTTCCACTCGTCCGGGATTTCCATGAGTTTTCCAAGTTTCCCATACTCGAAGGAAGGCGACAGCCAGGTAATACCTTAATTATAATAGCCTCGTTTAATTTTTATTTATTTATTTAGTTTCATAATCATTATTGAATAATGTGGCCGTCAAAAAGAGAATTATTTACAATGAATCAAAATGACGCAACCAGCAACACCTAAAACGATGGTTAAAAATCATATTTTACTCTTGCAAAACAGGATGCGGTTCAGCGTGTGGCTGCAGAAATAGTGGTTTTCATGGCTCATATGGAGAGATGTAAAATCGTAATTTACCCCGTAAATTACGAAATTTTTTTCCGTAATTTAAGGCAGTTTACCCTTTTTTTTATTACGGTTTATTAATTTACCGGGCATTTATGTACTATAACGAGAGATGTAAAATCGTAATTGACCCCGTAAATTACGAAATTGTTTACCGTAATTCAAGGTAATTTAGCCTTTTTTATTACCGTAAATTACATCATAAATTACACCGTAAATTACATCATAAATGACACCGTAAATTACGAAATTGTTTACCGTAATTTACGGTAATTTAGCCTTTTTTTATTACCGTAAATTACGTCATAAATTCCCGGCAAATTACGGGTAGTAATTTACCGGTTATTTATGTACTATAACGAGAGATGTAAAATCGTAATTTACCCCGTAAATTACGAAATTGTTTACCGTAATGTACGGTAATTTAGCCTTTTTTATTACCGTAAATTACACCATAAATTACATCGTAAATTACGAAATTGTTTACCGTAATGTACGGTAATTTAGCCTTTTTTTATTATCGTAAATTACGTCATAAATTCCCGGCAAATTACGGGTAGTAATTTACCGGTTATTTATGTACTATAACGAGAGATGTAAAATCGTAATTTACCCCGTAAATTACGAAATTGTTTACCGTAATGTACGGTAATTTAGCCTTTTTTATTACCGTAAATTACACCATAAATTACATCGTAAATTACGCAATTGTTTACCGTAATTTACGGTAATTTAGCCTTTTTTTATTACCGTAAATTACGTCATAAATTCCCGGCAAATTACGGGTAGTAATTTACCGGTTGTTTATGTACTATAACGAGAGATGTAAAATCGTAATTTAACCCGTAAATTACGAAATTGTTTACCGTAATTTAAGGTAATTTACCCTTTTTTTATTACCGTAAATTACATCATAAATTACCGCCAAATTACGGGTAGTAATTTACCGGGCATTTATGTACTATGACGAGAGATGTAAAATCGTAATTTACTCCGTAAATTACGAAATTGTTTACCGTAATTTAAGGTAATTTACCCTTTTTTTATTATCGTAAATTACGTCATAAGAAGACCGGCAAATTACGGGTAGTAATTTACCGGTTATTTATGTACTATAACGAGAGATGTAAAATCGTAATTTACCCCGTAAATTATGAAATTGTTTACCGTAATTTAAGGTAATTTACCCTTTTTTTTATTACCGTAAATTACGTCATAAATTACCGCCAAATTACGGGTAGTAATTTACCGGTCATTTATGTACTATGACGAGAGATGTAAAATCGTAATTTACTCCGTAAATTACGAAATTGTTTACCGTAATTTAAGGTAATTTACCCTTTTTTTATTACTGTAACTTACGTCATAAATGCAAATTGCGGGTAGTAATTTACCGGGCTATAACGAGAGTAATTTATGTACTATAACGAGAGATGTAAAATCGTAATTGACCCCGTAAATTACGAAATTGTTTACCGTAATTTAAGGTAATTTACCCTTTTTTTATTATCGTAAATTACGTCACAAATTACCAGCAAATTACGGGTAGTAATTTACCGGTCATTTATGTACTTTAACGAGAGATGTAAAATCGTAATTTACTCCGTAAATTACGAAACTGTTTACCGTAATTTAAGGTAATTTACCCTTTTTTATTACTGTAACTTACGTCATAAATGCAAATTGCGGGTAGTAATTTACCGGGCTATAACGAGAGTAATTTATGTACTATAACGAGAGATGTAAAATCGTAATTGACCCCGTAAATTACGAAATTGTTTACCGTAATTTAAGGTAATTTACCCTTTTTTTATAACCGTAAATTACGTCATAAATTACCGGCAAATTACGGGTAGTATTTTACCGGTCATTTATGTACTTTAACGAGAGATGTAAAATCGTAATTTACCCCGTAAATTACGAAATTGTTTACCGTAATTTAAGGTAATTTACCCTTTTTTTATTATCGTAAATTACGTCACAAATTACCAGCAAATTACGGGTAGTAATTTACCGGTCATTTATGTACTTTAACGAGAGATGTAAAATCGTAATTTACTCCGTAAATTACGAAATTGTTTACCGTAATTTAAGGTAATTTACCCTTTTTTATTACTGTAACTTACGTCATAAATGCAAATTGCGGGTAGTAATTTACCGGGCTATAACGAGAGTAATTTATGTACTATAACGAGAGATGTAAAATCGTAATTGACCCCGTAAATTACGAAATTGTTTACCGTAATTTAAGGTAATTTACCCTTTTTTTATTACCGTAAATTACGTCATAAATTACCGGCAAATTACGGGTAGTATTTTACCGGTCATTTATGTACTTTAACGAGAGATGTAAAATCGTAATTTACCCCGTAAATTACGAAATTGTTTACCGTAATTTAAGGTAATTTACCCTTTTTTTATTATCGTAAATTACGTCACAAATTACCAGCAAATTACGGGTAGTAATTTACCGGGCATTTATGTACTCTAACGAGAGATGTAAAATCGTAATTGACCCCGTAAATTACGAAATTGTTTACCGTAATTTAAGGTAATTTACCCTTTTTTTATTATCGTAAATTACGTCACAAATTACCAGCAAATTACGGGTAGTAATTTACCGGTCATTTATGTACTTTAACGAGAGATGTAAAATCGTAATTTACCCCGTAAATTACGAAATTGTTTACCGTAATTTACGGTGATTTACCCCTTTTTATTACCGTAAATTACATGAATTAAATCAATTATCATAAATTAGATCAATTAATACAGGCACATTTTGTTTATTTTTTTGTTTTATATTTTAAAATCGTAATATGTATACTCTTTTTAAGTATCAATAATATATTAAGCACTAATTCCTAAATTTTGTATAGTAAACACATTTATTATGTTAATTTTCTTAAAAAATTACAAAAAAAATACTTGAAAATTTACAAAAAGTTAAATTACCTATTTATTTACAAAAAATAAATGTATTACCTGGTAATTTAGCAAAAAAAATAATTACCCGGTAATTTACCAAAAAGAAAAATACCAGAGAATTTATTTCGGTAAAAAATATTGCTAAATTACCGTAATTTTACATCTCTGCTCATATGGCTACATTTGCAATGGACAGTGACGTCACTGTGATAACCACCCACCATTTGAAGAAGGTGAAGTCTCTGAAATGCAAAGTATAAATGAAAATAAAATTTCCTTTTTTTTGTACATAAAATAATAAATATGCTACAGTTAATAAAGATTACCTGATTTTGTTCCACAGTTTAATTTTATATATATCATTATTACATAAAACATCGAATTTCACATTTTCCATGGATTATTTAAAACAAAATTTGTAAAAAATTATGCCGAAAATGACAGAAAAAACCAGAATTTTTAAAATTGTTTGCTGATAACTTTTTTAGGGTCAGAGATAGGTATAGGCATTGCTTTTATAGAAAAAAAGTTGACAAAATAACCTTTAAAATGCTCGGCCGAAAAATATTTGAGGTTAAAAAATGACTAACTCACACTGGAACATTTTTCAACATAACAAGCTTTTTTTCAATTTTTATTCCTGTCATATATTGTTTTCATTCTCATTTCCCACGGATTCCCATGGATTATTTTTTAAAAATTTCAAAAAAATTATGCCGAAAATGACAGAAAAAGAAGCGAAATTTTCGATTTTTTAAAATTTTTTTGCTTATAACATTTTTAGGGTCAGAGATAAGTATAGGCATTGCTTTATAGAAAAAAAAGTTGACAAAATCTTTAAAATGCTGGGCCGAAAAATATTTTAGGTTAAAAAATGACTAACTCACTTTCGAAAATTGCTTTTTTTCAATTTTTATTCCTGTCATACATATATATTGTTTTCATTCTCATTTCCCGCGGATTCCCATGGATTATTTTTTCAAAAATTTGAAAAAACATGCCGAAAATGAATTTTGTTCCACAATTTTTATTTTATATATCATTATTACATAAAACATCGAATTTCACCATTTCCCATGGAATATTTTTTTAAATTTTGAAAAAAATTATGCCTAAAAAGCCAAAATTTCGATTTTTAAAATTTTTTGGCTTATAACTTTTTTAGGGTCAGAAATAGGTATAGGCGTTGTTTATAGAAAAAAAAGTTGACAAAATATCCTTTAAAATGCTGGGCCGAAAAATATTTTAGGTTAAAAAATGACTTTAACACTCGAAAATTGCTTTTTTTTTTCAATTTTTATTCCTGTCATACATATATTGTTTTCATTATCATTTTCCACGCATTCCAATGGATTATTTAAAAAAATATATATGCCGAAAGTGACAGAAAAAGAAGCAAAAATTTCGATTTTTTAAAATTTCTTTGCTTATAACTTTTTAGGATCAGAGATAGGTATAGGCATTGCTTTATAGAAAAAAAAGTTGACAAAATATCCTTTAAAATGCTGGGCCGAAAAATATTTTAGGTTAAAAAATGACTAACTCACACTGGAACATTGCTTTTTTCAATTTTTATTCCTGTCATAAATATATTGTTTTCATTCTCATTTCCACGGATCCCCATGGATTATTTTTAAAAAAATTATGCCGAAAATGACAGAAAAAGAAGCGAAAATTTCGATTTTTTAAAATTTTTTTTCTTATAACTTTTTTAGGGTCAGAGATAGGTATAGGCATTGCTTTGTAGAAAAAAAGTTGACAAAACATCCTTTAAAATGCTGGGCGGAAAAATATTTTAGGTTAAAAAATGTCTAACTCACACTGGAACATTGCTTTTTTTTTCAATTTTTATTCCTCTCATACATATATTGTTTTCATTCTCATTTCCCACGGATTCCCATGAATTATTTTTAAAAAAGTGAAAAAAATATGCCGAAAATGACAGAAAAAAAGCCAAAATTTCGATATATTTAAATGTTTTTGCTTATAACTTTTTTAGGGTCAGAGGTAATAACCATTGCTTTATAGGAAAAAAAGTTGACAAAATATCCTTTAAAATGCTGGACTAAAAAATATTTTAGGTTAAAAAATGACTAACACACTGGAACATTGCTTTTTTTCAATTTTTATTCCTGTCATACATATATTGTTTTCATTCTCATTTCTCACGGATTCCCATGGACTATTTTTAAAAAAAATTCAAAAAAATGATGCCAAAAATGACAGAAAAAGAAGCGAAATAAATCGTTTTTATCGTTAGAAATTCCGAAATAAAAGCTCTTATTTTTATTATTATGATACTAATTTATTGTATCACCTGAGATTGGTCCGCGGTGGGAGTATCTCAGGTCCGATATGGCGGTGGGGCGCACCAGCGCCACATTGTGTATGTTCATCATCCATCCCATCAGAGAATTCATGTGCTGGCGATACTTTTGCTGTGCCGGAGTTAGTACCTCTAGCTCCTCCACCTTCGTCAGTTTGTTACGAATGTCCCAAATAATCTACGCGAGTAAACATTATCTAAGTTGATAGAGGTCATGTTGTCTGTCCATGGAAATATATAAAAGAGCACCTGGACCGTACGTATAAAAAAGGTGTATTTGAACTACTCACAATTTGCCCATTTTTACACCCTCCAACCAAGACGTTCTCGTCAAACTTGCAGAAGGACAAGTTGTGCACCTCCCTTGGCGTCTCCAGAATTAACTTCGGCTTCAAGGCGTCCACCGTGCTCCAGATCAACACGGGGTTCACCCCATATATGGCACTATTCACCTGAAACCATTATATTATACCCTGGTTCCGAAATAGTGTGGAGTGATTCATCACCAGCATATGGACGGCTCAGGGAGATGAGGGGCGAAGGGAACGAAATTCCATAGGCGTATCATTTTAGAGGGGGCACAATAAAAAATATCTATATAAAATATCTAAGTTATTAACATTGTTTTTAAGTGTACTTGTGATGTTTTTTTTTATTATCTTAAGAATATTCCTTCGTATACATTTTTGATCATTTTCAGTTCTCCTCCTGTCAAATTCGGTCGCTTATGATTGGAATTATTGGTTTTAGAACCACTACTATACCTACTATTCGCATTCGTCGCTTCCATCGCATAAAAACCACTAAACACTCGCGTATAACACAATATTATAATTAATTTATATCGCGAATCAACCGTACATAAGACATAATGAAACGCCACTGTCGCGCCAAAACATACATGCATGCATCAATATATCCAAGGACAGCGCATGCGTCAATATATCCAAGGAAATCCCGCGTCTTTACCTCTGACCAATGAAATTTAATTGAATCGATGAGTTCGAAAACCGTACAAGTCCAAAATTTGACATTTTAAAGTAAGATAGACATTTTGTTTAAAATTTGTCTCTTCATCGATTGAGCTTAAAAACCGTACTAGATACTTGGCCGTTTACGTCGCAGAGCTGATTGCTCCCGTGAAATGGGGAGAAAAACCGTACATGTCCGTGACTTGTACGGTTTTTCATCTCAACAACAAAATAGTGATCAGTTGCTTGTTTACATGAACGGCGTTCACTTCGTGTGTATATGCATTGTAATAAATAGTTTGATATTCGCGATTTTTCAAGTAAAATTATGTCATCCAGTGATAGTGAAGGAGTCAGTACATCTAGTAGTGGTAGCAGAAAAAGAAAAAGAAATGTCGCTAGCTGGAAACACAACAAAATAAAAACAGCACGTTTGCAAGGTCAGGCATATGTTTCTAAGAAGGGAAAACATGTTGATGCAAAGACTGTAGGACCTGCGTGTAGGTAAGTTAATTTTAATAAGTTTGACTTGAATTTCAAAATAGCTGTTTTATTTTTTAGTTGTACAAAAAAATGCATGCAATAGTTTACCGAGGAAGAAAAAAGAAACCTTTTATCTAATCTACTCAGCCGTACGTCGAAAAACGAGCAAGACACGTATTTACAAGGACTCATGGAAGCAAAACCAATCCAGAGACATCGCGTGAGAAGTGCGGAAAACAAACAAGAAAGAAAATCAAACTTTTCGTACTTCGTTTTGAAAGGCTCAAATCGAATTTCCGTATGCAAACAGGCATTTATAAGCCTTCATGCCATATCGCACTGGCAAGTTCAGCGCCTGAACACCCTACTTTTGGCAGCTAAATCACCAAAGGATCTTAGAGGCAGGCATAATAATAGACCTCGTGCTTTATGCGACGAATGGACTCAGAAAATTAAAGAGCATATTGAGGCGTTTCCGGTCAAAGCTTCACATTATTCCTCCAAAACCGTTCGTTATTTAGATGCATCTTTGGATGTAAAGAAAATGCATAGTCTTTTTGTCGGGAAATATCCAGAGTTGGAAAATTTAGTTAAATACGAATTCTATCTAAAATATTTCAACGAGAACTTCAATCTTAAGTTTGGGAGACCACAGGTTGATGTATGCTCGGAGTGCGAAAGACATGGAACGAGGCTCAAAGATGTTAGCCTTAACGATAACGCAAAGAGAGTGGTTGCAGCGGAACTAATGGTCCATAAAAGGCGGGCGAAGAAGTTTTATAATAAAATTAAAGAAGTGCAAACCCTGTGTACTGAACGACCAGAAGTGATGGGACTAGCTTTTGACTATATGCAAAACAAGCCACTACCGCACATACCTGTGCAGGAAATATTTTATTTCAGGCAGCTCTGGGTATTCGCATTCCAAATACACAACCTTAAGGAGAATACTGGTCATTTTTATACTTACCATGAAGGTCGAGGTCGGAAGGGACCTAATGAAGTTTGCACGTTCCTTAATGACTACATATTGAAACATATACCCCCTGAAATCACTGAACTGCATTTGTTTTCCGATGGATGTGCAGGGCAGAACCGAAACCAAACAATGGTTCGTTTCCTCTTAGCATTACAGGCAACCAAAAGATTCAACAAAATCTATCATTATTTTCCAATAAGAGGCCATTCGTTTTTGCCCTGCGATAGGGATTTTGGTTGTGTAAAACGGAATTTTAGAAAACATGATCGAATTTATATTCCAGAAGAATATGAGGATTTAATATTGACTTCCAGAAAAAAGCAACCATTTACTGTGAAACAAATCCGATACACTGATATTACTGATTTTAAAAACTGGTGGCCTGATTACTATAAAAAAACATGTAGCACTCGAGGTACCGGTTCCAAGAAAGAAACGTTTGCTGTGTCAAACCATAGGCAGTTCCTGTATGAAAGTTCAAATCCGGGATATGTTAAAACGTGGGAGTATATAGATGGTTTACACTCCGATACTTTTAAATTGCTAAAAGAGCATAAGAACAGCCCACCTCTGCCCAATATTAAGGCATATAAGGAACCTGTTCCGATTAATGAAAAAAAAATCGTGGACATCAAGAAGGTAATGACTTATACCCAAGGTGAAATATTGGAATTCTATTACCACATCACATCATGGAAAACCACAAGTGCTGAAAATGATGATTAGATGATTAAGATGGCAGTTTTGATATGTATTTTTCCTCTGTTTTGAAGAAATATTAAAAAAATAAAAAAAAATCATCTGTTTCTTTTTATATACAGGGTTGAGTTCAAGAACCGTACAAGTCCATCCCCCCTTTTTACCTGTCACTGATAGACTATTTTATTTTCCGAAAAACTACCATTAAAAACACATGGCAAACCACGAGATCTAAAACTTTTCTATGCATGCCGATAGTCTATGTCAAGTAGTTTCAACGTTAAAAGGTTTTTATTGATTTTCTCGGAACGCTGATTTTGGACATGTACGGTTTTCGAACTCACCGATTCAATTTAATTTAGAACCGCCTAAAACTCGCCAATGAGAGCGGTAGACCCGGTTACTAATGAGTTCTGCCCACCATTTCTATAGGGTGTACACAAATTTGCACACTAAGAAATTCTGTGATCCATTGCAAATAGGCAGACTGTTGCGTGGTGTGATATTATGTATGAATCACTCCGCACTATTTCGGAACCAGGGTATAGTTTATACACTTCTTCAATAAATTAACGCACCACTAAAAAATATTTAACCAATTTCCGCTTAGCATCTTCTCTTGCAATTTTCTGCCAAGTATTCATTTATTTTCCAACAGGTAAATCCAATTACAGGAAAAGTATACAAAATGTGGCAGTTATGAGTCAAGTTTGAGTCAAAAATTGTATTGAGGACCTTAAACACCGCAATATTTCAAGTTTGAGACAGATCGGTTCGTAAATAAGAGAGTCCGCCATTTTGATTTTATTAAGTTTGAGACAAAATTTGTATTGAGTGACCTTAAACACAGCCAAGTTTCAAGTTTGAGACAGATCGGTTCGTAAATAAGAGAGTCCGCCATTTTGATTTTATTACGTTTAATTTTTGTTTCGCCAAAAAATTTCAGACTTCATTAGTGACTTCGACATCAACCGAACTTACTAATTTTTTTTATTCTATTACGCTGAGCTAGCTTAGGCAAACTCTTATTTCCCACTTTAATCGCTGTTGAATGTACCCCGGAGCCTACCGATTCGCCATTTCACTTTTCTACAAAATTCTGATTTTATAAATTTGAAATTAAGCTTTGGGTAATTTATATGCCAGTTAAATTTTCCTTCCAAGAATTAGAACCATTTTGGTCTAAATGAATATTTAGGAGCTTTTTATTTTAGGTAGATATAATATATTATAAATAATGTATTGTAATTCTTATTTTTATTGTAAATTTTGTATTATTACCGCGTTTACATCAAATTTCCTCGAAAATTATAACTTTCGATTAAAATTACTCTCCGGATAGTGATGGGCCTATATAGATCAGAATACGAATGTCGCGTAGGAAAATGTGTCATATTTTCTAAACGGCGCACAGTGGGCCAGAGATCCCCTAATCATTGAAAAAGTTAATTTTCAATAACGATGGCGCACTAATTTCTGTCATGCTAAAAACAGTCAAGTAGGCCATGAAGTTTACAAAAACAACGACTTTTATAATGACTCGCCCTGGTTTGACAGATGTCGATAAATTTAATTCTTATTGTCCGGTTCAGTTTCTTCGAACAAGTTGCTCAAGTTTGAGACGATACAGTTCAAAGTGGATTAACTTCTTGACATATGCTATGAATAGGCCAGATACAGGTAAGTTCAAGGTTTTATATAATTAATTTTCTATATTTCTTTGTGCAGTTACGGCAAAAAATATTTATTCAGTGAATGCGTGTAAAAGCAAAAAAAATTAAATTGTCACTGATATTTCACGAGAGATATCTCAAAAGCTACAATGAGCTACACATTTTTGTTGATGCTATCCACCTCTCCAATTATTAAGCTTTATTATCGAAAAAAAATAGTTTTGCCGAATTGTGCCTATTCTCTGTGGGGAAGGTATTTTTAGCGCATGCGAGTGGATATAAATTGCATTTCACAATTTTCTATTATAATTTGATGCAAAATATAGCTTATCGGGTATTAAATGAAAGGTAATTCGGACTACCTACACTGTAAAAAGTTATTGGAACATGTCATCTGTCATTTTGACGGGTTTGACATATATGTTCTAAATGTCATATTTAAAAGCAATTTAATTTTTTTTCTTGTTCAATCGTTTGAGCTTTATAACGGTGCCGTGCAATTAAAAGTCAAAACGACTCTTATGACAAATTTTCGAAACTTTCTCATTGTGAAGCAGGCTTTTGTAAACAGATTATATTTGAAATTATAATAGGTTGAAAAGTATGTCAGAATAATTATGAATTTAACAAATAAAATTGACACTCAAGATGTCAACAAAATATTAATGTCATTACCTGAAAGCCTGGTTCACATTAGCTAAAAAAAATCGTTTACTTCCAATTGCATGGCACTGTACCTATTGGCACAGTAATTTTAAAATATAAATATTGAGACTTGTGTCCAAATTGCATGAAACAAAAAGGTGTATTTTCAACTTTTTGGTTACAGAATTTTTTTCTCTGATGTTTAGAACGAAGGATCCACAGGATTCAAGTCAGAACTTTATTTGAGGGTGGGATGAAAAAAATGAAATAAAAGAAACTTTGACTGCGGTGTGTCAAAAGTGTTTTCAACAAAATGAAATAAAAATACAAAATTTAGCCAAGAATTTCTCTATTCAGTTCCGTAAAAGATGGCTCGCAGTAAATAGAACTAGGCATCGTTTTTTGAGCAAAAATGAAAATTGGTTGAACAACTTTTTGGTTTTGAACTGCAATTCTGCCAAAAAAACAAATGGTGCTGGAAGACCAAAAGTAGAATTTGGGCAGCTCACTTACAGCGGAAAATTTCGTAGAACGGAAAATTTAAGGAAATCAGATAGTAACGAACTTCTGTTGATGAACTTAAGAGCCAGTGGCAGAAAAACGATCGCTAAAAGTATAGGCAACCTTGCTAACGAAAATAATATTCCAAACGAATCTGAGGGCAGTAGAAGTCAACTGAGCAGTGAAAGAGCTTTAACAGTGGATGCTAGATTATCTAAAAGACAGTATCAGGAGTTGAGGAACGTAGCAAAGGAAAATAACTCCAATCTATATCCTCCATATAATGAAATTAGAGAAGCCAAAAAGTTGTGCTATCCCAACGATATTATAGTCACTGAACATTCTGCCTCCGTGAAACTTCAGTCATTACTTGATCATACGACTTGTAGATTACTTTCAACTCTAGAATTGGATGGTTTTAAAGGCTTAAAGCAACGTGAATTAATTATGATTTCAAAATAGGGTATGGATGGTAGTTCTGGCCAAAAAGAATATCAGCAGGCTTTTGAAGGCAATTATTCAGATACAAATTTACTGTTGATATGTTTGGTTCCACTGCAGATATACACTCGAAATAATAAAAATGAAAATATTGTAATTTGGAATAATCCTTTGCCTTCATCCACAAGGTACTGCCGACCATGTAACATTCAATTTTTGAAAGAAAGTATTGAAGTATCAAAAATCGAATATGTTGCTATGCATGCCGAAATTAACAATTTAATTCCAACAAAGTTCCTGTTAAACGAACACGATTTTTTTAATACAAAACATGAACTTTATATGACAATGATCGACACAAAAATGATAAACTCTGTAACTGGTACTTCGTCGCAAAAATGTTATTTATGTGGGGCTGCCCCAAATGAAATGAACGACATTGAAAAGGTCTCCAAAAAACCTATAAAAGATGAGTATCTGAAATTCGGGATCTCTCCACATTTGGATACGATCCTTTGAATGTCTTTTACAAAATTGCCTATCGTTTATCTCTCAAAAAGTGGCAGGCACGTGGTGAAGACAAACTTATAATTAAAGAACAAAAACGTAAAATTCAAACTGAATTTAAATCTCGCCTGGGAATCATTGTTGACCAACCAAAACAGGGCAGTGGTACTTCAAATGATGGAAACTGCGCAAGACATTTTTTCCGAAATTATGATATTTCAGCCGAAATTACAGGACTGGACAAAGCGCTAATATACAGATTTTTTGTCATCTTACAAGTTATTGCTAGCGGAATAAATGTCAAGAAAAATGAATTTGATATGTATGCAATAGAAACTGCAAAATATTTTGTATCGAAGTATCCCTGGTACAAAATGCCAGCGGGCATTCACAAAATGCTGATACATGGATCAGCCATTGTACAATCAGCACCCGTGCCAATAGGACAGCTCTCTGAAGAAGCACAAGAGGCACGAAACAAGGAATACAGGAGATATAGGGAACACCACTCCCGAAAGTTTAATAGAGTTGCCACAAATATCGATGTCCTTAATAACATGCTCGTGTCATCTGATCCGAAAATTACTAGTTTAAGAAAAAGACTTTCAATTAAAAAAAGAAAATTTTGCTCAGAGGCACTTAACTTATTGCAGCCAGCTGCAATAAATGGTTGTTTTGACAGCGATACAAGCTCCGATAGTGATTCAGAATAAAAAAATTGTGCAACACTAAAACTATGTTTTCCCTTGTTCACTCAAATGTTTTTTTTGTTATTATAGTTCTGTAATTGTTATTAAATTATAACTAAAATTAAAATACATTAACGTTACAAGACAACAAAAGACGTTACAATAAATTGGATCATTAATGTGAGTTTTCTTTCTTTCTTTATTTTTTTCATTTCATTTTCATACTTGGAAGACAATTAAATTGTGTTCCGGGGAATTGGAATTGAATTAATTAATATTTTGTCAGAATCCGACATTTGATGATACATAAATCTACTTTCGATTTGAAATAAAACGAAAATTGAATTATTTTGCATATTTCCGACAAAATTCTATTTTTATAAAAATTGCAAAAATAATGCCTGTTGTAATTTTTTCAACATTGACCCATTAATAAAATTAACTTATTTTTCTCTGTTTTAATGATTACTTGACAAAATTTGATACATTTATTGAGTTCGATATTTTTCAATGTTTTACGAAATTCTGGCCCACTGTGCGGCGTGTTCTATATAGCATTTTGTAACGTAAATAAATTCCGTTCCGTTTTATGGCTAATGCTTGAATTCCTATTTCAAATATTTGAAATAAAACCGCGCGAACTTCCCGCTAAATGTCGCGTGCTCCCAGCAAGCACATTTATACGCGATATCCGCAAAAATCATTTTTTTCTGTCGACCTGCTTGCTTGAGCCTGTTGACCGTGGCTTACGTTGCCGAAGATATATCTTCGGTGTTTTAGTGTAGTGATTCTTAATTATTAGTGTAGTGATTAATAGGTATAGTCTGAAATATTTTATTATTATTAATATATATGTGTAAGTGTTCTACAGCTGGGGCAAGTAATTAAAAGGTTTCCGAAGGGGAATTAAGTTGTAATTCGAATATTTTTTGCTTGAGTGAAAACCTTAAAATACGTGTTATGCCATATTAAATTTTACGGTTTGAACATTAGCAACTACTTGGAGAGAGATGTGGGCACAAAAGCCACGTCTATATTTTTTTCTATTTTGGTATATTATTACCACTTTATTTTTGTATTGAATTAAATAAATATTTAATTTAAATTTGAATCGTACATTATCGTTCGATTTTGGACTACCTACCTGGTAATTAAGAATCAAAGAGACTGTTTTACCGAATGGTAGCATACTTTCAGTTTATTTAGAAGATATTAAGATAAGACGGCTTAGGCCATCGTTACACTGCGCAACTTATTTAACGCACAACCAAAAAGTTAACTCAAATTTGACATTATGTATTTTCGACAATTTTTGTTCGTTTTGGTCGATTTTTTTTCAAATTGTAGGTTTTTCTCTTAGGAATATCACTGTCTTAGTTGTTTTGGTAAAACGAATTATTTTGATATTATACCAGGTGCTATAAAAATGTTATGTTTTTTTCCGAAATTTCAAAACGTCCTGTGGGCTATACAAGGTATTGCAAGTTATTGCAATTATAGCCAATTTAAAGCCTCATGATTTTTCTACATTTTCTTTTTTTATTCATTTGTTTATCTCTGTTACTTCATAAAATATCCAATTTTTGAGTTGACGTGATTTTTATTAAATTTATTAACTTTCTTTTTTGTCAAGTGCTCATTATTTATTACTCATTATACTGGTTCAATGCCTCATTTTGCGTTCTGTTTTCCTTGATATCTTATAATTTATTGAGAGATGCAAGGTGTTTTAGAAGAGAAAGAGGTCTTAAAAGGACAAAAACTCAAAAAACATACCTAGAAAAATGGATTGCTTTAATCAATAAAACAACGAATAACAGGAAACAAAACAAAAGTAAATAGAGAATTAGTATCTGGTGTTTCCACCCCTTCCGCGAATGACCTCCCGACATCTTTGGTTCATACTTAAAACCAAAGTTCTAATTAGGTTCTGATCTAGGCCATTGCATAATTCGACTAGGCGTCCTTCCAATTCTTGTAAATTTTGGGGTTGTCGTCCCTCACTTCGTAACCGCCGACCGATAAAACATGTTCAATGGGGTTAAGGTCGGGGCTACGGGCTGGCCAGTCTATGTGATCAATTCCTACTTCTTCAAGATAATTTCTCACGATAAGACTCGTGTGGGGCAAAACATGTGCTTCAAGAATGTCTGTGATGTATCTGTCAGAATTGATATTTCCATTCACAGTTACCAAGTCCGTTCGCCCAGTCAAAGATATTCCGCCCCACACCATGACGGATCCACCTCCATATAAAGTTGTGTGCAAAAAATTGCATTGACTGTATCGCTCATCGGGTCTTCGGTAGACGCGATTACGTCTGTCACAATTATACAAACTGAACCTTGACTCATCAGTCCAAAGAATACGTTCCCAATCTGCTTCCATCCAATTAACATGCTCATTGGCAAAATTCAATCTGGCTCTTCGATGATCTACTGTTAATGCGGGTCCTCGAGCAGCAATCCTGGGTCTTAAATTTGCCTCCCTCAGCCGTCGGCGTACAGTTTGAACGCATATGAGTGGACCACCTGCGTCTTGAAGTTGTGCTCTTAAATGTGTTGCAGTTATAAATCGTTGTCTTACAGCAGGTCCTGGATAGCAGAGGTAACACGAGATCTACCTTTACCGGCCCGTCTGGAATGTTCTCCTGTTTCCGCGTACCTTTGAATTGCTCTCGCTATAGTTGTGTGAGACACTCCCAACCTTCCAGCTATGCGGTTGTAACTCCACCCTTCACCATGTAATGTAGCTGCCTCAACACATTCATCACGAGATAAATTTCTGGTTTGGCGTTCCATTATTCACTAATTATTGCTGGACTGTCAACAAAAAACTAATAACACAGTTGTCAGTTTATGACGTGTAATCTTCGATTTCCATAGCTTGCTAGCTGTTTGAGTTGTCCGATAAATGCATTTCATGTGAATAAAAGCATATGGTGATTCAAAACGGTGTATTTCATGAAGTAACAGAGATAATCAAATGAATAAAAAAAGAAAATGTAGAAAAAACATGAGGCTTTAAATTGGCTATAATTGCAATAACTTGCAATACCTTGTATAGCCCACAGGACGCTTTGAAATTTCGGAAAAAAACATAACATTTTTATAGCACCTGGTATAATATCAAAATCATTCGTTTTACCAAAACAACTAAGACAGTGATATTCCTAAGAGACAAGCCTACAATTTGAAAAAAAAATCGACCAAAACGAACAAAAATTGTCGAAAATACATAACGTCAAATTTGAGTTAACTTTTTGGTTGTGCGTTAAATAAGTTGCGCAGTGTATTTGTTTATCTTTTGCATCGGCAAAAAGCAGCATTTATTTCAATTTTTATTTTTTATTTAATCGTATAGTGAAAATTTGTATACCACATTTGCGTCACATGATATTATTTTTTTACTTTGATAAAGTCTATTCTCAATTTTTGGGAATTTAATCAAAATTTACTTCCGATATTTAACATTACAATATTTTTTTATATAATTAAAACTCATATTTTTGAACTATTAATCTAGTTATTTTATTTAAATTCATTTTAGTATAAATTTCACTCTTGATATCCGGTTCAAGCGGGAATTAATACATATTTTTTTCTTCCAAATTTGTAAAACCTGATATTGGTAAATTTTTTTCCACACCTTGATGACCGAGAATCAATTCCTTTGGTGAGCAGAGCAGACCATTGTTACCTATTCCTGAACGTCAGACTGGAAGGAACCTCCTCCTGCAGCCGGCACATTCGGCAAGCCGAAGCTTCAGCCTAGGATCATAGGAAACCCAGCACATTCACGAGGGGATCTCCAGAAAAGAGAAAAGGTATTTTTGTATAATTAATAGCCCCTAGGAATTACCAGGTCTCAAGGAATATCCTTAAGGGTCCACTTTATTATTTTTCCAAGGTTTACAAGTCACTTTTGTTGTAAATGATAAATTTCTCGACTTGACCTTGTGTCAAGAGTGAACATTTTTTTATTGTTTTAACCTAAACCCTTTCAGGCTACTTAATAAAGTAGAGTTGTTTTAACGCCCCTCAGGCAACCCAATGGGGTATTTTCGCAGTTTTTTTTAACAATGGGAGCAGAAAGTAAATGGAAAAAGAAGATACCCATATTTTTTATTTTTTTGTTTAGTTCTAAAACAAGCTGTAAAAAAATTTGACGCCCCACTGTTGCCTGTCGGCCATTGCTGTTGATCTTAGTATTTATATATACATATATAACATATATATCTAGTGATTTCTCTACTTCCGCTTAGTGACGTCATAGAAATTCAAGCTGCAATTACTTATTTCTGAATATTACACTTTATTTTTTTTAGTCAAAAATTAAGGAAAAAAATGTACTTGTTGAATATGTTGAATTGCCCATTTTTGTTTCGATCGAGCGAAAATACCCCATTGTAAATTCTAATTCTAATTTAAGAATCACTGTGAACCATCAACTGGTAATATAAATATTTTTGTAATATATTGTTTTTAAAAAAATCTTTCATTTCTCTGGGAAGAGTCTGAGTCACAAGAGGGGTCACAGCTGATAATTATTGGCTGATCATTTCTGCGGTCTTCTGTACTATTTAAGTACTCTTGACCTGGCGTCCAAGTATTTTTATACCAAATTTTAAGTAGGAGTAGATCAAGCCGGTCATTGCCAAGCTGTGATTTTTCTGGTGATATATCTGTAAGAGAGTATTTTTTCCATTTATTATAGATTGTATATTATATATTGTTTACCACAAAATGGCATTATTAAATAGTCTTTAGAACTCCAAGCACACTTGTTTCGATTTAATGCTTGACACCTTATGTAAGATCATTTGATTAGGTCACCAAATAGCTGAAAGAAATCAGTAATGTTATGCTTGGGCACGACGATGCGCGGAGAGAGAAAAGCATTAGGCAGTTAGTATGTGAGTGCTCGCATGAATGCACGTTTTGGGGGGTGTCGTGGGCTGCTCGAATGACATGATGCAGGTGGAGAGGGTAGCCTTATTAGGTGCCCCCGATCCGGTCATTGGAATCTGAGAAATCACCTTTGATTCCGACGGCGACGAGTTGGGGCAGCAACGCCAACTCGTAGCAGTCAGATAAATTGCGATTCTTGAAAAACAGAAGCATTTGTGTAAGTATAGCGAAGCGTGCTACATTATTCTTCGTTACCCTTATAATACGTCTAGCTGGATATCAATTAAAACCCGTATAATTAACATCAAACGCGTGCGATGAATAGCCAACAAAAAAAGTACACACTAAAAAAACTGCGATAAGAACCGTTAGTAAAAAACCGAAACAAACAATATGCCAAGCCCAAAGGGCAAGAAAAAGCGCAAAAGAGATAAGAACCGAGAGGAATTAGAACAGAATAACCCAATTAAATTAAAACTAAAGCCTAAATCTATATCAATGCAGAACCTTAAGGAACCATTTGAAAATAATACTACAGACTCGGACAGCGAAATATCGGATAACTCAAAGTTATATTCATATTACACCTCAAATAAACCGTCAACATCCGCAATTAATAAAACTCCGCCATCAGCGACTTCAACCTATGGTACCCCATTAACAGAATATCCCCATCTAGTAACATACCCTTATAAGCGAGATTCAATACATTCAGATATTTCAGATAACATACAAACAACAAATACCACAACAAATAATACAATCACATATAACTACAACACTACAACACTAATATACACCACTACTAACACGAATACCATCACCACACTGTTAGATATATTTATATCAATAACAAAAATGTATTTCATGTATGCGCCATCTATGCTGTTTATTGTGAACTGATATGTGAACCATGGGTTCTGTGATTTACAAAATAAAGTCAGTCGTTGCTGAAACTTATAAGCGATAGCTGCGTGTTTTATTGCTCTGCGTAACAGGTTATGGTCCAGACCGTTGAAACTTGAAAGAAGTAAAATTGCGATCGCGTGTATTATAAGTGCAACATGACTGCGAATAATTACGTCGCGAGTGTCCCGAAACTTCTTGGACGCGAAAATTATAATGATTGGGCTTTCGCAGCAGAAAATTTGCTAATCATTGATAATTTGGAAAAGTGTATAAATGGAAGTGAGACGGATGAGACGAAGATCGCCAAAGCTAGAGCCAAGCTTATTTTGACGATAGATACTTCGTTGTACGTGCATATTCGTGAAACAAAATCGGCTCAAGACCTATGGGGTAGGTTATAGTACATTACATACCGAGCGGGAAAGTACTCTATTTCAGCCGAGCGGCAAGGTAGTTTACCGAGGTGCGAAGCACCGAGGTAAACTACAGACGCGAGGCTAGAATGAGTTCCCGCGAGGTTTGTATACTATTTTACTCACAATCGGTTAGTAGTTTATGGATTTCTAATACTCACAATCTACCAATAATAATTTCGTTTCAAATATCTGTATCCATTTTCATTATGTGATAAGATGAATTATTTTAAGTAACCTGTGAGATCGTTGCTAGGTAACAAAACAAGTTTGTTGAATCTGACATTTAGGCGATACACGACGCCATTAATTGTACATATAATCAAATTGTGTTTATTTTACAAAAATGTCTGATAGTGAATTTGAATGTACGCCACCAGAAGTGCGGGTAGCTGCAGAGAGAGCTACTGAAGGAATAATTCCTGAAAAAAGCAGGGAGAGGTATGAAAACACCTATGAACTATACAGTAAATGGTGCGTGGCTAAAGGTGTGCAGCATACCTCTGAGACGGTAGTTCTTGCTTATTTTTGTGAAATAAGCAAACAAAGTAAAGCCTCCACATTATGGTCAAGATATTCGATGTTGCGAGCAGTATTAAACTTTGATATTAGTAATTACGCAAAATTGAAGGCATTTTTGAAAAGGAAGAATGTGGGATATCAAGCTAAAAAGTCAAGTGTTTTTTCTGAAGCAGACATCGATACATTTTTAAACAATGCCCCGATAGAATATCTTCCTCAAAAGGTAATTTTAATTTATTTAGTGCATATTAAATATGTTATATTAAATTTTTTTAGGTTGCTTTAATTATTGGCATTTCCGGAGCCTGTAGGTGCGATGAACTTTTAAAAATGAAAATAAGTGACGTGGATATTTTAGAAAATTGAATTATAATAGTGATTCCTGTCACAAAAACCTACTCTTCCCGTACATTTGTAATTACAAAATCGGAATGGATAAATATAATAAAGCAATACTGTGACCTTCGTAATAACATTGACTCTGATAGATTTTTTTTACAAATAAGATTTGGTAAAATTACACGACAGCCTCTTGGGCATAATGCTATAGGAAGTTTTCCCAAAAAAATAGCAACTTATTTAAAGCTGGAAAATGTTAACAGGTTTACAGGACATTGTTTTAGACGTACTTCAGCAACATTATTAGCAAATACAGGTGGAGACATCCTACAGTTGAAAAAGTTGGGGGGTTGGAAATCCAACACCGTAGCAGAGGGATATGTGGAGAATTCATTACATGGACAAATAAAAATTGCTAATATGTTGTCTCATGTAGAAAATCCAGAAACGTCGGCGTCTTCATCTATTTCTGAAACTCATAATTTTGAGCAACACGGTCTTACTTTAACCGTTAATAGTAATCATAATTCCAATGTAGCTATTAATATTTATAATTCCAAATAGTTTTCTTTTTGTTATTGTTGTTGTTGTTTCTGAATTAAATAAATGTTGAGTGGATTCTATTCTTTCTAAACCATCTTTTAATCAAAAATGACATTGACATTTCCAGGTAAGAAAAGTGACAGATGCTAGCCGGGAAAGTACTTTCCCGGCTAGCTGGGAAAGTAAAGTAAGTAATAAGTCGCTTCCCGATTACTTCAAAGGTTAGAAATCCATAAATTACTAACCGATTGTGAGTAAAAATCATTGTTCGAAGATTCCGGCTTTACTAGGAGAATAAGTTTGCTGAGAGACTTGTAATATTAAAGGAAACTTTACGTCTATTATGGAACTGGCTGTAAATATTCACAGATTGAAATTTTTCCTAATGGGAGATGCATTCCACTTTATGGAACAGAACCGACTTTACAGAGAATTAAAAGTCTACTTTTGCAAAAAGTTCACTTTTCTAAAAGGGCGCTTTTGTTCATATTTATGGAACTGGTCGTTAGTCCGCCATTTTGGATCCGCCATTTTGATTTTATTGAGTTTGAGTCAAAAATTGTATTGAGTGACCTTAAACACCGCAAAGTTTCAAGTTTGAGACAAATCGGTTCATAAAAAGGATATACCGCCATTTTGAATCCGCCATTTTTATTTTATTAAGTTTGAGTCCAAAATTGTATTGAGTGACCTTAAACACCGCAAAGTTTCGAGTTTGAGACAAATCGGTTTATAAATAATAAAGTCCGCCATTTTGAATCCGCCATTTTGATTTTATTAAGTTTGCGGCAAAAATGGTATTAAGTGACCTTAAACACAGCAAAGTTTCAAGTTTGAGACAAATCGGTTTATAAATAAGAAAGTCCGCCATTTTGAATCCGCCATTTTGATTTTATTAAGTTTGCGGCAAAAATGGTATTAAGTGACCTTAAACACAGCAAAGTTTCAAGTTTGAGACAAATCGGTTTATAAATAAGAAAGTCCGCCATTTTGAATTCGCCATTTTGATTTTTTTTTGTAAAAAAAATACATTAAATTGTATTGTCACCGGAACACTATACACCTGCCAAATTTCAAGTCCCTAGGGAAGTAGTTGGAAAAGCTATTGCAAGATTTGAAACAAACAAATATACAGTCAAGCTAAAAAATAAAACCGTTTAAAAATCATCGAAATCAGACAAGAGGTCTAGACAAAAATTAACTTCCAACATTTATTTATTTTTTGGTGGTGCGTTAATTTTTAATTTGCGTTAATAATGTTTTAATGTACGTTAATTTTTTAAAAAAATGTACTTCGATGAATGGTGAATATTGTGATTAAAAATACGTACCTGATCGTGCGTTCTCGGTCCGTGCCGGTAATCGTTAGGCGCGGTATCCGCATAGGCTATAGCCACAATGCCCGTCCACATAGGATGCCACACCGCATCCGCTATCATTTTCCCCTTGCACATATGCACGTCCATAAACGACATATACTCCTTTATCAATCCCCCGCCGGTCTTGGCCCATTTGACGTTTGGATCGGGAGCCAGGTCCGCGTAGTCATCGGAGTAAAGGTTCAAGCAGCCGTTGACCTACACAAGGAATGGGATCACGTCGATGAAGACACGTATTGTTACTCAGTTACCGTCAACAGGTCCGCGATCTCCTCCATGTTCTCATTGACGTACTTGATTATCTGCTTCTGGCACTTCTCCAAAAGCGCGGTGCTGTCCCCCAGCTTATACAAGTACTGGGTGGACGAGTTGGTGGGGTAAGTGCAGATGGTCTGCGCCTCGGCAGACAAGACTTGCGGCGCCACCTGCACGGACGCGTCTATCCTCTTCTTATACACCTGTTTAAAGATATATAATTCAGATATATTTCACGTGGACATTATAATAAGTTAGTGAAGTTCTTTTGAAAATAACATTTTGATTTCTATATGAAATTATGTTATTAAAAATATGGGGAGCTTATCTAATATGTATGTGTAGTTAACTGACCGGATATAAGATACCGCGCAGTTGCCACATGTAATTCTCAAATTTCTCAATATTCAATTAAACTATCATATTCCACAATACTAAACTATCGGACATAAAAAGTGGCGCACCTAGATTTTGTCCCAAATTTGATGTTCAATAACTTTTAAACCAGCGTATCGATTTTGATAATTTTTTTTTTGTTTGAAAGGGCCTTTCTTGCGGATGACTATTTTGTAATTGGCTTTCTATAAAAAATGTATTTTTTAATATGTACAGGGTAAGTCTCTTAAGATTGACACCCCCCTTATCTGACTTATCCTTTGCCGATTTAACTCATTCAAAAAAGGAGTGGACGCGGTTTTTGATG
This sequence comes from Tetropium fuscum, assembly GCA_964058915.1. Classification (NCBI taxonomy): domain Eukaryota; kingdom Metazoa; phylum Arthropoda; class Insecta; order Coleoptera; family Cerambycidae; genus Tetropium; species Tetropium fuscum. The sequence continues at coordinate 927,703 of CAXKVY010000253.1, read as the reverse complement.
AATTTTTATAATCTGAGCACGGATATTCAAAATCTCGTAAGATATACAGGGTGGAAAATAAAACATGATTTTTTAAAACGGAACACCCCGTATATTTTTATACCAAAATAATGTCCTTAATTTTCTAAATAAAAAAATATCTAATTGTTATATAATCACTCCACCTGTTCGTGAGATATTACTAAAAACTTACCACATTACGGGTGTCAATTATAAAACAAAAAACATATCAAGATACCTCTGGAAAAAATGCCATTTATTGAGATAATAAATAAATAATATATAGGTGGCAATAACAGTAACGAGTAATAACAATAAACAACATAAGCCTAATAAAAACAAATAAAAGTCGATTTTAATACAGTAACACAATAGAGTAACACAATTTTATTTATTTACACGTAACGTAATTAAATATTTTCCACGTAACCACCACCACCATTCTGAATACACATTTGGCATCGCTTTATAAAATTGCTTCTCACCCTTTTAAATATATCACCATTTTGGTTTAATTCCTCAATTTTTACACGTATGCATTCTTTTAACTCATTCATATTATTAAAAACCCCAGTTTCGTATATATCTTGTTTTATCGTACCCCAGAGAAAAAATCAAAAAGGTGTTAAGTCCGGACTTTTAGCGGGCCAATATATATATAACACCGTGCCTTCCTATCCAAATAGGATATTTTCTGTTTAGGTATTCGGTGACGTTCGTTGCAGAGTGTGGTGGTGCTCCATCCTGCTGCCAAATAACAGATCTGTTGTCCACTAAATTAATATTATCTAAATTATTTTCAACTGGATGTTGAAGAATATCCACATAACGTTGTGCATTTAAAGGGCCCATTTATAAATACAGGACCTACAATAGCATCCTTGTGGATGCCACACCACACGTTAACAGTTTGGTATCCTTGTTTTTTTATTTTTTTTACAATATCTGGATTTTCCGCTGCCCAGTAATGTGCATTTTTCCTGTTAAAAATTCCCGCAGTAGAAAAACTGCTTTCGTCAGTCCAAAAGACATGACTTAGAAACTCATCATCTTCCTCTATTCTATCAAGTATGTCTCTGTAGAAGGTTAACCTGTCTTGAAGGTTGTTGTCGTCTAAATATTGAACGGGCAAAATACTATATGGTTTAAAATTATGGCGAAGTAATATTTGTATCACACTTCTTAGTGATATATCCAATTCTATTGCTGCGGCATAGGATGATTTGAATGGATTTTCAGCAATATATAATAACGCGTTGAGTCTTCTCTTGTTTTTGTTCTTCGCCTTTCCCTTTTCTTGTATCTCAGAGATTCGGTATTCCTAAACTTTGCATAAATGTTTTTAAACCTATTTTTGGAAGGAGGTAGCCTTTCTCGAAATAACCTAACATACTCCCTCCTAGCAAGAGACTTATTCTTGTTGCACTGAATATAAATTTCAAGTAACTATTTTCGCTCTTCCAATGAATATACCATTTTCAAAATAACTTGCTTCTTTATGAACACTACGTATTTTTTACGCTAATATCTAAGAGAGTGAACTACTATCTCACAAAAAACTGGATGACATCTGTCAACAAATAAACAATGTAAATATGCATTGTTTCCAGAGGTATCTTGATGTTCTTATTTTATAATTGACACCCGTAATGTGATAAGTTTTTAGTAATATCTCACGAACAGGTGGAGTGAGTATATAACAATTACACATTTTTGGATTCAGAAAATTAAGGACATTATTTTGGTCTAAAAATATACGGGGTGTTCCATTTAAAATAATCATGTTTTATTTTCCACCCTGTATATCTTCTCAGATTACAAAAATTCATCAAAAACCGTGTCTACTCCTTTTTTGTATGAGTTAAATCGGCAAAGGATAAGTGAGATAAGGGGGGTGTCAATCTTAAGAGACTTACCCGGTACAGCCTTTAAAAACCGATTATGATTTTGACACGAAATTTGAATGTCGCTGTGGAGTGAAATTTTATTTGTATTGAATTCTTAGGTTGGTCACGGTGTTTACCATTCTTTTTTCAATATTCTCTTTTTTGAATAACCTCCCTAGCCCCTTCAGCAACGAAGATGCGACATTTTAGATGAAACGGTGTTATTAAGTTGGATATTTCACAAGGAGGCTATGGTAACGGTTGAAACTGAAACGTCAAAAGATTCAGTTGAAATTCTCGTGAAAAAAAAAATTCAGTGAACGTTCTAAAAGCAAATGCCAGTGCAAATTAGTCCAATTCAAGTAGCTAGAGTTGTGGCTTTGGTAGAAGATGGAAGGAGTCAAAGATATGGAGCTCGTATTGTTGGTCTACCAGAAACAACTGTCCGAAGAGCGATCCAGCGCTACCGAGAAACGGGCAATACAGCAGACGTCCAGGTTCGGGTAGTTTCAGGATTATGCAAAATATTGACGATCGATTTATTGGTCTGCAAATATCGAGGAATCTCTATCAAACAGCTGTGATCACAAACCGAAACGCACGAGAAACAGTTGTGTCAGATCGAAAAATTTGTCGGAGATTCAGGAGTCTCGGTTTTATCGCAATTAGACCTGCTATTGGAATGCGATTACTTCGACGACATCGTGTAGCTCGTTTTGATTTTGCTCGAATTCATCTTGTTTGGAATGAGTTGCAATGGTCTCAAGTTTTATTCACTGACGAATCAAGATTCATGTTGAGATCAGTAGACGGGCGTCGGAGGGTTTGGAGCGTGGGGAAAGATACGAGGTTGGTATGTTCAGTGAAAGGGAGAGTTTTGGCGGTGGTTCACTAATGGTACGGGGTGGAATTACCAGCGATGCCCGTACAGAATTATTTGTGTTTCCACCACGGCAATCTCTAAATGCAGTTAGATACATAGAGATCTTGAATGAACATGTTGTCCCATTTGCACCTTACATTGGCGAAGAATTCCTCTTAATGCACGACCACATACAGCAGTGATGATAACACAATTTTTAAACGATGTCGGAATTAATCGTGGCCCGCTAAAAGCCCTGATATGAATCCCATTGAGCATTTATGGGATGAATTGGGACAACGTGTTAGTAGACGCAACCCAGAGAATCGGAATAAATTGAGGATTGCTCTTACAGAAGAATGGGACAACATCCCTCAAATCACTATCACAAATTTGATTGAAAGCATGCCTAGGCGTATGAAAGCTGTTATAGCAGCCAGAGGAGGAAATACTCGTTATTAGTTAGTGTGTTGTTCAGCTATTTTTTAAGTTTATTGTTTTAATGTAAGTAACAATTATTTCAGCGTCCATAATGGAAAACGATAAACATTTCTTAAACGATGGCCTTTTTTAGACATTTTCAGCTCCACGGCCTCCTTGTTGAATATCAAACTTAATAACACCGTTTCATCTAAAATGTCGCATCTTCGTTGCTGAAGGGGCTAGAGAGGTGATTCAAAAAAGAGAATATTGAAAAAAAAATGGTAAACACCGTGACCAACCTAAGAATTCAATACACATAAAATTTCACTTCACAGCGACAATCAAATTTCGTGTCAAAATCATAATCGGGTTTTAAAGGCTGTTCATATTAAAAAATACATTTTTTATGGAAAGCCAATTACAAAATAGTCATCCGCAAGAATCGCCCTTTCAAATAAAAAAAATTATCAAAATCGATAGACTGGTTTAAAAGTTATTGAACATCAAATTTGGGACAAAATCTATGTGCGCCACTTTTTATGTCCGTCAATGTATATAAAAATTTTATATATTATTTATGAATGTCATAAAATAATTATTGTGCTTACAGTAATATATTATAGCCCAAGATGTTAGCCATTTTTACATTTATTTTCGTCTACTTTAAATTATGGAAATCCCCTAAACATCTATTTTTATAGTTAAAAGCGGCAACGCCGCTCTACCGTAGACGGAATACTGGATGATCGAGCAGTGTATCTCTTTTTAACTTATTGGAATGACGCGCCGTCTGTGTTTAGTTTGACAATCCCTATGGGCTCTCAAACGTTCGGATCTCTTACAGTGGCGGGTTTGCGGGTATTGCGCTCATTTCTATAATCTGCAACGGTCATTCGTTTAAATGTTATTGTGATACAATATAATACGGTTATTTTTATTATCTGAGCGGTGTAGGTAGGTGGTACCTCTGACGAAACAAAAAAGTCCTGTAACTAAAAATAAACTAATTATTTATTTTCAGTACAGATACTTAGGTATTTATGTATTTTCAGAGGTACCTAAGTACCTCCTAGTGTTGGTAGGTCAATTTTATGTTTCGTTTTTTAAATTGTTTTTATCCTGGAGCTTATACAAAAAGTCAAAACGGCAAAGCAAGACGTTTACCTACCTATATATTTTTTATATACCTACCTATGTAGGTATACACCGCTACGAGAGTCGAAATAAAAAAATGGCGGTTAGCAAAAATTTTTGTTCGTTTCGTATGAAACCTGAAAAACGCAGATTTCCACCAGACCTCGCTTTATTTACGAGATAGGATAGATATGTTAAAAAATGTAAGGAAAATATTATTTGACGGCAAAAATTTATAGTGGGGGTAAAAGCAGAGCCGACTTTAACAACAAAAAGTTGAATTATGGGCTGCTCGAAGTAGGTGCTGACGTGTATTGAGGTAGGTACTAATAGGTACCTCCTCCACTTAAGACATTTCTCAAATAATTTTATCCAAAAAATATCCCAGTGCTTGAGGCCGCTAGGTTATAAATACAACGATATAAGTTAGGCGTTTTATTTGGATTTACGAAAACTGGAAACGCTCTCTGGTTTATTACATAAGTAGGTACCTATTGTTCATTGACTTTATTTTTATGTAGGTACTTACCATCCTAGATCACAAATTAATAATTTAATCAGTGGGCAAAATTAAAAATTCTATAGACTGTTTATAAAATTAAAACCCTGTATCTACCTAGCCACGAATGAAATGAAAATTTACAATGACGGTAAAATACCTCTAGGTCAGTTTCTAATTTTGATTGGCTGTAAAAAGTGTGTGTATCAGTAATCGTTTTGCGATGAGAAGCTGGTAGGTAGGCATGTATTGCATTTGTAATTATTTTTAAAAATGTGTTGTATTTAGTCTCGGTTTAGTTATGTATGTACCTATTAACAAACAAGCTCTGATCTTTGTGAAAGCATTGAGTCAAAGTAAATCGGCTTTGAGTGTTGAGGATTTGGTAGGTTAGGTAGGTTCCTACTTACACAATAAATATGACTGTATTTCAATTGCAAGTATTGCAAGCATATTTGTTATTTTTCCGTTTTAAAGTTTATTTTTCACGGCTACTTAGCTGTTTTGTACATATTATTTTTGTTTCTTGTGGTAACCCACTAAAAAATGGTAACACGCTGAAAGCAATACTTCATGAGTGGTGTGAAAACTTGCATTATCAACTGTGGGGTTCAAAATATGCATATAAAAACCTTCTACTTTCACCCCCCTAAGAAAAAAAATACCTACGCCAATGAAAAACATTGTGTATGTCAGGGTTACCGGTCGTTGAACTACACATATATATTAGAAGCCCATAAAAAAAAACAATCTTTGACAGATTTGTTGAACTTTTGTGAAAATCATTCATGTGAGATATATACAGTTAAACTAATTAGTGTACTATTTATATACTGTACATTTATGTGGTAGAAATTTACTAATAAATTCTTCTACTACGTAAGATATATCCACACAAAAATTTCCCTTATATTTATATTACTTACATTGACGATACCCTCCTCCGCAACGCATCTCAAATCCATGTACCCATCCCTACGGTCCTCGGCTCGTACAAGCCGAAACTGTACTCTACCGGGAAAAATCGGATACTTCGTTTCCACCTCCACTTCGATCAGAGGCCTGCTGTTCCTCATTATGGCCTCGTCAACCTCTTCTGCACTGCCCTGTGGCGCCCTAAACGTTACTAAGGTTACTATATACTTTGATATTTGACATTACTATATACTATAACACCATAGTAAAACCTACCAATAGGCCAAACACAAATTTAAAATGAATGTTCAGGAATTAACCCCTTGGCATTAGGCAACACTCAATGCTAGTTCACGGATAACCTTTTAACATTAGGCAACACGCAATACAATGCAACACTCCGTCCTATCTTTTTGTTCATAAAAGTTCAGTTGTCCGATGATTCTCATACTATTCACTCAAGGTTTCAATTCATCGTATTGCACGCGAGAATAATTACTGATACATTATTACTCTACCTCTACATTATTACCCGTTAACCTATCCATACTACCAGTGCTTTACCCTATTGTGTCAACGATTCACCCGGTTCTATCTGAAGAAGGTAGAAGGAGGACTCCAGCGCAGAAAACGAGAGAGAAAGGTATGTGGCACATTCAATTTCCCCCCCTGTGTTTTTTGTCAACGTGTTCTTTGCCCCTTATGTGTTTTGTATGTTTATTTTGGTATTTTTGCATTTTTGTAATTTGTGTATTGTTGTATTTTTGTGTATTTTTGTATTGTTGAATTTTTGTATTGTTGTATTTTTGTATTGTTGTATTTTTGTATTGTTGTATGTTTGTTTTTTGTATTTTGTGTATTGTTGAATTTTTGTGTATTGTTGTATTTTTGTGTATTGTTGTATTTTTGTATTGTGGTATTTTTGTATGGTTGTATTTTTGCATTTTTGTGTATTGTTGTATTTTTGTATTGTGGTATTTTTGTATTGTTGTATTTTGTATTTTTGTGTTTTGTTGTATTTTTGTATTGTTGTATTTTTATATTTTTGTATTTTTGTTTTTTGTATTGTTGTATTTTTGCATTGTTGCATTTTTGTATTTTGTTGTATTTTGGTATTGTTGTATTTTTGCATTTTTGTGTATTGTTGTATTTTTGTGTATTGTTATATTTTTGTATTGTTGTATTTTTATATTGTTGTATTTTTGTATTTCAAATTAGTAGGTAATTGTTATTATAACAACGTCCTATGAACAATGCATGTTGCATTTTTGTAATTTGTGTATTGTTGTATTTTTGTGTATTTTTGTATTGTAGTATTTTTGTTTTTTGTGTATTGTTGAATTTTTATGTATTGTTGTATTTTTGTGTATTGTTGTATTTTTGTATTGTGGTATTTTTGTATGGTTGTATTTTTGCATTTTTGTGAATTGTTGTATTTTTGTATTGTGGTATTTTTGTATTGTTGTATTTTGTATTTTTGTGTATTGTTGTATTTTTGTATTGTTGTATTTTTATATTGTTGTATTTTTGTGTTTTGTATTTTTGTATTTTTGCATTTTTGTGTATTTTTGTATTGTTGTGTATTGTTATATTTTTGTATTGTTGTATTTTTATATTGTTGTATTTTTGTATTTCAAATTAGTAGGTAATTGTTATTATAACAACGTCCTATCAACAATGCATGTTGCAAGTTGTAACGTAAATAGATTCCGTTCCGTTAAATAGCGAAGATTTTTAAATAATAGTACCCTATTTCGAATATTTAAAATAAACCGCGAGATAGGTACACAATATCCGCCTGAAACTACGTGATTACACCGTTGGCTTCGAGTAGGGAAAACTACGTAAACACGCGAGACTCTTTCCACAATTTACAAACACACACTTATTTCCTCTGGGTCTCTGTCCGTTTTCACAATTTTTATTACCAGTCATATTCACATATATCGTACTTCCAATTTGCAATAACACATTTAAACAAACAATATAATAACCATACCAAATAGATTATAGGACTAATACCACTATCCTAATACTTTATAATCGGTGAGCCATAAAGACAAGTAGTGTCGTCTTACCAATGGAGAGTCGGATAGTGCATGTCGTCTTACCAATGGAGACAATATTAGTCAGCGACCCACCCGACCTAAGTCGGAGAGCCAATAATAGTGTGACGATTAGGGGTTGTTTACCTCCTACTTTAAGTTAAATAGAGATAAACACAAATATTATAATATAATACATTTTTCCGTCGACCGTGTATTTACGAGGTTAATTAATGTATACAAAATCGTTTATTAATGACCCCTACTGTTCATTCAATATGTATGTATAGTTAACTGACCCCATATAAGATACCGCGCAGTTGCCACATGTAATTCTCAAATTTCTCAGTATTCAATTAAAATATCAAATTCCACAATACTATATTAAAGTTGTATATATTATTTATGAATGTTATTAAATAATAATTGTGCACACAATAACATATTATAGGCCAAGATGTTACGTTTTTACATTTATTTTCGTCTACTTTAAATATGACAATTACGTAAACATCTATTTTTATAGTTAAAAGCGGCAACGCCGATCCACGACCTTTCCAATAACGAATATTCGAGCAGTATATCTCTTTTTAACTTATTGGAATCGCATCTCTCAGATCGGGATCGGATTCTCGGATCGAATAGGATCAGGTTCGCATATCTTACAGTGGCGTGTTCGCGGGAATTGCTAATATATTATTTATATACCTACCTATGTAGGTATACATCGTTACATGTAGGTATAGAGTTGAAATAAAAGAGTATGGCGGTTAGCAAACATGTTTGTTCGTTTCGTATGAAACCTGAAAAACGTAGATTTCCACCAGACCTCGCATTATTTACGAGGTAGGATAGGCATGTTAAAAAAATTTAAGGAAAATATTTGACGGCAAAAATGGATAGTGGGTGTTAGAGCAGAGCCGAAAAAAAGTTGATTTATGGGCTGCTCGAAGTAGGCACCGACGTGTACTGAGGTAAGTAGGTACCTATTACATCCTCCACTTAAGACATTTCTCAAATAATTTTATCCAAAAAATATTCCAGTGCTCGAGGCCGCTAGGTTATAAATGCTAAATGCAACGATATAAGTTAGGTTTTTTATTGGGATTTACAAAACTGAAAACGCTCTCTGGTTTATTACATAAGTAGGTACATATTGTCCATTGTCTTTATTTTTATGTAGGTACCTACCATCCTAGATCACAAATTAATAATTTACATCAGTGGGCAAAATTAAAAATTCTATAGACTGTTTATAAAATTATAACCCTGTACCTACTTAGCCACAAAAGAAAGGAACATTTTCAATGACTGTAAAATACCACAAGGTCAGTTTCTAATTTTGATTGGCTGTAAAAAGTGTGTGTATTGGAAATACCTTTGCGATGAGAAACTGGTAGGTAGGTATGCATTGCATTTGTAATGATTTTTAAAAATGTGTTGAATTTAGTCTCGGTTTAGTTATGTAGGTACCTATTAACAAACAAGCTCTGATCTTTGTCAAAGCTTGTCTGTTAATAATCTTTGTCTTTGTTGAGTGTTAACGATTTGGTAGATTAGGTAGGTACCTACTTACACAATAAATATAATTGTATTTCAATCGCAAGTATATTTATTTTATTTTTCCGTTTTAAAGTTTATTTTTCTCGACTACTTAGCTGTTTTGTACATATTTATTTTTGTTACTTGTGGGAAATATGGCTCCTGGTGAACCACCCACTAAAAAATAACTAACGCGCTGAAAGCAATACTTCATGAGTGGTGTGGAAACTTGCATTCAATATCAGCTGTAGTGTTGAAAATATGCATATAAAAACCTTCTACTTTCACCCCCCTAAGAAAAAAAAATATGAAATGCCAATAAAAAACATTGTGTAGGTCAGGGTTGCCGGTCGTTCAACTATACATACATATTGTACGAACATTAATGCATGATTTTCTATTAATAAACGATTTTAGTGAAACATAAGCATAAATTTAAATTTCCAAATCAAGACGCCTTGTCATCAATATATCACTGTCAGTAATGTCATGTCACGCTTAATATTTGAAATGTAGTTTCGTAAAACGTCTTCTTGGTGTGTGTGGTGGTCACCTTGGTCAGTGGTGCAGACTTTTCAGCCATTAAATGACTGGGTGGTTGGATCCACTGCTGTTGCAGAAGAATATATTGAAAATTCAGTACAAAATAAAGTTGACATAGGTAGCGAAAAAAATCTTCTGTGAAACTATCAAAACACCTCACATTAGTTCTACCAGCGCCGAAACAATCATCCAAGATAACGACATAAACTTAAATTTTAATTCAGAATATCATAAAATTGATCATTTATCTGTGCCTTCCTTCAATTTTAATAACTGCACTGTTTCTAAGGTAAATATAAATATTTACAAACACAAATCAGATTTGTGATACTTTATAATAATTAATGAATTTGTACTTAGTTTTCTTAAATGAAAATTTAAAAAGATTTTCTGCACTTTATTTAAAGTAGTCGACGGAAAAATATTGTAACTAACTCGTATATTAAAACGCGATTAATAATCTCGTTAATTAACTCGATTAATAATCTCGTTAAAAGCGATTAATAATCTCGTTAAAATATCTCGAATATTAATCGCTGTCATTAATACACTAGTTCGTTAAATAATTATTATTTGGGCATCCTTTATTTTCTATTTCACTTAAAAAGAACTGGCATCAATTCCGCAAAAAGTAGTTCAGAAGATGCGGTCAACTTCGGGTGGGGGTGGGTCAGGTACGCGAGCGTATGTACCGGGTAAGTATCTTAAGATTGACACCCCCCTTATCTCACTTATCTCACAAACTTTTGTAAATATATTATTAGTATTTAGTATAAGTGCATTGTATATATATAATATTAGATAAATAGTTAAACTTGTGTATATATTATTATTATTGTGTATATAAGTGAAAGTAATTAATATTGAATACATATTTATTTTAATATCTTGGTTTTATTATTTTCTTATTATTTGAATCTTAATATCTCTTTGCGAGACCGCTTAAAGTGGAAAAAAAACGTTACTGGACTGAAAAGCGGTTGGAAAAAAAAATGTGTATGGAGTGCTGGGTGACAGTGTTACTGCAAAATGGCCATATGGATATTTTAAAAAAAGTGTATTTCCCTATAAAGTTCCATACACTAATAAATAATTATGAAACAAACATGTGGCTCTTACGGGAAGCAATCCTTAAACTTTATGGACCTGGCAGCAGAGTATATAGGTGGAGTAAATATTTTGTAAACAATGACATCCCCATAGGTTACCTGGTTACTAAAATTATTAAATATGGTGAAGATGATAAGCTTCGAAGCATCGAACATCTACTACCGAAGGCGCAGCGTCGGTTAATAAACAAGAGCCCACCAAGGAACTATTTGAATTTTGGACGTTGCTACATGTGTGATGATGGTGTGTCCTCGTACAGCACCGTTCCTATGTAACCATCACTTACACCGACATTTATTATAATATAATAAAGATAATTTAATTATTTATATTGTTTAATTTCGAGTTGATGTGTAGAAAGGTGATCGCCAATGCTTAAAATTCTATATTTCTTAATACTTTTAATTCGCCCCATCTGCTGTGCACTATAACTTTTTGGTATGTGTATTTTGTTATAGTCATAGTATGGACGGGAAGTTCTGCTATTCCTGAAAGGTCGAATTGATCCGTGATATCTCTCAAAATACTTTGAGGGTGATAATCCGTATATAATTCTATAGGAGAACGTTGATTCATTAATTCTTCAAGAGTTTTAGCCAATGCATCCTTTGCGTATACACGTTTCTTTGTCCGCTCGGGATTGTTTTGAGGATTTAAATCAACCATCATAGCAATATAAAGCATATTTGTAGGAGCGGATTCTTCTTCTTCTACTTGTAGTGTCATATTAGTAGCTGGTGATGTGCTATCAAACCAAAAGTTTACTATCTTCTTAATGACAGATTCAATATTTCGCTTGATATCCATTTGCACTAATATGTACGCTATATCAGTGTTATTATTGTTTTGGTAGCTTCAATATAGACTACTACACTAGGATTGCCATTGCTCTTGTTTGACTGTGGCTGAAATATTCAGAAACCTCGAAAGTTTGAATAGCGGGTGGAAGATTATGGTATGGGAAGGTGATCTAGAACTCTCCATACCTTGATTTGTTGAAAACAGAAAGGAGTGGGTGATGTGTAAGTGGGGTAACCAATAGGATGCTGGATTCAGTGGTGGGGTGACCAATAGAAAGTGGGATTGGTGGGGGGTAAGGAGTGGGTGGGATTGGTGGTGGGAGAAAAGGGGGGGGGTCAATTTGGTGGGGGGGTCTGATCCAGAACTCTCATTAACACTCTACTATTAAACCAAAATGGTGATATATTTCAAAGGGTGAGAAGCAATTTTATAAAGGGATGCCAAATGTGTATTCAGAATGGTGGTGGTTACGTTGAAAATATTTAATTACGTTACGTGTAAATAAATAAAATCGTATTACTCTATTGTGTTACTGTATTAATATTGACTTTTACTTGTTTTTATTAGGCTTATGTTGTTTATTGTTATTGCTCGTTACTGTTATTGTCACCTATATATTATTTATTTATTATCTCAATAAATGGCATTGTTTCCAGAGGTATCTTGATATGTCTTTTGTTTTATAATAGACACCCGTAATGTGATAAGTTTTTAGTAATATCTCACGAACAGGTGGTGATTATATAACAATTAGATATTTTTTTATTCAGAAAATTAAGGACATTATTTTGGTTAAAAAATATACGGGGTGTTCCATTTAAAAAAATCATGTTTTATTTTCCACCCTGTATATCTTACGAGATTTTTAGTATCCATGCTCAGATTATAAAAATTCATCAAAAACCGCGTCCACTTCTTTTTTGAATGACTTAAATCGGCAAAGGATAAGTGAGATAAGGGGGGTGTCAATCTTAAGAGACTTACCCGGTACATGTACTGCATCTCACTTTTAGACCTCTCTTTCCGGCTTACGTCCCGACGCTCTTGAGTTTCTGATCAAGAGGAGCGAAAAAATATCGAATCACTTTTATCTATGGTTTAGCTATTGGTTACGATCTGTAGAATGTTAGACCTCGAGAAGGTCACTCAAGATGAACGAAATGTGAAACCTCTCCGTCGACTATAAAATTACATTCTAGGACTCATCAGAAACCCACTGCTAAATTATTTTTGCATTAGGTCGACGAGGTCCAAAATTATGGGCAAATAACCGATTTTTTTTAAATTTTTCTGGCCGAGACGGGAAAACCCTTCAAAACTTCTTCCAACCCATTTTCCCAGATGGGAAAAGTACCAATAATCCAATTGACAGACAAAACTATTCACCAGAACTTTTTTTTGGGCGACTGAAAATTGGATAAATTCCAAAATTTGATGTTATTCCACCTAATTTTCCAAATTATGAGTCAAAAATCAAATTCACATAAAAATACCACCTCAACATTCAACCCATTTTTACGCTGCCCTCACTATAATATGATTAAATAAAAATAAACATAGTTTTGGCGGATAAACATCTGCACAATCTATTACCACCTTACCAGTCCCTAACGGTTTTATTAATAGTATTGTAGAGCCTTTCTTCCTGTTCCTTCTTCAGTTTCTCTATGATAGTTTGCACTTCGTCAGTGGCTTTCTCGGTCAGGCAAATATAGTACTCGTCGTACTCCCGAGATTCTTCTGGAATATAACCTGAAAACATGGAAATACAATTTAACAAAAACGTTGAAACTAAAGTATTAGGTACTTTAATCTCACCGATTAGTATCTTGCCTCGATTATATTTTAATATCTCATCTTTTATGGGCAAAAATTCGGAGCTTTCCTCATGCAATTCCAGGTTGTCCTGAAGAAGCTCTTTATCCACCTCCATCCAAGGCTTCTCGGTGGTGCAATCGATACCAGCCAGGCACCTGAAAAATCGATTCATAAAATCACACATACGTTTACAAATTTTCGTAGTTAACGAAATTAATTTGCCTCATCAGTATCAGCCTCAGCGGTCAAAATAGTTTTGCAAAGCATTTAAGGAGGATGGTTAAAATATTCAATATTGATGGTACATTCTCAGTAGTTTGAAACTGCGAAATACATAAAACTTTTTCCACTACCACAAATACAAAAGCAAATTGTTTAATTTTTTGTGAATGTGAATTCAATGTCGTGTCATCCAGCGGGCTGCAAAATAAAAGCCCGTTGCTATCAGCAACGGTATGCAAAATAAGCCAGTATCCAAAACCTTATTTTCTAGGTTTAAACTGAAGTCTGAAAACCCTATAAATAAAACGGTGGCATAGCACACAATCACGGAACTGTTCCCTGAATACAATTTTTTGTGAATTGAACAAACAAAAAAGTCACAAAACACCCGCAAAAATGTAGAGCAATGCACAGTGGTAAAAGTATCCTCAATTTGAATTTGAACAGACACTAACACTATCAACTACCAACATTACAACTACTTTGAACATTGAACATAACATCTATGTTCGTAGTAGGAATCCTGAGCACATCCGGAATTATTGCTGAATTTATCCCGAACATGTCGAATGCGCATGTCATATTCTACATCAACTCTAGATTTTTCATAGTCCGCGAACGTTTTATGTTTTATGAACGTGTTCTTTGTTCAGTTCTCTTGGTGCTCTGTGTCATTCCATGGAGTTAGCATTTGAGGCATTTTGTCAGTGATCTGTGGCGATTTTATTTGGTTAGGATTCAGGGATGTTGGATGGATACACAAACTGCGCTCTTAAAATAAAATTTTGTTTCATGTTATATTTATAGTACGAATAATAAGTCATTCAACTTCTTCGAAATATTTTGTTTAGGTACTTTTAAAACCGCGATGAACTCCTCTAAATCAACATAACACGATTCAAAATGAGCAGAAAGGGTCTCTATAGTTTGTATAATGAATCTTTGCGTGTGTATGAAATTAGCTAGGACCCTAGGACATACGTGAGATTGCTAAACGCATTATATAGGCAAGCTATGAGGTTACGTATGTCATCGAGCCGCTAAGACACGCGATCGATACGATCGAATAAATTGAAACGGAATTAAAAAGAGACGTCTATATGAATAGTAGTCGTAGCGCTTGTCAATATCACTCTGACAGTTTAATTCAGTAGCGTTCACAAAACATCTTGTTTTGTGGTATAGTGTTGTCGTATTTTTGCTTTTTTCGTTCTCTTTTGATTTATTTGCGGTGCTATTAGACAAGTTGTAAAGTGTATATCGCGGATTAACAAACTACATGTACATTGATCGTCACTAAAGTTTCATAAAGTAATTTCACTCATGTCTTGTGTCTTGCTCACTAGTTTTTATACCGTCAAAGTATATATTCAAAGTATATATTTTTACAGCTAGACGGCTGCGGGCTACGGGAAGGCTGATATCGCCTATATTTTCAACTTTCAAGATAATTATAACCTCACTCGAGTGTCATATCACAGGTGTTTAGTAAGAAACGTGTTGCCAACATCATATATACAAAAATATTGCAGGCTATGATAAATTATTTTATGAAAATAGATTTCTGATCTTAATTGTATAACCATGATCAGTGGTAAATAATAATAACTATTATTATTTTACAAAGTAAATTGTCACTTCATGAGTATTTACGAAGCCAACATTTTTTCTAATTTTTAATTGGTTGTCCGTTGATGAGTGAAAATAAAAACACATTTTCATTTTACTCCCGCCGTCACTGAAATTAATGACCTTGAACTGATTGATTCATACAGTTGTTGTGACGCACACGCAAAGATTCATTATACAAACTATAGCAGACATCTAATAGGTACGCTGGCGGCTATTTGAAAGTGCACGACCGCAACTACTGTTTAAGAACATTATATGATTATATTTTGAGAGTTTTGATAGGACAATATAATAAATTATATTAGCAATATTTATACAAAGATGACGTCGCACGGTCGGTATGTAAGTTACGAGGCAACCTATCTAATTTAATCGATCTTGGGTACCTGTAACCTATAACATGTAGGTACGTAATTTAGAAAGTATTTATCAATGTGCAAAGCGAACCGTGGTAGCGTGTGAAATATAAAAGGAACTAAATGAAGGGAATTATGTACATAAAACGTTGTTACGGCTTTTCATAAATATAAACTAAATCATATAACCTCACATTCCCATGTCACAAACAGAACCCAGTTCGACATAAAGCTGAATTTATAGTTTCGATAACATAAGACATAAGCGGTAAGCAATATGCCATAAGCAATCTTATGTCATCAGACCATTTATAGTGTCTTTTCCGTAACAGATTCTGAGATTACGCGTGCGCACTAATTCCATATTTTCATTTTGTTCTGTGAATAAACCTCGTACAAGTAAGGAAAATATTGGATAACATCAACTCTTCGGACAGCTTTTAAAACCCGGAACGCCAAGTACCTATTTAAAAAAACTTGGACTTGGTCACAACCATATTAATTATTTTAATGTAGAATGTTAGATTAGATTTAGGTAGTTTGCATTCGCAGAAATCGTTTCTCTGTGACATACTTCTCTGTGCCACCAACAACAAAATAATATCGAGATTTTGTTGTTGTTTGCACACGATGTTTGCCGACTATTTCCCGAGTACACCCGATTCGGTAACGATATCGGTAAGAAATAAAAATAAACCAAATCGTATCGACTATAACTTACGGCTTAAGTCTTACAGCGTACTATATGTGGCTCTTATTATTTCTTTATGTTTATTTTTGTTACGGCTTATCGTTAAAGCTTAAAGATTATATTATCGAAAGTATAAACTCAGCTTAATACACTGCATGCATCGGATTAAAAATTCTCGAGTCCCGGGATGCATTGCTAGTTCAGAATTAAATGTGTATGCTCGCGAACATAGAATTTATAAATCCCGAACCGCGAACATAGCACAACATTACCAAGAAACATTACATGAAATATGTTGGCAGCCTCTACATTCTAAAATAAATCGGTACAAAATGTAAGTATCAATTTGGATTGTTCCTATTAATTTTGTTGGTATCAATTTTGAAGTTCTTAAATTTAAAAATCTGCAACAAATATCCCTTACCCAAGTAATCTCTGCACATTTTCCGATATAATTATTTTCTTCACTCCTGGTATATCAAAGGGGTCCTTTTGCCTTACCCGCCTTCGTTTCTTTTTCTTCCTAGAGCTTTTCTGTTCTGTCTGGACACCATGTGGAGTGGAATCCAGTAGGAGAGCTGACCTTGTACCCTCCATTTATATTTATCGCCTGAAAACTATTAGAACTCTTGCGTCAAAATCTGCCCTGGCAGTGTGACAGATTATTTTAATGTATTGATCAAACAAACAAGAGTGTATGGTCAAAAACCACCGTTCATTTTCATCATTGAGTTGGTTAGTACATAGCATATACATAGGTAACGGGCAAATGTGGTTCTTGCCTAAAGAAAGGGGAGCGACGGCAACTTTTTGAATGAGGCCCGCATGCGCTATAACTGCGATCGTAGGGACATATTTTAATCCCGAGACTCGGTGGAGCAACAACCATAACTGTGACACACAAATTGTGACACAATTCCAGTAAAACAATAATCTAAAAATATTCTTGCGAAGCCAAGTGGGTCTCCTTGGCAGATCATATGCCATGTACACGTATTTTTTATATTACAGTCAGGCCTGATCCCCAAACGAGTGTTTATGCAGACCAACGATTATAGACTAAACAGCATTGCTTTTCCCCATAAGCGCAACGTTAGACAAATCTCGTAGGCCCCCACCACGCTTTTGACGTCAGCGGATACGTACGGCGTAGGTTCATTACCCCACCGGTGTATTTCCCGCCGTTTGTGTAGTGTGTCATTTGTACATTAACATCGTGCCAAGAGAAGTGTTATCTGACCAAGCATCAATTTGGAATCGACCGTTGGTCCAAAAGGATGCCGGCCGAACTTAACCGCTGACGTCATATCTTGTCTAACAACACGTGGCCGATAAGCAATCATGTTAGTCTATAATCCTTGTATGCAGACGACGTTTTATAGATCCGTCCAATTCGACGGACACCCTCTTCCCCATGTACTACTCTGTAAATGAGTGAAGATAACCTAAAAACAACTGTTATAGTGTGTAGTAACATGTCATGAAATTAGAAAAATCCAAAGTAAAGTACATATAAATAATTTAAATGGAGTCGCCAGGAAGAAAACGTTTAATGATGTTGTTGATGATGTTACGCCGAAAAGTTAAAATAAAACTTTTCGGCGGAATTGGCATATTGACCTTGATCCGAAATCGCGCCCTGTGATTGGTTGGGAACATTTGTCCGCGTCTGTCTCCGTTTCCGACCCTGTGAGAAAAGTAATAATTGTGACATAACTGGTACTCCTTGGCAGACTTTATACCATGTACACGTATTTTAAGTATGTGATTAATTTTTAAAGTAATGATTAAAAAAAAGAAAAAAAAAACAAGCTGCGGGATGCGAACTTGACACCTATGGAATGCTAGGCGTCCGCTCTACTGGCTGCGCAACCGATGGGTTTAGCAAACGTCTGATGAATTAAATGCACGCTCCGCACAATCACAATTTAGTAAATCTGTGCCACCAACAGTGCGCATGCGGCCTCCGAATTCAAAAGTTGCCGTCGCTCCGTAAGGTCTTATCACAGAGAGAGGACATGCAATCAGTACCATAGACGAACCAACAAATCTTTTGTCGAGTTCTCTATGATCAGTAAGTACCACAACCGCAAGGATTGCTACAATCATTGCCACAACCGAACCGCAGAGATCGGTATCTCTGGATTTGAACATTGATATGACGGATTTGACATAAGATTCGTATGCCAGCTCTAGTGCAGTCGGTTATCAAAATAATCTATATTATGGCCATTATTTGTTTTGTTGATCTTATTAACTTTCATAACTACTCATCTTATAGGTGATTATTGACATAAGATTGATATGACGGATTTGACATTTGATGGATTTGACATAAGATTCGTATGCCAGCGCTAGTGCGGTCGGTTATCAAAATAATCTATATAAAGGCCACTTTTGTTTTTTGTTTTGTTGATATCTGATTAACTTTCATAACTAGTCCAAGGAGTATTTTACGGTTCTTGTAACTAGTCATCTTATTAGTGATTATCGTCACAAAACTTGCAAACACCGAACCACAAAAATATCCAGTACCAAACAAATTAAAAAGAAGCCAAAACAGCAACCTGTAAGGAAAACAAGAATAAAAGACAACGAAACTTAAAAATGTCAGCGGCTAAATGATAATTTGCATACCTACGCGCGATCGTGAAAACGAAAGGGATTCATTTTTTTATCAAAATTCTAACTGTTGAAATCAAGAAAAGGATGCCAAAAAAGGGCAATGTAAATTTTTCATAATTCTCCGCACTGGCGTTTTTATTTTCTATCGGCAATCGATATTAGTAGGTTTCCATTTAAAATATATCTGATGTATGAGTGATGTGATATATTTTTGACATGTAAGAAAACATGTAAGGTTACTGTATCAATTAAATTTACTGTATCTCTGTGCTCGGAGCATAGATTTAAAAAGTAAAATCTATGTGTTATCTAACCTTATTTAAAGTTTAGACAAATTTTAAAATTTATTTAGAAATGTTAAAAAATACAATGTTGATGGTACGTGTTATGTTATTGTAATTATATATTTATGCATTTTATTTAGCTTCAGCTATGTAATATACAAAATCAACTATAATAAAACAATTATCAATTATAATCTCTCTCAAATTCTCTCGCCATTTTCCTTTTGCTCCAGGCTCCAGGTTGTGCTTGCCCGTGAAGGGGGAGGTAAAAATATCAGTTTGTATCACACGAATGCTTGTAAGTGATAAAGGCCAATATCTGATATAAACTGAAATGAAATGATAATACCTGATAACCTGATATTAGTGGCAAATGGAAAGTACTTACCTATTATAACCTGTTGACAGCAGCAAGCAGGTCAACAATAGCCCGTTGTTGAATCTTACACAAAACACTCACCGAACTTAAATCTCATCCTGACTTCTCCCACGCCTACATCTTTATTTACCAATTATAACACTTATTTCCTTACACATACAGAAACTACGGCCGCCTTTGGCATTTTACCAGCGTATATGTGATAGGTACGCTGATTTTACCGCCACCGTCTTCACCTCACTTGGGTAACCTACATTCTATCAATCGAGCTTTGTTGATGATTGAAAACCGCGCTCATTCCCATTCGCGTCGCAACATCGCAGTGGGCAGGTACGGCGCGAGTCTTTACGGGTTGAAAATGTACGCGCTAGATTTCGGATGAAGCAGAAGTTAATAATAATTATTGTTATTGTGTTGTGTTGCAAAATACGGTTTTGTGCAAGACTTTGTGAACTTTATGTGCGGTGCCAATGTGGGATTATAAATAAATTAGAGCAATTGGGATTTTAGAAATTCAGGTAAATTTGTTAGCTATGCATTTAGGTAGTCCTAGATAGATGTGGGTTATGTAGTTCTTTTGGTTGGTAGTTGTCAGGATTCAGGACGTAAAACACTTAAATTATGCCTACTAGATATATACTGTGATGGCTTATTATTTTAAGAAAGTGTTTTTAAACTTATACAAAACGCTAAAAATTGAGACGTTGACTAGATAATATGTTGCTCTAGATCGTCTGATATCTAATTATTTAAACAGGCAGGTTTGGATTAACAAATTATACATGGTATTTACGTGGACCCGTATTTTGGCTTAAAAATTGAAATTGAAATATAATTTAGTAATTGACATGTCCATCGATCCGTTCACTACATAACTACTTGCTTTTTGTCCCATTTGACAGTATACAAAACTTTTATTTGACTCCTGACGTACGGGCAATGTATTTCTGATTACATTCAGGAAACTACCTATATAAAAAGAAATAGATGAAGCATATTTATTTCAGTTCAAGTGGATGATACGACAGACAGACTGTTTTAAAAACACAAAGCTCTATTATACTTAGATGTTAATTCTAGTGAGTGCAAAATTATATAGTGTAACGATTTATTGGATTCTTTATGTTATTGCAGATCGTATATGGTTTTAATATATGGTCGATATATATGTAGTATATGGTTTTAGTATATGGTATATATGGTCGAATATGGTTTTAAAATGAATCAGGGCTAACAAATGTTTTATTAGAGTCGCCAAAAAGTCGCGAATTTGCAAAAAAGTTGCCATTTAGCAATATAGGCACTTTTATTACTATAAATAAGAAACCGCTTTTTCACCGTGTTTCGGTTTTTTTAAATATGTTGAAGCGGAGCTGATTGAAAGCAGGGAGGTTAGTATTTTAACGTTTTTCGAATTTAAAAAATAATTTTATGCTCGCCTATATAAATCGACGGATTTTAATCGTTAATAACTTCATCCAAACTTCAGCCAGACTTCATCAGGCTAATTCTTTGTATGATTTTAAGATGAAAAGTCAATATAAACTTGGGTCAGGAAATGCATAGTTTTAAAGATACAGGGTGTTAAACTTTTTTTTAAATCGGTTTTTCTTAAATACTTATCGTCTGTACCCAATTTTGATGAAATTTGGCGACGTTATTTGTAGTAGTAAATGGCCAATTTAGCCTTAATCAAATAGGTATAAATTATTTAGTCCAGTAGCCAGTGGCGTGCCCAGAAATTTCGTCTGGGGGGGGGGGGCAGGGGTGTTGGATTTGGCCAAGTCACAAATTACTTCGTATAAAAGGGAAAAAGTTTATAATTTATTATCCTCGTAAAATATAAAATTTTTATACAATATTAAAAACTTCAGTAGTTAGATTCTCACTTTTTATTTGTCAAACATAACAATTGTTTCGCCAACACAGTGGGTTCTTCAGATGTTGAGTACAAGACTAATTTTTATAATGTGAAACAGTGTTTAAATAGTAAGGGTAATTCCAGTTTTATTACTGTGGTGATTCCTAGTCTTAAATTATTGTAATTAAGTTACAAAATTCAACAAATGATATCGGTAAATATTTAACAGATTTTGGATAGCATGTATACGTACTTAAATAAATTTAATAAAGGACATGAGTTTGTTTCTATTTGAACATTTTTCCAGATTTTAGTTCCAGATTTCTTTGTCTTATTAATCTCTAAAGATTCTAATAAATTTATATAACATTTTTGTTTAGTATAGTAGATGTATCTTTTTCTCGGTTTTTCTTTTTTTCGCTTTTTTGTTTGAAAATTCTGAACCTTGGGGGGGTGGTTGAACCCCCGTCCCCCCCCCCGTGGGCACGCCACTGCCAGTAGCGTCCGGGCAGGCATCTTAGCGAATATTATTAACAAAAAAAATGTACGCAACTGACTTTTGGATTTTTTTATATTTTTTTTCGAATTAAGCCAACAACACCTCTAATACAAGGACAAAGTGCTGCCTCGTGACGTCACCTTCCGGAGGCCTACGAGATACTTATGTTATTACGGGCTTTATGTAGTTATTTAGGTAGATATATGTGAAATCGTTTTAATGTAGTTTTGGAGATCAATAAAAAAATCAAACTAAACAAATACACTGCGCAACTTATTTAACGCACAACCAAAAAGTTAACTCAAATTTGACGTTAGGTATTTTCGACAATTTTTGTTCGTTTTGGTCGATTTTTTTTTCAAATTGTAGGTTTTTCTCTTAGGAATATCACTGTCTTAGTTGTTTTGGTAAAACGAATGATTTTGATATTATACCAGGTGCTATAAAAATGTTGTTTTTTCCGAAATTTCAAAACGTCCTGTGGGCTATACAAGGTATTTCAAGTTATTGCATTATTTGCAATTTAAAGCCTCATGTTTTTTCTACATTTTCTTTTTTTATTCATTTGTTTATCTCTGTTACTTCATGAAATACACCGTTTTGAAACACCATAAATATGTTTTTATTCACATGAAATGCATTTATCGGACAACTCAAACAGCTAGCAAGCTATGGAAATCGAAGATTACACATCATAAACTGACAACTGTGTCATTAGTTTTTTGTTGACAGTCCAGCAATAATTAGTGAATAATGGAACGCCAAACCAGAAATTTAACTCGTGATGAATGTGTTGAGGCAGCTACTTACATGGTGAAGGGTGGAGTTACAACTGCATAGCTGGAAGGTTGGGAGTGTCTCACACAACTATAGCGAGAGCAATTCAAAGGTACGCGGAAACAGGAGAACATTCCAGACGGGCCGGTCAAGGTAGATCTCGTGTTACCTCTGCTATCCAGGATCGCTTTTTAAGAGTAAATGCTGTAAGACAACGATTTATAACTGCAACACATTTAAGAGCACAACTTCAAGACGCAGGTGGTCCACTCATATGCGTTCAAACTGTACGCCGACGACTGAGGGAGGCAAATTTAAGACCCAGGATTGCTGCTCGAGGACCCGCATTAATAGTAGATCATCGAAGAGCCAGATTGAATTTTGCCAATGAGCATGTTAATTGGATGGAAGCAGATTGGGAACGTATTATTTGGACTGATGAGTCAAGGTTCAGTTTGTATAATTGTGACAGACGTAATCGCGTCTACCGAAGACCCGATGAGCGATACAGTCAATGCAATTTTTTGCACACAACTTTATATGGAGGTGGATCCGTCATGGTGTGGGGCGGAATATCTTTGACTGGGCGAACGGACTTGGTAACTGTGAATGGAAATCTCAATTCTGACAGATACAGCACAGACATTCTTGAGGCACATGTTTTGCCTTATGCCCCCTATATAGGACCCAATTTACTTATGCAAGACAATGCGCGTCCCCACACGAGTCTTATCGTGATAAATTATCTTGAAGAAGTAGGAATTGATCACATAGACTGGCCAGCCCGTAGCCCCGACCTTAACCCCATTGAACATGTTTAGGATTTTATCGGTCGGCGGTTACGAAGTGAGGGACGACAACCCCAAAATTTACAAGAATTGGAAGGACGCCTAGTCGAATTATGGAATGGCCTAGATCAGAACCTAATCAGAACTTTGGTTTTAAGTATGAACCAAAGATGTCGGGAGGTCATTCTCGGAAGGGGTGGAAACACCCGATACTAATTCTCTATTTACTTTTGTTTTGTTTCCTGTTATTCGTTGTTTTATTGATTAAAGCAATCCATTTTTCTAGGTATGTTTTTTGAGTTTTTGTCTTTTTAAGACCTTTTTCTCTTCTAAAACACCTTGCATCTCTCAATAAATTATAAGATATCAAGGAAAACAGAACGCAAAATGAGGCATTGAACCAGTATAATGAGTAATAAATAATGAGCACTTGACAAAAAAGAAAGTTAATAAATTTAATAAAAATCACGTCAACTCAAAAATTGGATATTTTATGAAGTAACAGAGATAAACAAATGAATAAAAAAAGAAAATGTAGAAAAAACATGAGGCTTTAAATTGGCTATAATTGCAATAACTTGCAATACCTTGTATAGCCCACAGGACGTTTTGAAATTTCGGAAAAAACAACATTTTTATAGCACCTGGTATAATATCAAAATCATTCGTTTTACCAAAACAACTAAGACAGTGATATTCCTAAGAGAAACACCTACAATTTGAAAAAAAAAACATAACGTCAAATTTGAGTTAACTTTTTGGTTGTGCGTTAAATAAGTTGCGCAGTGTATATTACGGCAAAAATCTATCGGAGTCTATGAAGAACACAGGTAAAGAATAATTTAAATGGTTAACTGTTAACTGTTTCGAAATACAGTCAAGATTACATGTGTCTAATTATTAGAGTCTAGATGGTTAATTGTTTTAAGAAAACTGAAAAGTAATTCGTGATTAATTTTAGACACAGGAGCAATATGAACAACTTCTTTAAAATTTGAACAAATGCTAGTAATCATAAATGTATAAGCAGATGTCGCTAACGAATCGTTATTATTTATTGCAGCTCCTACAACATTACCACCTTTATAATCTAAATATGGATCAATGTGAATTTCATCCATTAGTAAACTAACATATTTGTCTTGGTCTTTTAAATATTTAAAGATTTTTCGTGCATGTAAAAAAAAGTTTTCTTCTCATCAATATTAGGATCAGTTAGAAAACCACTACAGACTCCTTTGATTGTTTCGGGATGGGGCAAAATTATAGGTCCACGATATCGTAAATATCTATATGCATGAGAACTAATTGTATATAAAATTGAGCAAAAACCCATAGTGGTATTGGAATATCTATAACGTTCTTTTGATAATGTTCGCAATTTAAGTTGATCAGATATAAATTCAATTCCTTGTGAAACTTTTTCGTCCTCTATTTTTAAGTTTTTAAGTACATTGGACATAAAGTTCACAACATGGTTAAGCTTTGACATGTCTGTATGTATGTCTGAAAATGTATTTCATGTAATTCTGTAAGTTTTTCGTCTTTGCTTTTTCGGTACGATATTTTTTTTGACAAGTATTTGGGACAGTTCGGAAATTTACTTGGTACGCTAGTTTCTTTTAACCAGGGTAAAACTAAAATAACTGAAACGATCTCGCCAGTTTTTGTATCCTGTTGGGATATTTTGTAAATAAAATCTTCCTTTTCAAAGTGGCACTCACACACTCGGGTCACTCGGCACAAAACTTTGACGTGAAATTGCAGTGAGCCATTTTCTGCGATACTCTTCGTCTCTGGGAAAACGAAACACCCGAACTTTTCTACTGGTTTCGTAATTTCCTGTACAACCGGGAACACAACACTTTTGGGGCATTATGATATAATACCGCAACAAATAAACCGTTAAAAAAGATCAAGAATCGATTAGGAACTAGGCAAGCGCGCGGGCAATAACAATAACCCTTCTAGAGGTGTTTTTGTTCTTATTGGCGCGTGGCGGCGTCCTATACTAAAACCCAAAACAAAACATCGTTAACAGGGTTGCCAAATTACAATTGACACGAGAGTTGTTAGTTGCTTGGTTCTTAATGACCTTTTGCGGCTAATTTGATTTGATAATTGACTAATGAGAAAGCTACTTTATTTTGTTTACATTCTAATTTGTTTACATTCTCAATACAGTACAACATATAGGCAGAGAAGCGTCGCACTGGAACACATTCTGGCACCGCCGCTTCGACCGACCTAGACAAGCCTGTTGAATTAGCTTAGAGAGTATATTAGCCTCCATCTGGGTTAAGCCCCCAGAGCGTGACGTCACCATGATATTTAAAGTAAGCACTTTGTCCTTATTAGAGGGGTTATTGATTAAGCACCTAAAAATGTAACTTTTTTGCCATTGTCGTCTTTTCGCATCTCGCTTGTTCTTTGTCCGATTGTTCTATAAAGTGCCCGTTATTATATAATTTAGCGGAGGTAAAGTGGTAGTTTCTCTCGAGATAAAGTACCATATCACTTTACAATTTTAAGCTTCCTTTTTTACCTTTAAAAACTTTTTTCGTGTTTTTCTTTCAATGTTTTCTAGGTCAAGATTCATACAATAAAATGGTTTTTATTTTTTACCCTATTTTGATTAAGTGTATAAAGTAAAACACTCTCTTTCGAGCACTCAACTACGCCGTCGTGTTTAATTCGAAAAAAATATTGAAACTACAAAAAGTCAACAGTATAGCGTACATTTTTTTTGTTAATAATATTCGCTAAGGTTGCTGCTCGGGCGCCACTGGACTTAATAATTGAAATCTGATTAAGGCTAAATTATCCCCTCACTACTGCAAATAACGCTGCAAACGTCATCAAAATTGTAGAAATGATATTTCAGATATTTACCAAAATCTGATTTAAAAAAAATTGACACCCTGTATCTTGAAAACTAAGGGTTTCCGCGGACCATGTTAACATTAACTTTTCATCGTAAAAGCATTCAAAGACTAAGAAGCCCTTATTGAAGTTTGGCCACATACTTAATTGACCATATTAGTTAGGTTAGGATCTCAAATTGGCGGGGGTTTTAAAAATTAATGTATTGTTGTCTTACGGGGACTGAAGTTTAAGAGCGTCTGTAGGCGTGATAGTGTCTGTTAGTGAAATAAGTTGAATAAATAAATTTCTCGATATTTTAGTTGACTGAGAGACTGTTCAAAAATTAATTAAACATTATTATAATAAAAATGTTACGAATTTTTGAAGTCGATGTTTGTATAAAAAAAATGTTGTTGCTTGATCCTATGGTTTAGAGTGGAAGGGGTTTCACATGGTCCTTGAATTTTGCGATGTTGTCGGACGGTCAGTTATGACCAGAGACATATTAATACGGGGAGACCCATAGACGTATTAATACCAGAGACAAAATTGTTTATGTTTTTGGCCAATCATCGTTCCATCCTTGTCGTCCGTCTTTTTCTCCCGAACGGCACGTGTGCCAGGCTTACTGTAAAATTCTAAAAGTCTTTGAATTCCGTATGAGATGTTCCAATAATTTGACAATTTCAACGAATCTGATACATTTTAATACTAAAATGTAATTTAAAACAGCTTCTTGGCAAAAGTAATCTATTGTATTGCTTTATTGCGTTAATAATATATGGTGAAAACCATCATAAACAACCGAAAATGTACTGTGCCTTGAGATATAAATCTCAACAGCGGCAACGCCGTTCGATGAATTTTACTCGAGTTTTACGATGTCTATTAATCAATGGAAAGAAATTTGCGAGGTTGCCGCAACGCCACCGCTTGTACTTGTGTTTTCTTAAGTGTATTCTACGAATCTTTGTATTTATTGCGATTCAGGTAATTGCACAGTATTCAGGGTTTTTGTCTTCTACCTTCCTTTTAGGTACTTTAGCCGGTTTTTACTCATTTTTTGTTCTGCTTGCTCTTTTTGGCTATCCGTTTTATGCTTGTTGTTGCTAGCTTTGTGTGACGTACTTCCGGTATTAGGTATAGGGATATGCGTGTTATTACTAGTTTGTTATTTTTTATTAGTGTTTATTTGTTAGTTTACAATATTGAAAGCGGCTGTAAAAGCATGGATACAAATATCTATTGTACGTTAGTATGTTATATGTTATAGTTTGTCTTTCTTGTTTTGCTCATGTTTTGTGTTATTTTATTTTTTATGTTGTTCTCAGTTATATTTTTTCCTTTATTATTTTTTCTATTTTTCCCTTATTTTGTATTTTTTATTGTTATTATTTAGTTTTTATATTTTTTGGGTTGTTTGTTTTTTGGTTTTTTCTGTATGCATTTTATTTTCTATCTATCTATTGTTTTTTCTATTTTTTATATTTTTTCTATGTACATTTTTGTTAGTGGCGGGGGCTAGGGGGTGAATATGTAGTTGTGAGATGGGTACTTTGGTGTTCTTAAGAATTTTGGTCTCATTGCCTGTATTATTGTTGGATTTAGGTGAGTGTCTAGTTTGTGTATAAAGTTTGGCATAATTTTATCTGCGATGAAATTGTCTAAGTATGGTGTGCCGGTTATTTGGTGTATGATTGCTGTCTCTATTTTTAAGTTGGTGTTTTTGTGTTTTTGTGTGATTATTCTTAAACATTTATTTTGTAGTACCTGCATCTGATTTTTTCTGGTTTGGCTTAGGAACGGGTACCATACCGGGCTTGCATATGTCAGTAGAGGTCTGACATATGCCTTGTATAATATAGCGCCCGTTCTCAAGCTAGCGTTCTTTAGTGTTGGAAATATCTGGTTAATCCTGCCCCTGGTTTTATTTATCACCGTTTCTGAGTGTTTGATAAATGTTAGTTTTCTATCTAGTTTTACACCGAGATATTTTATTATGGGTATTGTTTTTATTGTTGTTTCATTTAACTTTATTTGTATGTCAGGTACGTCTCTCTTTTTGGTGAAAACTGTCATTTCTGTCTTTGTCTCGTTAATGTATAGTCCCCAGTCTGTGTAATATTGCACTATTTGTGTAGTCTGCTGTTGCATTAGTCTGTTTAATAATGGTGCACTTGTCGTCGTCGCTATGGTTGCCGTATCGTCTGCGTATAATGCAACAGTTGTCCTGTGATCTGTTGGTCTAGGGATGTCGTGGGTATATAGGTTAAATAGGGTGGGTCCTAGGGATGATCCTTGTGGGACACCAGATGTTACCGGGCGAGGTTGTGAGCTTTCCTCATAGACTGTTACTACGAATATGCGATTTGAAATGTATGATTGCATAATCTTGATTATACGAATCGGAAAATTCGCGACATGTAGCTTATGCAACAGTCCAGGATGCCAGACTTTGTCAAATGCTTTTTCGAGGTCTAGGGAGACAACCCCTGTATATCGACCTCGATTAAGATTGGTGGTAATGGCTTCACAGATACGGAACAGCTGTTGGTCAGTGGAGTGATAGGGTTGGAAACCGTATTGGAACTCGCTCACTACGTTATTTGCGAGAGCGAATTCCATAACTTTCCTTTGTATAAGTAGGTCTAAAATCTTGCTAATTGAGGGTAGTAGGCGATTCAGGTAAACAATAAGTGTGTAACTATAGTGCATTCTTGTATAGTTTGTAAAAGGGTGGATCATTTAAGTCCGGAAAATGTTACTTTTCATCGATACGTAATGTACGTATTTTTAAGGTTACCTACAAGTTTTAACGGCTTGGCTTGGCCAGGGGCGGAGTTGAAACTAAAAATGAACTTTTTATATTGCTGCAATAATTAATCAATAATTATTTCATTAATTTTTATTATGTAATTTATATGGTACATAATCAATGTGCGATATTTATTTAAAATTATTTTTATTCTGGTGATGCAAAATACCATTTTCATCTCCATCTATGTATGTTGATGAACTACGGAATGACCACCATATTCAATTGGTCAAGTTGGCGTTGAAAACATTTTTCAAAATACGTATTTATTATGAAACAAAAAAAAATAGAAAACAATAGAGAAATAGGAGAAATAGAATAAGAAGTTTGAATGCAAAACTCATATTATTTAGGAATTAATAGATTCAATAATTATAGTAGGTTTGATTAACAAAGTTTGATTTACTGTGTTGTTTGTATATAGGACATGAAGTTTGTAAATTTTAGAAACTTGTGATTTTTTTATAGAACTGTCTTTAATATGTTCCGTCTATAGAATTTGAAAAAAATGTTGCTTTTATTTTATTATTTATATTTATAGGAGTTCATGTTGACTTTAGTATGATATACATTTATGAATTTTGTAAATCCCAAAAGTATGTTGAGATTTTATTTTAGTTATAGTATTTTCTTATGTTATTCTAATGAAAAATCTAGACGTCTTTCCATTTCTTAGTTTAAATACAGCACCCATATTATTAGGATTGTTGCATTTATAATAGGTCGAGTAATAGCTTTACTTTATAATAACTTAATTTGAATGTATGATTAAAATTCTTAAATATATGATGTCATTTTATTATATGACAGATGTAAGCAATTTTGACACGAATGTTCTGTTCCCCCTAAACACCATGTTCACATTCCAGAAGAAGGTGATGACATGTCTATGTCACATATGCTACAAAACAGAAAATAATGAGATTTCAGAGAATGAAGACAGCGACATTGAAAATGAACAATGTGAATTTGACGATGAAAAAATTTAAAACGAGAAGGAAGAGAAAGAATAAATAGACAGACTTTATGAGTTGTTTCAACAAACACGCAAGGAAAATTTTTACTAAGTGGTCAGACACCTATTAAAGTGTCTTTTTTAATAGAATCTAAATTGTTTACAATGTGTCCAATAACTAATATTAAACCGTACTGTACAATTACTGTACTTTTTGCATTAAAATTATAAATAAATTTCTACAAAACACATGACAAAGTTTTATTGCGGTTACTAACTATTATCTTAATGTACACGAATTAAACTATGCTCTGAATGTTTTCTATTTTCATTTGATTTATTGCAACGTTCAGATACAGGGTATTAAGTATTTTTCTTATGTAACTATGCAGTCTACCCTAACTCATTCATTAAAGATAAGTAGACTCGCCACTGGATGGGCTTTGATCACACGAAGCGGCGTTGCCAAAAGCACACCGCCGCAGAGCGGTCTTCCATTTTCTCTCTCGCACTCATTGCAATTTTTGGAACAATAATAGTGTCACTAATATAACTAAATAACTAAATATAAAAATAAACATATAATATAACAAATTAGAAAACACACTGTATAGTAAATTAATGCATAATAATTATAAATTTTACAAAGTCAAATAAGTTCCATATTAATAATGAATAAATTCCGGAAGCTATAAAGGATGTAAGGTATCTTATATCATTTATTGGCATTAGCTAGTAAGTACAGTCCTTCAATCAACGGTACAGTTTATTTGTTGAGTAAAGATATTTCGAATGGAACTTTAAAGGAAGTAGAAAACATTGAACTTATTGAATGGTGAATCTGCTAGACTGGCTTTTATCAGATAGCAAGCTGGGAAGAAGTGAGTTAGTGGGTTTTGAGATAGACAAGTTGACACATCTCCTGAAGCCATGGGGGTAGATTTAGTGAAAGGAATAATGTAAGTAAAATCAATTTGTTAAATAGTGATAGGTGTTCCTCAAAGGTGTAAAATTAAAAGTATGAGTAAATAAATAAGTTAGTTGTAGTGAGAGAATGTGGTTTCATTAAAACTAACCCTAGCCCAAAAAGTTACGAGAAACGTAACAATAGATCGGCTCTTCCAGCGTTTTATGAATGAACCGTTGAGTCTCCCCATAGTTATTGTTCTAGAAAGTGCAATGAGTGCGAGAGAAAAAATGGAAGACAGCTGCTACGGCGGCGACCTTTCGGCAACGCCGCTTCTTGTGATCAGAGCACATCCAGTGACGTGTCTACATCTTTAATGAATGAGTTAGGGTAGACTGCTGTGCTGCACACTTCCCTTTTTGTTTAATTGAAAAGATAAAATTGATTACCCCTGATAAGGAGAAGGTCGCCTATTGTTTTGGGTTGGTCTCGAAGAAGTCCTCCCTCTGACGTATTAAAAAATGGTAAAAAAAATTTATGCGGTATATCGAAATTTTGTTTTAAAATAAGGGCGCCACTAATGGTATTAGGGCCACTAGTCCCTGCTGCTCAGCGGTGAAACTCTTCTCTTCAGTGGGTGAGGTCCGGGGCCTTTGATATCGGACTGCGGTACTTGGTATTTTTTTAAGTAAATAAAAAATGTAAATTTTACCAAATTTGGGGCTTACCAAAAGTTGTGAATGCTGTTAATCCAATTTTTAAATGAGAGTAATCCAAAAGGGTATTTTTTGAGTAATCGAAAAATAAAACACAAAATTTAAACGAAACTTTCCCAACAGCCGTGTGCTATTAGGCGGCGTTGAAAATTAACAACAAAAAAAAATGTATGCAGTTATATAAATTTTAGGAAATGAAATCTCGGTCGCGTAAATTAACGAAGAACGAATAATTGTTTGGATATGAAAAACGTAATCGTTGTTAGCTAAAGAGCCAATATGAAACAACGATTAGTTTGATAATTGTTCGGCGGAGCGAGACTGTGACAAGAAGCTGATAGGAACTCGACAAGACAAGAACTGAAGTTTCCTTTTAAAAGAGATGTATTAATACCCGCGGATCGAGTACCAACAGGCTCCGCCCCGTTTTCGCGTCCGCGAATCAAACGGTGAGTTACGTGCTCGCGCCTCTGGCCCAGCGGATCCTGATATACTCGATCAGCGTTTCGCGAAATGCTGCTATTTACGAATGCAGCAGCGTATGCATGGGCCGCGTTTCTGGATAGAGAATTTTCTTTGTAGGCATATATTTTGTGATCACACGATACTGCATAGCTACATAAGAAAAATACTGAATACCCTGTATCCGAACGGAAAAACGTAACGAAAACATAACGGAAAATATTGAAACTAAAGACCGAACTAGACAGTAGGCATACCCAGTGGACACTTCTTCCTTTTATGGAAGCCCATATGGCTATCATTCATGGGTCGTCCACCACCGCCGTGTCATTAATGGCAGACATATCTATCGGCCTTTGGGCAAAAAAACCCGCTAACTCCAATTAACCATCAATAATGAGACAGATATTTTGTTGTCGATAAGTTTATAGACAAATTAAACCTGCCCACGGTCCACCCGTCACATTCATCACACCTGTCAGGTAAGATAAACATATCCCAAGTTTATATATCGACCCACCCAGAGGTCGATGTCTCCGTAATGATTGCGCGCGGGAGGATGTCGGACAAATGAAGTTAATATTGGGGTAAACGAACTAAAATATAAATCTGTAAAAAAATGCAAGTCGGGAAAGCGCTTACACATGCCATTGGGTATTTAAAAGCTGAACAAAATATTGCGAGAGCCTACTACGATTAAGGATTTCAAAGCAACAAAAAAATACAAACATTGCTCAGTTAAAACCACTATGTTATAAATCGATGGTCACTGGAGGAAAGAAAATGCAATAAAATAACATTCTCATGGTAATATTTATTACATCATACTACTATTACGCTCGATATATAGCTATATAATACTATTTTGAAATATTGTACAAATATTTTTATAGTTTCTGTCGAGGTTTCCGATTCATTTGGCATATTTTTACATATACCTACTTAGGTATTTCTTGAAATATTCAGATGTATGTTAGATTCTGTGAATATAATCGGCCCTAGGACCGTGCCCCGTGTTACTCCAAATTTACATTATTAAGATAGTGCCACCAGTAGTCGACCACCTTGGCGGAACTGACTGTTATTTCTTCTGTACCATCTATGGTACATTAATAGAATCTTATTCGGTAGATTCCTTTATAGATTATAGATAGATATTCAAGGCAACTTCAATACATAAATTAAAACTTATTATCTGACATTTTGCTCTTAAAATGTATTTACAGCGGGCTAAATTAACTTAAGAATAATTAATTAATCCTAAAAGAGTTTTATTTTGTTTACTAACACTCGACAACTTTTAAGTCTAGCAAACTATTCTGGTGAAAAATTCACCAACGAAGACACTGATGATAAAATGTAATAAAATACTTCAACATAACTCAAGCGCCACTAATTTAATGTATTTTTCTGTTATTTAAAAAATATTACAAAAATATAATCAAATTTTATTTTGCATCTAGCATCTAAATGCATTTTTTTAATTAAATGGCATATTTCGACACATCGTTCTTCAGTTTTTTAAGAACATTCAATGCGCAATTATTGAATAACAATATTCTTTTCGTTTACTATTGAAAATGTCCAAAATGGCGGAGTCTTTATTGCAGTAAAACATGGCGTGATCTAGATTAAAACTAATTGTTCATTTATTAAATGTTTTAAATCTCAAGATTTAAAACAGCGTTTTATTTACCACTAAATCGAATGACTGTCGCAGGAGTCTGTTTACGCTTCCTTTTAAAACCAATATGGTTTAATGTGTTCAAACTCGTGACCTTATTGATTTAAAGTGGTCTTGCGCTCGAGTGGAATCCTAACCTCACAAATTTTGCCGGTTTTGTTATTGTAACGTTTTCGTCATTATTTGACGAATTTCATTAAAAATAACAAGGTAAGTTTTGCATATTATTGTTACTCCGTTACATTGTGTTACATTCTCTACCCATAGGCGTATCCACTGGGATATAGATCTTTATTAAAAATGCAGAAAATTGAAAAACTCTGAATCTTCTGATTGCGTCATTGAAGTGAAATAAAAAAGGACAGGACTTTGTTCAACTATACTTTGTTCAACTACGGTAGACTGTTGAGATTGAGAAAAAAGGTGCTAAAAAAATTGGACAGTATTTCCTAAATAAGTTCATAAATTTTGTGGTTGTTATAAATAGGTTAGGATTTTTTTTATTTGACGTAAACTGTCACTCTAAATTATTTTAATTTAAACGTGACAACTACAAGATTTATGAACTTATTTACGAAATACTGTCCAATTTTTTTACACAGTCTACCGTAGTTGAACAAACTATGCTTAATTTCTTTATATCTCTTATTAAAAAATTCATATTTTTTTAAAAATTACCACTTCTTTTTAATTTAAAGTACTTGTCGCTAATACTTGCCATTTCACCTGTTCATTAAAAATTCCATTTCACATGTAAACATGCGGACTGCACTGATTCACTAAAATAGCTTCTTGGCAAGATGACGTTTAATCTGAATGTGGAGGGGATATAATTAGTTTTAATGAAGTCGTCCAAAAACCAAAATGTATTTCTTTTAATAAAATTGACTAAATTAAAACCTTTAAACTTTATAATACCTACTCTTAATGTACTCATTAAAAGGTAAAAATTTTATTTCTGGATTTAATGTGGTATATTGAATGTAGTCTTATGATATGAAGTCTTAGGATATGAAGTCTTAGGATAAAATAGTTTTCCTAATGGGTTTTAAAGAATACGTCAAGGGTACTCCATAAAACTACATTAAAACTATTTTTCCCCTAACGGATTGTTTTAAAACCAACTTGCTATTTAATTCTTAATAATATTATTAGTTTTAAAACAGCAAATTAGTTTTAAAACAGCCAATGTTAAGAGTAACATAAAACCAGTATAAGATCAATAGGACATTAAGAGCAAATAACATTTTTATTTTGATTTAAAGAGTGCATTAAATTCTTTGTTTAAGAATATATGGTCTTTAAGAACTTTTAGTTTATCTTAAGGCTACTTTAAATCCGATGTCGATTTTTGGACATATTAAAGCATTTTTAAAACCTAAATAAATAGAAACTGTCTTAAAATTGTTACTTGGGAGACGAAGTCGCCATGTATATACTATGTCGACTTTCTACTACGAAATGCTGCAATATTCGTGTCAAATATTGTGGCCTACCATCCTACCTGCACCAAAGCACCGAACATATCGTCAGGTGAGAACAATAGTGACCAATCTCCGAAAAAACAGTTTTGAGATAATTGCGTTTGAAGTTTTAAAAAGGTATTAATTTAACATTGTGAGTTTGTCGCTGCTGATTTTTAATTTTTCCTTTCAGGTTTATTGTTCATTTATCTTTCTCTTTAAGGTTCAGTTAGATTTAAATTAAATAGATCAACTCAATCATTTTTTTTTGTAGTTAGGTCACTTTTGCATAACTTTTAAAGACATTTTCATTATCTAGCATATGACTTAAGCCCATGGAGGCACAGGTAAAGGTCATCACAAAAACACAGATGGGTAATTTTTTTTATTTTATTTGAAATTGGTAACAAAATTTTTGTACAAGTCACTATTTGGACAGATGTTACTTTATTTTATCAGGAACGTTTATCTACTACCTATAGAAAACATTAAATAGTGCGTTTAAAGTTACAGAAAGCAGGTATATAAAAATAGATAGGAGTTATTTGCTGCCAAACAGAAACAAATAATATTTATGCAAAACATAGTCAAGTAAAATCTTTAAAAATAGAAAACAAAAATAATCTGTGGTCTATTAAACTAAAAAACGAACGTAGATAATGAACTCCCTTTTGGTCACTATTGTTCTCTTTATCACGAAAGAAATAAGGCAACACAGTCTAAACTCCTATTTAGCCATGTTGAATACACTCAATAAAACAAAAACAGCGCAATAACGACCTATCTCCTATTTGGCCACTCTTGACGTGAACTTCGGCAACTGTTTCCCACAACACATAACGGCACACTGACTTTGGTCAGTACTGCTCTCATTGGATGATCAATTTAGACGAAGACAGTAAAAACTTTGCTGTAGCCCCTTCTGATAAGATTTTGGATGATGTCGTGGCAGGGATTGAAAGTTCAATTCAATATCTGCCTGATTCAGCCAAGGGTCTCGTCAGAGTGGCTTGTAGGAACCAAATTTCTAAAAATATAATGACTAACGTAGGCAATAGAAAGTCATGCTCAAAGAATCCTAGAAAGACTATCAAAAGATTGCGCGAAAAAGACTGTTTTTATTTAAAAGTAGATAATAAGGTTGTTATTTTAGATAAAGAGGACTATTATGAACGGGTAAACAACCTAATTAGTAATGGTCCTTATAAAGAACTTACTAGAAACCCTTTACCAAGAATGACCACTGAAATAAAAAATGTCCTCAAATCATGTAACAACCTTATTACTCCACCTGTTAAGAATGGGTTACGTGTGTCTAACCCTACTGTACCTAGATTGTATTGTCTACCAAAAATTCATAAGCCAGGGAAGTCGGTGCGCCCAATAGTATCGTCTATTGGATCTCCGACTTACCACTTATCAAAATGGTTGACTAAGGAATTTGAAAGTTTGCCCATTGCACAGCCTAGTTTTTCAGTTAAAAATTCGAATGATTTCATTGATAAGGTCAAGAATATTCAATTGCAAGAGGGTGAAATTTTGATTTCCTTTGATGTTTGTTCATTATTTCCTAGTGTACCAATTCCACAGACCTTGGACTATCTTGAGGATTTACTCGAATTAAACAACTATAGAAGAGAAGTAATAGAAGAATATATAAACCTTACAAAACTTTGTATGTGTAAACAAAATTGCTTCCGTTTCAATGACAAGTTTTATGAACAACATGAAGGAACGGCAATGGGTAACTGTTTATCGCCTTTCATTGCTAATGTCTTCATGAGTCGTTTTGAAACTGAAGCAAAAGAAGAATTCGAGTATTTTCCTAGGATTTGGCTCAGGTATGTGGATGACATTTTTGCCGTGTTTGACACTAAGATTGCGGATGTAGAAAACTTCATTTCCAAATTAAATAGTCGTTTCACTTCTGTAAAGTTTACATATGAACTAGGAAATAATGGAAAACTGTCATTTTTAGATGTATTAGTAATTAAAAATAGTGATAATAGGTTAGAATTTGATATATATAGAAAAGATACTAGTACGATCAGATATATCCCTAATGACTCTCACCACTGCTATCAACATAATATGGCAAGTTTCAATTTTCTTGTCCATCGTTTACTAAGTTTCCCTCCCAGTAATGAGAGATTTGAAAAAGAAAAAGTATTAATTAAAGATATAGCTGTGAGTAATGGTTATCCTAGAGATATAGTTGAAAAACTAATTAGGAAGCGTAAATTTAAGGACCCACTTCGTAATTCTACGACCTTTCAAAAGGATATAGAGGCTCCAAAATATGTATCCATCCTGTACGAACCCAGGTTTACTCGTGGTTTTAGTAAGGTTTTCAAAAACGTGGGTATAATAGCGATTCATTCGTCGAGCAACAAATTACAACAACTTTTAGACAATCCAAAGGATAAAATTGTTCCAAATGAAAGGTCTGGGATTTACGAAATTAGTTGTAATGATTGTGATCGAAAATATATCGGACAAACGAGACGGTCAATTAACACCAGATTTAAACAACATATGGCTCATCTAAAATATGGAAGAATAGATAAGTCTAGTGTTGCACAACATGCTTTTGACAACAATCATAGAATAGATATTAGTAATTTAAGATTAGTTAGAAATGTGACCAATAATAGACAGTTGGATGCATTTGAGAGCATAGAAATTGTGAAATGTAATAGTAGTATGAATAGCGACAAGGGACCTATCCCGTATAGCCCGCTTTACGCGTTGCTTAGCAACCGATGATTGAAGCGTGATTAGTCACGCGTAAATTTCACGGTGATATCACACCGTAGCCCGCTTTACGCGTTGCTTAGCAACCGATAATTGAAGCGTGATTAGTCACGCGTAAATTTCACGGTGATATCAATAGTGACGTCACCGGAAAAATAGTATAAATATGGTAGATTTTGTAATTTAAGATTAGTTTTAATCGTCTCCGGATGATGCCAACTTGGTTGGCGAAACGCGCGTCGAGCGAAGTGAAAGTGTTTTGGTGTTTGTGGAAACTACTCCGAGTGTTAAGACAGTAGTGTACTCTGGCGGAAATAAATGAACTAGACTTTTATAATTCATGCACTATAAAGAGAGGTCATTCTTTCATTCAAGTCTTTTCGCGTACTTAACCCATTTTCGACGGGTTGGGAGTTTGGTCACTATTGTTCTCAGCTGACGATATGTTCGGTGACCAAAGCGACGGCTCTAGCAGACTCGGTTGCAGAAAGATCCATATTTTAAAAAACTAATCGTAGTTTTTAAACTAATGATAAACGCGCTCAAATGTGACAAATTGTAAACTAACGGTTGTCAGTTTAGTTCTGACAGAAACAATTGTCTGTCATAGCCAGCTGTTTCACAGCCAACTGACAATGTCACAAGAATTAATGTTAGACGTAGACACAGAACTAGATTTTAGCAAAAATACGTTATACGACTTGTCCTATTTTTTTGCTCACCAGTATTGCTCACCATGCATTATTCCAGTAACGACGCGCTTTTTCAAGGTTGTACTTTATACCACATTGACCGTTAGGTTTAGAAAATCAGCGTGCTTCCGTAGATTATAGAAACGGCAAATGTATATAACAATTTATAGGGATTCGTAAAATCGGAAGAAATAAAAAAAATCCCATTTTTTTTTATATTTGCGGAAGAGGCCTCAGATGTACACCGATTATAGTTTCAGGAGATCTGCTGCCACTATGTTGGTTGAGAATGGAGGTGGCCTTTTGACGCTGAAGAAATTTGACGTTGGTAATCGTCAGAGGCGGAGCAGTATGTTGAACAATCCATTAATAAAAATATCAAGATTTGCAAGCAACTTTTCGATTCAACCGAAAATACTTCAACCACGGCTTCAACGTTGGACAATTTAAACTATTCTAACATAACAAGATAAGACAAGATTTCTAATGCTATAGTACCAAGCTAAAACAGTTTTAGTAGCTGCACAAACATTGACGAAAATGAAGGAATCAAGCATTAGATAATTTCGAGCAATTTTGGAAAAAAATATTTTTGGAAATCTTAGTTGGTAAATAAAATCTTAGCTAAATAGCTTGGTATTTTTAAATTTAAAAAATAACAATCAGCCGCGCCCTGAGGTGGTTGAAAACAAGTTTTTTTGATAATCCATTTTAGATCTAGTATAGCAAAACTCTATAGATATTAGCTTTCCTACAACAGAAAAAAGTTTGATGACAATATTTTAATGTTCCCCCGCGCCCCCGGTACTTTAAGAAAATTAAAAATAACGTTTTTGAACTGTTACAAAAAAAATATTTTTTTTGGTTTACTTGTGACCAAAAAAAAGATAAAATATTGCTTGGAATGTTTTTCCGCGTTTCGGTATTGATATTCCTAAATAATTACGCCCATGCATCATATCGTAGTCACGTGATGAAGTTAAAACTACGAACACAGGCGTTGTTGGTCGGCATTTATTCTAGAAAAAGTTGAAAATTTCAAAATGGAATTTATAAAACCATTTGACATTTCTTCTTGCAAATGCAGTAGTTTCGAATCTTGTTCTCGTGAAAATCTCTACAAAGTGCCTTTGTTAGAACAAGAGTTTTAGAAGGATCAAAGGAATGACAGAAAAATGCGAATAGCTGAGATACATAAGTTGACTACCGAATAAAA
The DNA here is from genome assembly GCA_964058915.1 of Tetropium fuscum. NCBI lineage: Eukaryota > Metazoa > Arthropoda > Insecta > Coleoptera > Cerambycidae > Tetropium > Tetropium fuscum. Next base: position 887,482 of record CAXKVY010000253.1, on the reverse strand, counting down.
TAAAAAAACGTTTTTTTACGTTTTTTTATAACCGCCTTAAATTGTCAATGTCTTCGACAAGTAGTCAAAAGTCTAATTCCTGCTCATTTACCGAAACTGTATTCCAAAGTTCGTCCAGCGAAGAAGACTTGGATAAAGATCAAGACTTAAAGTAGGCATATTCTCTACAACAGGCACAGCACAAAAAAACATCGACAAAGACATCAAACCCACTCAGAGTTCCATTGCCAAATCTCGCCCAAATTGCCGATATGACTGGTGCATCGAACCGCACAGTAGCCAAAATTTCAATAACTTAAACAGCTGCCCTGGAAGATTTTGGACTTGTTTCATCCGATAACAAAGTTAACGTAATGGACAAAAATAAGATCCGTCGAGAATTACAAAAAAGTAGTGTATGTTATATCTAGGACTAAATTCAATTACTGTCGTATTGTGTTCTTGTATAAAACTGTATGTAGATCCTGAAATAGATGTTAGTGATATTTTCATATTTAAAACAACATACCAACGCCTAAGCGCGGCCTCTGCCGGATCAGGGTGGGAATCGAGCGATTACCAAACAATAGACGTTGCCAAAAAAACGCGTTCTCCGTACTTCCTACATCCCACAGATGACAACAGAGCCGCACAGCATAATTTTAATATAATTACGATCCAGGAAGTCGCCGGATACGTACAATACGGCCCCATTGTTGCGTTATATTGGCCGAGTAATAAGACAAGCACGCGACTCTGCGTCTGTGACAGCCGATTAGGAAAACGATCGTAGTCAGCTATGAATCCTGTTGGCAGTGCAGTAATCGCAGTTATTGTTTCGAAGGCAGCCTTGGCATTCTTTATGCCTTTGCCAAACCCAGCAATACCTTTATTTCAATTTGTACATATTATTATCGGGTACATTCTGAATTAGCCGAGATCGATATAGAATTAGAGGGATTGCCACGGCGATATGAGCAGTGAAGACGGTACCCAGTGGAGTAGGTTCGCATCCCAACTATATTTAATCTCGGAAATAAATGAGAGTGACTATTCTGGTACTTTTTAGTCCAATTAGTACTTTTTAACTCAACTAAACATCTACGTCTAGAAAAATCAAATGAAAATTATTGAGATACTTGAGTTTGAAGCTGAGAAATATTGATCAATAATAAATATCAAATATGATCAATATTGGGGTCAATACCAGTAGTACATATAATCATTTTCATGATTCTAAAAAGCTGCTTACATTTATACGTGCGTCCGATTGTGCAAATTGTTTTTCGTGTGAAAACTCTCAGGTGTGGATACTTTTCTTCGGAAAGGTATGTTCTGTAAAATTCGCTTAGTTCCACATCATCAAATTTAGACTTCAAATATGAGTCTTCTTGAAGCTCATCAACCCCATTTGTAGATGAAGCGGAGCTTCTTCCACATTACACTTACAAGGAATTGCAAAATAATTGAAAGTGCTATCCATATTCTTAAAATCGGAAAATCGATCAATGAATTGCTCTGACAGTTCCAGTTCGTCAGCATAGCGACCGTATTCAATGTTTTCGTCACTGGATAATGTTAAAAAATGAAAACAGTGTTTACTTCTCATTTGTGTTTCCCACAAGCGAATTTTGTTTTGAAAAGCGTTAAGATAACTGAACAGCTGATGTACCAATAGATCTGTCCACAAAATTTTGCTTTCAACTGAAAATGACAGATCTATGGATATTATAAACCCCTATAAAGTAAAAAAAATAGTTATTTACTTTCTGCGTTATTCGTAATAGCAATTACCCCAACGCAGCGAGGCGACTAGCTTTCACACCACTGGATTGGGGCTGGTTGAAGTCGGTATTTGACGCGAGAAAATCGGATACTATAATCACGTCTACGTTCGGCAAATTTTGTGAACCTCATTTCTGGAAACCCTCCTCCATATTTGGTAACAAGCAATAAACAAACTATATATTTGACGTTATAAATAATAAAGGCACTACTAGATAATACTGTGAATAATATGCATATTTCGTTCTAAAGAGAACGTCACGGAATAAACCTAACGCTGTACAGTACGGAGTACGATTGATCTATCGCGCCTACAGACCTAGCAAGCATGTGACGTTGAACCAATGGCCACACGTTTGTCAAATAAAGCAAGCACTTTCTACGGACGCTGTTGTGGTTCGGATTGATTTTTTTTCAGGTACAGTTCTAATATTGCTATTATTAGGTCAAAAGCTTCATTCCTCACTACTTTTAATGTATATTATTTTTTTTATGGACACACCTATTGCCCTTGTTTTTGAAGCTTCAAGTTCAGATCGTTTAAGTGTCCTGTGATGTCTACCAGGAATGCCAGTCACAAAGTTGGATCACAAATTTGCGGCAATGTTTTATCTTTCATTTCCATAAAATCAGCTATTTCTTTTCTAAGGTCATAAAACCTTTATAGCATTTTACCTTTGCTTAGCCTTACCTTGCTTGCTTAACCTTACTTCGCAATAATATGTCACATCATCGTGTTCTGTAGTTCATTCAAACATGCTGTTGATTCGTAGCTCCTGTAGTTGTTTTAATAAGAGCGAGTGGGGGTGTGGACTGTATTTCCTTGGTCTTGGTCCTAATTAATAAGCTTCACTGTTGTGTTTTTTAAAACTTCTTTAATAACAATTAAAGCACACATTCAGACATAAAAATTAACAAAAAAAAAGAATACATTCTGTAGGTACAAGACCTGATACAAGACTCTGTAGACTCAACATATAAATATGAGGCTAGATCCCCAAACGAGCGTTTACGCGGACGGCGTTTCATAGAGCCGCCGAATTCCACGGAGACCCTCTTCCCCGTGTACTACTCTGTAAATGAGTGAACATAACCTAAAAACAACTGTTGCAGTTCGTAGTAACTGTCATGAAATTATAAAAATCCAAAGTAAAGTACATATAAATTATTTAAATATTATGGAGTCCCCAGGAAGAAAACGTTTAATGATGTTGTTGATGATACAAAATAAAATCAACAACTAATAGGTTATGTCTTACTTAAAATACGCCGAAAAGTTAAAATAAAACCAACGTTTCGGCGGAAGTGGCGTATTGACCTTGAACCGAAATCGCGCCTTGTGATTGGTTGGGAACATTTGTCCGCGTCTGCCAGTCCGCTGAAACGCTCCTTTGGGTATCAGGCCTGAGACGTTTTACCAGACTGATTGGAGTTGGAAAACAACCGCGAATCAAATGTTCAGGCATGCGCACTGCATTCCATTGCTACACGCTTATTGCCAACACCAGGCGCGAAAACGACCATTATTGCAAAATCTTCACCAACATCTCGTCTAAAAATAGCTAACTGGTCTGTGTCACATAAATCTGTACTCTCATCCTAAGCAATCGAAAATGCTTGAAAATCAGCCAATCTATCGGTCAATGTTTTTTTCTACAATCGCCTCAATAGTTGGCTTTTGCGCTTTCAATTCTCAACGCAAAATACGCCTTTTTCGATGATGACATAAGTGTCGCTTTAAAGCGGCAATAGTGTCAATTCCCGCTCGCTTCTTTATTATAAATAGGCGCTTGTCAGTCAAAAATGACACATGAGAAATGTAGCTAACAAAAAAAACTTAAAAAAATCGTTTCGTATATAAACATATGTCAAATACATACAAGAACACGCTGTAATAAGCGATTGTAGAAAAAATGTTTTATGTATTACGAGCACAAACTGCCATTGCCACTTTTTAAATAAAAATTTTTCTAAATTTCTTTAAAGGTAAATTTCTTTCACGGCAATGCAGTACTTTGCGCTCTTAACACACAAATAACTATTTTGATATCACTAGCCATCATATCTTTACGTCGAACAACGTTCACTTTCTCAAACTCTTTCTTCTGCGCCGCGTGTGCAGGCGAAAATTTTTAAAATTTTCAGTCACACGTTTTCCTGGCATTTCATAATTTCAATAAAATACCCATTTGAACAAAAATACAGACTTCCAGAAGAATAATTATTTGAGCTTATGATTACCATGGCCACCGGCTTTAAGAGTGCATTATTGTTTTGATTTTCAACACACATCTATTTTTATAGATAATTTTCAAAAAATGGTCAATGTATAAGTACAAAATAATTAATCAATATAAAGACTTATAGGCAAAGACTTAAGGCTTTATACTTAAGTAAGTATACAGCCTTAAGGCAAAAACTTAAGGTAAATATATGTTGCCTTAAGTCGTGTCAAAAGTTTAGAAGGCTTGATGTTCTCGCGTTTGGATGTCAACAAATTATTAAATCGACCACAAGATGACAGATCGTTAACTGAAATAACACGACATAGAGCGTGAGTTGCTAGCTATTGTATTGGCAGTAAACCATTCTAGACCATTTATTTGTCGCAAAAACTTGGAATATATACATTAGTTAAGATTAGTAGTTTTACGATTAGAGATAGCTTCTCTCCCTCAGAGACCCAGGCGCTCTTATTAATCTATGTAAATGACCTATAACCTGGTGCCTATTTGCAATGGATCACAGAATTTCTTAGTGTGCAAATTTGTGTACACTCTATAGAAATGGTGGGCGGAACTCATCATAGTAACCGGGTCTACCGCTCTCATTGGCGAGTTTTATGCGGTTCTAAATTAAATTAAATTTCATTGGTCAAAGGTAAAGACGCGGGATTTCCTTGGATATATTGACGCATGCTCTGTTTCATGCATGTATGTTTTGGCGCGACAGTGGCGTTTCATTTTGTCTTATGTATCGTTGATTCGCGATATAAATTAATTATAATATTGTGTTATACGAGAGTGTTTAGTGTTTTTATGCGATGGAAGCGACGAATGCGAGTAGTTGCCAATAATTCCAAGCGTAAGCGACCGAATTTGAGAGGAGGAGAACTGAAAATGATCAAAAATGCCTCCTCTAAAATGATACGCCTATGGAATTTCGTTTTCTTCGCACCTCATCTCTCAGCCTGAGCCGTCCATATGGAGTGCCGTGATGAATCACTCCACACTATTTCGGCACCAGGGTATACGTACTAAGTATTGCCTTGAATGAAAACTTTGTTTTATTTGCTGACGATACAACTATAACAATATCATTTAAATATTTCAAGGATTTAATAACTAAAATAAATTCCACACAAAGTTTGGTACAAGATTGGTTCATAGCGGTGTAGTTCATTCTGTTATTTCTTACGCTATCTTGATTTTTTATTCAGAAATGCATTTTACTCATAAAGGAATTCCTGGAGGCAGATTTTAATAATTGGTATTTATTAATGTTGTTTGTTGGTATTCTTAATGCTATTGATAGTATTTGTAAACTCTGTTTCGTAACCGCTCCCTTATTTTAACCTCATTTTAGTTATTTTAACCTCAAATAATATCTTGTATTTATCTAGTTATATTTCTTACATCATTTAATGTTAAATGTTAATGTAATTTTCTGTTTATATACACTCCCCGGCACAAAATTCCGTCACCCTAAAATTTTGCCCAATTTTGATGTTTTATAACTTTTTTATTTTTCATCTGATTTTCATAAATTTTTTACCAGTTTTTAGATCAGTTCATTGTGTGTCTTTTTAATTATTGTAATAAGTCATATTTTTCGTCCAGGCAATATTATACAGGGGTAAATCAAAGTGTTGTTTTTTGTCGTAAACTCAAAACACCCTGTGGAAAAATTGAGGCGAATAATTTTGTTTACAAACTGTTTGCTGCCATCTTAGACGTATTTTAAACATTTTGTTTTTTGATTCATCCCATTATCTCATTTCTTCTTCGAGCAGCAAAATTTTAAATAAAACGCTGTTAATTTTATCATTTTTAATTAAAAAACATCGACGTTGGCTAAATACGCGGTTATTGTGACAGAATATTTGACAGTACAGTTAATTTAGTGTGTTGTCATCATGGTAACTACAGCAGATGTAGGTAGAATTGTTGCCTTAATAGAGGATGGCCGCAATAAGAGTTATATCTCCCGTACTCTGGGAATTGCGCGGTCTACAGTTTGTGATGTTTGGAATAGGTATCTACAGACGGGAAACTTTATTAGGCGGCAAGGCTCTGGCAGAAGGAGAATGACCACTCAAGCTAATGATCTCTTTGTCATTATGAGTTCTTTAAGAGATCGAAGAGCTACTGCTGTGTATCTAAAAAATGACTTGCAAATGGTACGTCGAGTAAGTGTAAGTGAAAGAACGACACGTAGAAGATTGTTAGAAGCAGGATTGCATTCACGAAGGCCAGCAGTATGGCCAAAATTGCTTCCTCGGCATCGACAACACCGACTGAGATTTGCACGAGCGCATGCTGACTGGACTGTAGAACAGTGGGGAAACGTACTATTCACAGATGAATCCAGGGTTTGTTTAAGGTCGCCGGATGGTCGTGAACGGGTATACAGACGTAGAAATGAAAGATATGCAGACTGCATCATATCTGAGCGACTGCAATATTACGGTGGTTCAGTCATGGTTTGGGCGGGTATTTCTACCGATGCACGTACTGACCTTGTATTTGTTGAAAATGGAGCACTAACCGCCCACCGTTACATTGAGGAAATCCTCCAAGAAATTGTTGTTCCATTTGCTCCTTTCATTGGGAACCAATTTACATTAATGCATGATAATGCTAGACCTCACGTTGCACGGGTAGTGAGCGAATATCTGGATGAGGTTGGACTTGGACTGGCCCGCATGTAGCCAGGATCTCAACCCAATCGAACATCTTTGGGATGTTCTTAAAAGAGCACTCCGTCGCCGTCCTGTGCAACCACTAACCTTGCAAGACTTACGGCTGGCGCTGACAGAAGAATATCAGGCTATTCCTCAAGACAGAATAAGTAATCTTATTAATTCGATGCCACGAAGAATGCAAGCTGTCATTGCTGCGAGAGGAGGACATACACGTTATTAAAATTTGTCTTTGTTAATTAATTTTGTGATATACCTAGCAGATGTTTTTGTTAATAAAAATAAGCTTGAAATCAGCGTTTCATTTAAAATTTTGCTGCTCGCAGAAGAAATGAGATAATGGGATGAATCAAAAAACAAAATGTTTACAATACGTCTAAGATGGCAGCAAACAGTTTGTAAACAAAATTATTCGCCTCAATTTTTCCACAGGGTGTTTTGAGTTTACGACAAAAAACAACACTTTGCTTTACCCCTGTATAATATTGCCTGGACGAAAAATATGACTTATTACAATAATTAAAAAGACACACAATTAACTGATCTACAGACTGGTAAAAAAATTATGAAAATCAGATGAAAAATAAAAAAGTTATAAAACATCAAAATTGGGCAAAATTTTAGGGTGACGGAATTTTGTGCCGGGGAGTGTATGTATACTCATATTTTCCCATGTATCTTATCTAACTTGTGTAAATACTTGTATAACACATAATAAATTATTATTATTGTTATTATCGTCACCCTTTGTTTCAGCTTCCATCCTGCCACAATGACCACCTACAGCAACGAACAACTGGCAACAGTGGTGGCCTTACCCACAGTCACCGTCCTCCTTATTTGGACCGTCGTCATATTCCACAAGAACCGCAAAAACTGGGGCCCGTACGACATCCCCATAGTCTGCGTCCTGGTCCTGTCCATCATCAGGAACGCCCTCATCTTAGCCTATTTACTGATAGCCACCCTCACGGAAGGCATCGAGGTGGATTACTGTAGCGTGGTTGTGTGGGTGTTCAATTCCATCCACACGTTCCAGGCCAGTTCCTTGGCCACTATAGCCGTGATAGGGCTGTTCTCCGTGAAGCTGCATAGGAAGCAGCAGAACCTAAGGGTGTTTCTGACCCCTACGCATGTAATTTATCACTTATTTTGCCTTACGACCCTATGCGCTTGCGTCGGTGTCGCTGCTATTCTAGCGCAAGACGAGGACGAGGGGATCTTCGAAAGTCTTTCGGGGATTATTCACGTAAACCCGTGCCGATTCATGCCGTTCGACTTGGACGTGAAATACAACATTTTTATCCTGATACTACACCTGTTTCTAGCCGGGGTGGCATTCGTAAGTTTCCTAATCATCTGCTATACGTTCTACAAGGACAAAAGACAAGGTTTCGACTACTTGAAAAAATCCAACTCGGATCTGAGCGACATGAGCGTGGGAGCGAGTAACACCTTTAACGTAAACGTCGCAGAGAACTCGAACAAGCACCTTTACGACACTTACACGGTACACAGAAGTCACCAGGGATCGGAAGTGAGCTTCTACGACCAGAACCATCACCCGAATCCGCAGTACCAGAGCGGATTCTGCGCCGCGAGGGACGTAAATTGGAATTCGGACTTTTCCAATATCTCCGCGACGGTGAGCTCCACTAATTCCAGAAGGCCTTGCCTGGCCAGGAACCTGCAACAGAAGGATACGGAGGATTACAGGACTGGACTGGAGACTATGCATCCCGTACTCATCGTGTGCTACTTGTTCTATCATTTGCCGCTGATTGTAAGTAATATTTTTATATTATTAATAGCGAAACTTACAATACAGTACAATGGAGCTTGAATTCCTGACCTTTATATGATCAGTAAATCATTTTAGACCCTATATTTGGAGAAGGTTAAACTTGGAAGCATGGACCAGTGTCGATTTTTTTTAACTAAGTAGGCACCATAATCATTGTACCATATCAACACCCCATTGCCAAAGACAGCTTCTAGAATGCTTTTAATACGGAACTAAAATACGGCAACACCGAACGTGAGTTGCTAGCTATTTTATTGGCAGTAAACCATTCTAGACCATATATTTGTGGCAGAAACTTGGAATATATACCTTAGTTAAGACTAGTACTTTTACGATTATAAATAGCTCTTCTCCCTCATAGACCCAGTGTAACACTGAGGTTTTTCTCAGATTGGACGATGTTAAAATGAAAGGAATCTCATAGTCCTAGGTGCATCGCGTATACTTTAAAGTTAGAAGGGGAAATCTTAATATTGATACATTTGGAGTTATCTTACCTCATTTGCTCTCATGATGTCGATGTTAATCCTGTATGGCTAAAACCTCACATCATCACTTAGATTCACAAACTAACTTTGTCGGATAATATTGAATTTCGTTGGTCGAAATGCAAATTCCACCAACGAATTCGTTGGAAATTAATGCAAATAACTTCACACCAAGATATGTATTTAACGTTTAACAAGAAATGAAGACAATAAAACATTTACACCAAACAATTTGACTTTAAACCCGAATTTACTGTAAGAAAATCTGCCGGAAACTGAATCATTTTGGCTAAGATTGTTGCTCCAGCCATCATTGGGCGGGACCAAAGCTGATCTTTCATCCCCTTTAAGTAATACCACTTGCCGGGGGACCGGGAGTAAAATCTCAACCAATCCTACGGGACATACTTTACCCCTTACATAATCTCAGGAAACTATTAACTAATCATTTTACATGACATGGATAATTAATAATAAAATATTTGTGGTATTTGTGTGTGCATTATACAGACGAAGACGGTATACTGAAGAGAAACCCCCATCGGAAAAACTCTTCTTTAAGTTTAGATCATTAATTCAAAACAATACAAATATGATATTTCTGAGATTGCCCATCCCGAAAACCATAAATTAAGTGACACTTTTAACTACCCAATGGATAACAATTTATTATTTTATGAGAAGTACCGCCGCGCCGGGGACCGAACAATGCAATAAGATTTTAGATATTTTACTTTTTGGTAGTTTCTATCCATACAGCTGTTTACTATTTGAAGTTATGAAATTTAGCTGTGACCGTGCTTGAAGAAAACACAATACAAGATGAATTACCCATTTAATGTGGACCTTCTTAGGGTCGCTATTACTTCCCTAACCGAATTATGGCCTGGACTTTACCATTTTGTTACACCAGACAGTACACTTAAATATTGGCGATAAAAATATTTTTAACAAAAAAAGCAAAACTGACTTCAAAAACATCTATTCTAAAAAATACACCAAAAGTAAAAAATAATTACGTTATACTATTGTTATTACTCCTTAGAATACAATCAAGAATAGAATTAGAATACAATTATGGTTATCCTTGTAGTTGGTGCCACCGACGCTATTTCGTTATACGTTTGTAAACCTTGGCTACTACAAGATACTACCCTCGAGAGAGCTGTGATTGAACTTGGTAAAAAAATTATAAAAGGGCAAATATATGTTGCCTTAAGTCGTGTAAAAAGTCTAGAATGCTTTGTGTTAGATTTGGACGTCAACAAATTATTTAATCGACCACAAGATGACAGATCGTTAACTGAAATAACACGACATAGAACGTGAGTTGCTAGCTATTGTATTGGCAGTAAACAATTCTAGACCATATATTTATGACAAAGGCTTGAAATATATACATTAAATAAGATTAGTAGTTTTACGATTAAAGCTCTTTTTCCTCAGAGACCCAGACAGTAAACTTAAATATTGACGGTAAAAATAGAGGACGAATATGAGCCTAAAAATCTGGCAAGATTACAAAAATTCTGACGTCTGTCAGCCCTCGAAATATTAGTATTAGGTATAAATAATTTAGGCAATGAAAATTGTAGGGAACGCTATAAGTATTGTACCTTATCAACACACCATTACCAAAGACAGCTTCTAGAATGATTTTAATACTGAACTAAAATACGACGACACAGAGCGTGAGTTTCTAGCTATTGTATTGGCAGTAAAACATTCTAGACCATATATTTGTGGCAAAAATTTGGAATATATACGTTAGTTAAGAGTAATAGTTTTATGACTAGAGATAGCTCTTCTCCCCCAGAGACCCAGACAGTAAACTTTAATATTGACAGTAAAAATAGGGGACGAATTTGAGCCTACAAATCTGGCAAGATTACAAAAATTCTGACGTCTGTCAGCCCTCGAAATATTAGTATTAGGTATAAATAATTTAGGCAATGAAAATTGTAGGGAACGCTATAAGTATTGTACCTTATCAACACACCATTACCAAAGACAGCTTCTAGAATGATTTTAATACTGAACTAAAATACGACGACACAGAGCGTGAGTTTCTAGCTATTGTGTTGGCAGTAAAACATTATAGACCATATATTTATGGCAAAAACTTTACGATTAGAGATAGCTTTTCTCCCTCAGAGACCCAGGCAGTAAACTTAAATATTGACGGTAAAAATAGAGGTACGATTATGACCCTACAAATCTGGCAAGATTACAAAAATTCTGACGTCTAGCAGCTCTCGAAATATTAGTATCAGCACAGAGTACACAGGCCAGAGGCGAAAGCAAGCCTTCCCTCCAAAACCAAATTTTTATGCGCATGCGCGAAATCGCCATTGTTTAACTGGTATATTAATCAACCTCACTTTTGTGTTTGCGTTTTATGTGTTTGCTCGTGTTTAGATTTGTGGCCTTTTTGTTGTTGTTGTTGTATTGTGTTTAATAGAGATTCGTAGGTGTTGTGACAATAATAAAGATGAATACGGGTTTTCTATTAGATTTTAATACAATGTTCTTTCAGTGTAGACTGAAGCAGTGTAGTGAAGTATTATAAAAATTTACAACACATTTCTCTCAGTGTAGACGTAACTGGTATACAAGGTCACAGATATGGAACCATCAAAACTCAAAGGCGCCGCCATAGCTTTCGCCTCTGTCCAGTGTGGTATTAGGTATAAATAATTTAGGCAATAAAAATTGTATGGAAGTATTGTACCTTATCAACACCTCGTTGCCAAAGACAGCCTCTAGATCGATTTTAATACCGAACTAAAATACGGCGACACAGAGCGTGAGTTGCTGGCTATTGTATTGGCAGTAAACCATTCTAGACCATATATTTGTGGCAAAAACTTGGAACATATACATTAGTTAAGATTAGTAGTTTTACAATTAGAGATAGCTCTTCTGCCTCAGAGACCCAGGCAGGAAACTTAAATATTGACGGTAAAAATAGAGGACCTAGAATATGAAATAGCCTACAAAACTGGCGAGATTACAAAAATCATGACGGTCTGTCAGCCGTCGAAATATTATTATTAGGTACAAATACTTTAGGGGGAAGAACAAAATTCAGCATTAACCAATCAAACCGTTAGATAAATTTCGTATACAATCTTGTATTCTGGCCAATTATTTTGCGCTTGATGGTACAAGTATAACAAGAACGCAATTAAAGTTTTGCCAAGCAATGCATGTGCAGAGAGTTTCTACATACATGTATATTATATAGTTCACCCGTGCATGACCGATTTCCTCGACAAATTAAATATTTGTCTTAACTAAATCACAGTGTATTCTTACTAATTAGGTAGGTATTAGAGATGTAATTAACGTGTTTTAATGCTTTTATTGTGCAACCTGTTAATTAGAAAAGTAAAAGTATTTGATCTGGGTTAAGGAAGTGCGAGCATTCTGTCTGGTCATATTTCATTATAGGCTATATGTTACATAGGTATTATAGATTCATGTGATATCGAGGACGGCAACATAAATGGAACACCCTGTATATACTTGGGAAGGCTTCTTTTAAAATCTCATATTTCGTATCGTCTCAATTGTCGAACCAACGTGGGGCTTGAAAATTAGGTTCTATTAAGATTAGGATACAAATTAAATAAATAATATAAAAAAAATAAAATTATGGATTTAAGAAGTGGTAACTTAATACCAAGAAAGGAAGATGAAGAAAGTAGCACATCTGGGGAAGAGAAGTGAAAGCGAAACCAGGAGTACCTACAATAAACCCAACAGATATTGTGAACCTTATGAAAATATTTCAAGATATGGAAAGAAGAGAACAGGAAGCACAAAATCAAAGACAAGAAGATATTATGCAGCCGCAAAGAAGAGATGAAGAAGCACAGAAGGTAAAACAAGAAGATATTATGCAGCAGCAAAAACGATATGAAGAAGCATAGAAGAAAAGAGAAGAAGATATGAAGCAAAGACAAGAGAGGTAAGAGAAAGGAAATAAATATAAATAAAATAAACAAAAAGTGGGAATTATCTAATAGACGACAACAAATTAGAAAAGATCAGAAAGGAATTAAAAGAAGAGCAAGCAAAGTTTCAAGAGCAAATGGAAAATAAAATACAACAAATGGGGGGAAAAGTAGAAGAAGAAAAAGAAAAGAGTGACAGAGCAAAAAATATTTTCGAAAACATCAAAATGATACAGAGGCTAGCTACGGCGTTCGAAGAAGTAACAGCCCCGCTCCTGAATTTAACAAAAATTTATTATAAAATAATGAAAAATTTAAAGTAATAATCATAATCATAATTCACAATATTCGTATTATTCATAATAAATTCGTAATAATCATTCCCACGTGGTTTAATTCTAAACTACGAGAAAAAACTAGCTCACAAAAAATTTAAAATGTATGATAGAATGCAAGATTATACTTACTTTACTCAATTAAGATCATTATGCAAACAACTAAGTCAAGAATGTTATTTAAATTACTTAAGAAAAACGGAAGCAAATATTAACTCTAATCCCAGATCTTTTTGGAAATATTGCAATGCTAAAAGAAAATCATATAATTTACCCTCCAACATGCATTATGGTGATCAGACTGGTGATAGTAATGTACAAATTGTTAACCTGTTTGCAACCTTTTTTTCTACTGTATATTCTAATCACCAGGTTAATCATTATGTTCCTAAATATAGTCATAATTCTGATGTTAACATTAATCATTATTACATTGATGTTAAATTAATTATTGAGCAAGTTATGAAAATTCCTACAAAGTTTTCCTATGGACCTGATGGGGTATCAATTTTTTTACTGAAGCACTGCATTTTTACTTTAGCTAAACCATTACACATTATCTTCAATCTGTCTATAAATACTTGCACATTTCCTTCTTTCTGCAAGTAAAGTTATCTTAAACCTATATTTAAATCTGGTAAAAGAGAAAATGTTGAGAACTACAGAGCAGTGGGTCTGCAATCTGAAATACCTAAATTACTTGAATGCTTAATAACGAGGTTTATTTCACGGGACTGCAGAAACTTAATCGTTGATGATCAGAAACATGAGTTCTCCCGAAATAAATCTACATCTACTCATCTTGCTGTTTATAGTAATTACATTATCAAATCATTAGAAAATAAAGTACAAGTCGACTCCATGTACACAGACTTCTCTCATGCCTTTGAAAGAGTCAACCAAGGCATACTTATTGAAACACTTAAAGAAGTGGGTTTTAGTGGGAATGTTTTATATTGCATTGATAGTTATTTAAAAGAAAGAGTACAGTTGGATAAATATGGATAAATATGGAAATCTCTTCTGCTATCAATGTTACCTCTGGTGTTCCTCAGGGCTCCCATATTGGCCCAATTCTTTTTAATTTATTTGTAAATGACTTATCAAATATAATAAAGAACAGTTCATTTTTAATGTTTGCTGATGATTTGAAAATATTTAGGTCTGTTAAAGACTCATCAGATGCTACACTTCTTCAAAAAGATTTGAATAATTTGGACAACTGGTGTAACCTTAATGCCTTACATCTAAACATTAAAAAATGCCTCAAAATTACTTTCACGAGATCTCTCTCTCTCATTTGGTGTTTCATTATAAATTAAATAATATGCTATTAGAGGATGTTAAGCAAGTGAGGGACCTTGGTGTCATTTTTGATTGTAAAATGTCCTATTGTACACACATTGAAAATACTGTTGCAAAATCTTTAAAGATGCTCGGATTTGTCCATCGTAGTGGGGTTGAACTTTCGGTTCATAGCCTCAAAATACTGTACTGTTCTTTAGTCAGATCAATTTTAAAATATTGTTGTATAATCTGGTGTCCGAAATATAATATTCGTATTAATTTAATTGAAAATGTACAGAGGAAATTTTTAAGACAATGTGCATTTAGGTTGGGTTACCAAAGAGAACATTGCACTTATGACCAAATTCTCAGCAATCTCAATTTAATTTCATTGGAACATAGGCGCTTACAAATTGATTTACTTTTTCTTAATAAAATACTTACGGGTCACATTCAATCGTCTCAGCTTTTGAATCTAGTGAATCTTAATGTTACCGAAAGACGAAATAGAATCAAAAAAATATTCCGTATTCCTTTTCCTCATAGTAATTACGCACAGAACGAACCTATTAGCAGAATTTTACGCAATGCTAATTTAGTAAACAGTAAATTAGATCTTTTTAATTGCTCCTGCCCATCATTCAAGAGATCAGTTTTTTAATTATTAGTTGGTTATATTTTAGCTTTTAGATTTATTCATATTAAATACTAATTAGTTTTAGGTATCATACACAATGTATGCTTTTTTTTGTACTAAAAGGGCTTGGCCCGTCTATTAATAAATAAATAAATACAGTAAGTGGTCTAGAAGCAGAAAGAACTGCATAAATAGGTGTTTTCGTTGTTTTTTTAAAAGTAAGAAGTGAAAGGCTTGGTAGCGTCCCAGCCCAGTAGAAGAAATATGCGATCAATAACAAACAAGGAAGGAGGCAATCTTTAACAGTAATCAAAGTAATAGGATATTAAATACTACAGTAGCAGTAAGTAATACATTTGAGGGTAAATTAATCCCAAGGCTATACTCTATCCAACGAGAGAATGGACTTGCTTTGCGCATCGGCGACTAAAGAGGAGGGGCTCTGTAACGAGCTACGCAGGACCGTCATTCGATGAAATACATTCTTTTTCATTGTAGTTTTTCCAATGCCCGTTTGTTTGGTTAGTGTTAAAACTGTCTCTTCGTACGACTATTTGCGGATTGTCTTCCTTTAATTTCTTATATAAATTTATTATAATTATTTTTTGACTTTGATGCACGACCTAAAATTAAAAACAAAAATAAATCATTGACCACGGTTACTGGTGGTGAATAGTATGCGTATTAAATAAAACATTTATTATTATATTTCTTTACCTGGCCTCTTTTATTCTTCTTAATTGGCGATAATGGTGGATTTATCTCGTCTCTGGCTGCTGCCATTCTTATAATAGATTTAAAACTTATTTCACAACCGTAAACAACACAACTAAAATAACCGTGAATAGGTAGGCAGTAGTAGGTACTTTATATAATTAGGTACCAGGTAGGTATCGGACCCAGGCGCCGGCCCTGGCTACCTGCTGACTGGCCAATTAAGACGTTGAGGGCGTTGAACTAATGTTCTAAGGGGCGGCGGAGATCTGACCAAAACAGACGAATTTTCGCTCGAGTGCAAGTCCATTCTCTCGTTGGATACAGTATAGATCTAACAAAGGCAGTCAGCATTCCAGAGGCAGTGCAACGACATCCCGCTAGATGACGCCACCACCAGAGCTCAGCGGCATTTGTTAGTTCGTGTACCGGTGAAAACAAAAAGGTGATAAGTTTTGTGCGTGGTGATGAAAGGATTAACATATTTTTCAAGGTAATAAACAATTCTAGTATTAAGGAATATTGTGTCAGAGGACTTGGTGCCATGTATAAGATTTAAGTTAAGTAGGTTTTGTCGCAGGATAGGAATAAGGTTTTAAGATTTTTTTAATTTTTATTAACCATATCTGATAATGAACAGTCATGTGCAATCAACTTCTTCTTTCATGTTTTTTTTTTTGAAAATTTCAGGAAATAATTTAAAACTAATACAATTTGAGGTGCACTAAAATTTAATCAATTCAGTATTTTGAGTCCGTAACTTCATCTTATAAATAATCTCTTAAAAGAAATTTAAATATAATAGACCTTATCGAACCCCCTCTAAGACTATAGAGTGCTCATAATTAATGTGATCCTTCAATTAAAATAAAAAAATCTTTAATTATTTTAATTCTCCGAAATGTTGTCTCGAGTATAAATTCAGAGAATTTCAAGAGAAGCGAACGAACGAACAGACATTCTAAGAACAAGAGAAGACTTAGAACAAGAGCCTCATTCGGCTGCAAAGTCTCTTCAAGATATTCAGCGTACCTGTTGGTTTTTTGAATATTACTTTTTGCCAACGTACCATTTTTAATTGGTGGGTTCTGCTGTATTGGTCTCGTTAGCCTCTTGGTAACTCTCCATAGTGAATAGTCAGTTGATAGTTCACTTAGGTAGTCAGTAATAGACTTAAAAAGTCAATTAATAATTTGAACACATCTTGTTACACTATCATCATAAGTTAGTTATATAAAAAAAATTGAATACATACTTAGAAATTACCCATAAGTGCACATCACATCTTTCATCGTCACAATTTTTATCGTCTGTATCTGTATAAGATTCACTCATGTGAATTTGTAGTTCTAAGTACAACAAATCGTCTAGAATATCTACATTCTCCTCAGATTCCTTTGCAGGATCATCTGGTTCGTCTTCTACCTGCACGCGCCAATATCCTTGGCTATAGATGTGACCTCGATAAGAGGGGGCCGAGCGGTACCATCGCTCTTTACCCCTAATATCTATGTAGGCCGAGACCGCCTCGTAAGGGGTAAGCCGCGCGTTTCACGTGACCCTCCCCACAAATGTGATCAGTGTCACGCGAAGTTACGCAGCCTCCCCCGGTCCTGGCTGATGGGCCCCACCGGCAGAGCCTTGCTTCTGGCGCTCTTGACTCTCTTCGCCGGTGTGTATTACCCCCGGGGGTAATACACACCGTCATGTCATGTCGGGTGTTTGAGGAGTCCTGCCTCTCGTCGGGCTTACTAGAGCCCGGCTGCGCGGCATTCAGGTTGATATGGAGGATGAGCATTGTAGCTCAGGATGACGGAGCTAGAGAGCTGATCAGCGATCAGCTCGCTGGCTCAGTCAGGTAAGGTAAGGATGTGTGGTTTGGCAAGGCAGTCGGCCTCGCCATCCACTGGATTGGGCTGTTTTAGTGTGTTCTCGATCCGTTTTCTTTGGTCCTGTTCTTTTCTTCGGTGTCGTCTGCTTCTTCTCGCATCAATAGTGCTGACACATAAGATTGTGATTATATACTCACCCGTTGTCCAGGATTTCGGTCTTTGGCCGTTTGTGAGGTCCTGCTTCCTCTGGATCGTAGTCCGTGGCCAGCCGGATTAGCGGATTCCCGTGGTCCTCTGCGATGACGTAGAGCTTCTTGGCGTGGTCCTCGATCATCTCGGTGGCCGTCTTGTATTTCAGGTCCCTTCGGATGACCTCGTTGGTCACATACCAAGGGGCACCTACTGCAGTCCGAAGCGCTATGTTTTCCACTGCTTGGATCCTCTTGAGGTGCGTCTTCGCTGCGTATCCCCATGCGGTGGATGCGTAAGACGGTCTTGATGAGGGTTGTCTTGTTCTTCAGGCTCAGTCTCTTGTCACCGGCTAACATTGGGTACAGCAGGGCTCGGGTGAACTTTGCCTTTTTCGTAGTGGCATCTATATGGTCCTTCCATGTCAGGGCTCGATCCAGGGTCACGCCAAGGTACTTGACGTTGTTCTCCCACTGGATGTTGACGTCGTTCATGGTGACGTGTCCTGTTGTTAACCCGTATAGGAGATATGAAGTTTTTTCCCAAATATTACCTTTGGCCCCACTGTACGCCGTGCCCTGCCTAATTTGCTTGTGGCTGAGCCTGAACCGTTGAATGTGAATATTCTCGATTCGTGAATCGCTGAATGAATCGTCGGATTGTCGGGTTTAAATGAATTGTGAGTTAACTTACGCTTCGCATGGTTCGCGAATCGTGAATAAAATGAGTTTAGATGAGAATGTCGGGATTCGGGAATTGTAACTGAACGTATAGTAGATTTGCGGACGCTAAGTCGTACTAAACCTATAATCGCGCAGAATATTTGTATGATTATTGATTATTTTATATATAATTATATATATGCAAACTGTCAAATGTCCATCTCTCTATTAATTATAAATTATTATTTACTTTGAAATATAATTAGAAAACTAATTATTTATATTAAGAATGTATTCATATTATGTATTTATTCATATTATGAATATTTTTGTGATTTATTTAATGTGATTTACTACGCTAATTAGTGTCTCGTGCCCCTATGCACCATGCACCTGCAAAATAAATAAGACGTTTTAAGATAAGTATCAAGACCCGACACTACCGAGTATAAACTAGCAATTGTTTTACAGACAACACGACGCACGTGAGACGTGTCACTGTATTTAACTCGTGCAAATGAACGAATCGTAAGATCGATTCATTTCTATGGAATGAATCGCGAGAATCGATTCATCAAAAAGAATCCGATTGCCCATCTCTACTGTGTTTCAAACCGGCCATTTAGCTTAGTTTTGACATGCGCAAAATAATGCATTCCCTTCCTATCCAATAAACGACCAAGATTTAGGTGGTGTTCCATCCCTACCCCTTCAGTTTGTGTTTAGAGCGCTGTGTGGAAGGATGTCGTCCCTTAAAGGGGTTTACTTTAAATAGTTTGGTAGAAGTAAGATTTAAAAAAGGATCCAATGTTATTAAATATAAAAGAGACTTTGCAAATAATTACTATAAAGAGCTGAATTTCTTACAAAAAAAATTCAATTCCCCTTTCTATAAACCGCAAGAGCTTCAAATACGGGGTATATCTTCTGAAAAGAAACAAACCATTTTGAAAGGACTGGTTTCTATAATGCCAAAAAATAGGCAACAGTTTTGGAATTGTTTACCCGAATCCGAAACTTCTATGGATTTAGTAGGTAATGAACAAGTAAGGTCAATGCGGGTAACTGGGACACCGGGGTAACTGGGCCATATGTCTATTTCTTTCATATTAATCATTTTGAACTTCCCGCCTAGAAAGTGGCGGTTGCTTAGCCTCCAGTGCGTTCATTACATGTGGTGTTGTTATTCTGAGTGCTCAAATTAGTTTGTTAGTGTTAACGAACTAGCTTGTACAACGAGTAACACCTTTTTCCTCATTGACCCCTGGTAAGTACTTTTTTGAACAAATTTAGTCAAAATCACTTTGTATGCTTAGAAAATAGTACGTTAAAGATAGTATATCAATATTTTAAGGTTAGAAATCCAAAAATAATTTGTAAATGTTGTGTTCCAGTTGCCCCTTAAAAAATCTGTACCGGGGTAACTGGAACATAATAATTTGGGGAAACTGGAACTTAAATTCCACTTACCCCGGTGTCTCAATAATATTCTTTTATTTCTTATAGGATCAATATGGTTCGGAATTACAAACGAAAAACTAATAAAGGAGCCGATGGAGGAGCATAGCAAAGATGCACTAAAGCAAGCTACTGACGATGTGATTAATGGAAATAAAACCATTTACGGGGCGGCACGTTTTTATGGAATCCCAAAATCAACTTTGAGACACTATGTGGTCGGCACTAGAGGAAAAGGGATAGTTTCTAAACAAGGAAAGGGAGGAGGAGGAAAGGAAGCGATGGATGCTAAAGTCGAAGAAGAATTAGCTGCGACTTTGACACAAATGCAAGACTGGGGATATGGATTGTCCAGAGAAGAAGTATTAGAATTAGTTCAGTTCTACATAAAAAAAAAATAAGCTGGCCACAAGATTTAAAGATGACCGGCCAGGAGAGAAATGGTTCCTAAATTTTTGTAAACGTCAAAAGCTATCACTTAAAAAACCACAAGGAGTCGAGGTAGCAAGAAAGAAACAAGAAAATCCTTGGACCATTTATGGGTTTTTTTGATTTACTGGAAAAAACTATTAAAGATCTAAATATAGGAAGTAGACCTGGCCACATATTTAACTGTGACGAGACATCATTCTCGAGTGATCCTTCCAAAACCAAAATTTTGGGAAAGGTTGGTACTAAATGTACCAGAACTATATCCACATGTGGCAGAGAAAATACTAGTGTGTTGATGTGTTGTTCAGCTTCGGGCCAAAGACTGCCGCTATTGACCATATTCAAGGGGAAGAATGTTCTGGAATCTATGATTCCTGAAAAAGCTGATCCTTTGGACAAAACAGCTTTCGCAACTTCCGAAAAAGGTTCGAAAAATGCTTTTTGCCTAATATCCCAAATGAACGCCCAATCCTTCTAATAGTGGATGGACATGTCTCTAACATATCTTGTGATTTAATAAGAAAAGCAATTAATAACGGGATCACCATTCCTAAACTTCCTCCTCATTCTACCCACATCTTACAACCTTTAGATGTAGGAGTTTTTAGGGGAATGAAAAGTCAATGGGATAAAACTTTATGTAAATGGCAAATTAAGAGCTAATCCCAGAAGAAAGATGCCGAAGAGTGAATTTGATCAGGTTCTTAACAAAGAGTATGGACAAATGCCGATTAGCAATATCATTAATGCTTTCAAAGCAACAGGTATATACAATTCAGCATTAAGTGGCCCTGATCGCCTTCAAATTTCACAAAAGGTGTTTCTGGAATCGGATTTCCTGAAATATAAGAAAGAGAAAACTAACCCTGAAATGGTATTAACTAACCCTATTATTATAAATGATAAATCCATTGAAAATCCAAACGACGAGGTTGGACATACCCATCAGAAAGATGTTGAACCCCTCCATATTATACCAGCACCTGAAGCGTCCATTTCACACCAAAAAGAAATTGAGACACCCAACATTGAATTATGCTCTGCGCCTTCGACTTCAAACCAGACTAATACTGAAGTGGATATAGAATTTGGTCCTGGTACTTCAAACAAAAATTCAGGCCTGGAAGCAAACTCTTTTCAAGAAATTTTAGCCAGCCTGTTAATTAAAGGGAAAGATGATCAGAAAGTAAAAACTACCCAAGCAACGAGAAGAAGAATTTGTGTAGGCGCAGAAATTATAACCACAGAAGAATATTTCAGACAAAAACAGCAGGAAGAGGAACAGAAGAAAATTAAAGAGGCGAAGAGAGCTAATAATTTAACCGAGAAACAAAAGCAAAAGGTAAAAGTACTTCTAGTGCAAAATCGAAACAAAAAGAGAAAATGAAAATATACAGTGCAGCTAGAAAAAGAGCAAGATCCCCCTCAGAATCGTCAGCCTCATCATTAGAAACGGAAATACAAAATAATTACATTGATGAGAATGATGACTTAGTAGATGAGAATTTCTCTTACATGGAGGAAAACAATGAATTATTACCGAAAAGTAGCGTATCATTACAAGATGAAACACAAAATAACAACATTAACGAAAATGATGACTCACTGAATCAAGAGCTATTTGGCATGAATGCAGCCAATAACTGCTCTCCAGAAAATAATCCACAAAATCTCAGTGAGCATGTAGAAGTAACAGACTTTCTTCTATGTAGTTTCATTTACTCGAATAAATTCTAAAGATTTTGAAGTTTCTTGTCTTAGACAGAACAATGATTTTTATGTCTTTCCAAATGTACCCGATACTGTCAATATTACAAAAGACCAAATTGTGAGAAAATTGTCCAAACCTGTAAATAAAAGAAGCAAGTTTATGTTTGTTGATGACGGTCACACCTTTGATGAATAATTAATGCATAGGCACGTTTATATTGATATAATGTATTATACAAATTTTGTTAAGTTTTGTTTAAGTTTAAAGTTTACTTGTATAAATCCATAATAATCATTTTTTTACTCTCTCTCTCTCTCTCTATGTATGTTTACTTAATTTAGTGCAGTAAGAAATATATTATTATTTTAACATATATATTTTAGCACTGTATAGCAATATTTAGCATTTTTTTATAAAAACTTTTCGTAAGAATGGACAGTCTATTAATACATCTCCCATATTTCTGTTAGTTTCAAAGATAAAAAAATGAAATTTGGTGTATTTACTGAACGCATGTTTCAATAGCTTCCAGTTGCCCCACATAATCTTCAATGCATTTTCCTACTAACTTACACCTATGGATTCCAGTTGCCCCAATGGCTGGGGTAACTGGGCACGTTGTCCACAAAAAAATAAAAAATAACGACTCAAAACATGGCAGTCAGATTTCAATTTCACTCATGTGCCAAGTCAGCTAAGCCTCCAGGAGACTTGCTGTGCAGATGAAAGCTCATAAATGATTGAAACCTACACGGTAGGTAATTTTTCTCAAAAATGATGTAAAATCGGGTCCCAGTTACCCGCATTGACCTTACCACTAGAAGAGGAAAATAATAATATCTCTATCACCATAATTAAGGTTTATTTAATTATTTTTAATGTTGTTGTTTTACCTTCTTGATAAAACTAACCGTAAAATGTTCACGAATTGTTTGTTTATCGGGATCATTACTTAGATGTTATTATTTTATTCTTTGAAGTTGCTTTTCTGTACTTTTGAATATTTTATGTTGAATGTTACTATTGTTACTTTGATTTAACATTATCTAAATAAAAAGTTTTCCAATCAATTTCTTTTTTATTTTATATTACCAAATCGAATTAACTAAAAACGTAGCAAAAGCTAATAGTTACTGTGTTTTTTATTCGATTTCGTACAAAGAAGTGTAGTTACTGTGTTTTTTTATTGATGTTTGTTTATATTTTAACGGAACAAAACAAAGTTAGTAAGAGCAATAACTGTGTTTTGTCAGAACTTTTTTATAAAAATGGGAAGTTACTGTATTTTTTTGTAGGTTTTTGATAAATCGAATTACAATAGTACCATACACAACCTTGATTTGGAGTACCAACCTGCCTTTTTTAACGTTAATTCCAGCAATTTAGTACTTAAATCGTAACTAAGACCTTTCCTAACGCCGCCTCCAATTTTTTTTAATAAATGCAAATAAACAACGTAAGGCCAGAATATTACATAAAAATGCAATTTTCTCGATTTTTATGAAAATGTAGTTACTGTGTTTTTCTTTGGGGCAGCCGATATGCTACATGAAACTTAGGCTTGGGCCTAAAATCACAGCGGCCCTAACACATAGGAACGTTCCTAATACTGTGAGCAGCTGGATATCCAACATGCTCTCTAAAAGAGCAGTACAAATCAGTGCAGGAGACACTGTCATAAGAGGACTGGTTGCGAAAGGCTGTCCGCAGGGAGGTGTTTTATCACCACTGCTATGGAATCTGGTTCTTGACAGCCTCCTAAACCACCTCAACGTGGAAAGATTCTACACAATTGCATACGCAGATGACTTAACGATACTGCTTAATGGAAAATTCGAAGGAGCTCTCTGTCAGAGAATGCAGATGGCCCTAAGAATAATCGAAAATTGGTATGAGGAGTATGCCCTATCCCCAGGTATGCCCGTCAACCCCAGGAAGACGGAAATGGTACTCAAGGAAAAGAAAACTGGAGCCAATGAGAGCACCTGTTTTCCTAAACACAACACTAAATTTTGCACCACAGGTGAAATACTTGGGGGTAACTTTCGATGCTAAATTAAACTGGAATCTTCACCTCGAAAGAAGAATAAATAAGGCCTACATATCATACGAGCAGTGTCGCAGGATAGTAGGGAAAACTTAGGGAATGAAGCCCAGGGTGGTCCTGTGGATTTACACTGCTATCATAAGACCAATGTTGGCCTATGGAGCTATTGTCTGGTGGCCCAAGAGTCAACAAATAACAGCAAAACTCAAGCTAGGCCAGGTACAAAGAGTTGCCTGTCTGGGCATAACCGGAGCCATGCGAACAACACCAACGAGAGCAATGGAGATAATGCTGTGTCTTCCACCACTAGACCTACATCTAGAAGAAGTGGCTCTGACTACCATGACTCGCCTTAAATCTGTTGGCATACTACCAAATGCAAGCTGTGGCCAAACCAGAAACCGCCTGTGGACTGAGGCTGTCAGAAAGATACCCCTTTTACAGGCATGTGCAGATGGTATTCCGCCTCGGCTTGTCTTTGATAAACCTTACACCATACATACTACTGGTGAAGACGAGGCCGGCGTTGAAGGTGTAAACTATGTCTTCACGGACGGATCAAAGAAAAAGGATGGAGCAGGCTGTGGTATATATTCCAGGAATCTGCGTCTCCGATGCAGCTGGACTATGGATAAAAATGCCAGTGTAGTACAAACAGAACTCGCTGGTATAACCATAGCCGCACAAGAGATTGCTCGCAGAGAAATAACGGGCAAGACAATAAGAATCTGCACAGATAGTAGACAATCACTACTGGCCCTGAAAAATTATAAAATAACTAAAGGATCAACATGGGAATGTCACCAAGCACTTGTGAGAGCATGTCAGATGAATAACATCTGCCTGTGCTGGGTCAAAGGACACTCACAATGCAACGGCAATATAGAAGCTGACAAACTGGCCAAGAAGGCAGCTAACCTGAGTATCCTTGGGCCTGGTCCTTCAAGTACGCTACCAGTTGCAGCGAAACTTCAATTAATAAAGGAAAACACCCACATACAATTTAAGACGTTATGGGATGAAACAAGTAGCTGTCAGCTGGCCAGAAATCTCTTGAGATATCCCAGCGAAGAGACGGCGAGGAACTATCTGGCAATGTCCAGGGGTAAACTGCGATTTGTTACAGGAATCCTAACCGGACACTGCCGGGTAAGGAAACACCTCTATAACATGAGACAAAGTGACACACCTATCTGCAGAGGATGTGAACAAGAAGATGAAACGATCGAGCATGTACTTTGCGAATGTCCCGCCGTGTCATCGACCAGAGAATCCATATTGGGGGAACGTTGGCCTTCTATGGCCAATTTGAGGGAAATGCCCCTGGGCAACATCATCACCATTTGTACAACATTGGGCTGGTCGATGACCTAGGGAGACATTTCCCTCACGGAGGAAGCACAAGGGGCCCAATGGGGCCTAAGTGCAGCGGATCTCGCACTCCGGAAATATTCCAGATTCCAGGCTTGGGCCTAACGAAGGTCAATCTGCCACTAAATCATCTCACATTTCACACACGTGTTTATTACTGGAATAACATGCGAAGAACAAGGACCTGATGTTAAAAGTATGGACAGAACAATCCATTTTCATTGTTTTCCCAAGAAAGAGATAGTAAAGTTTGTTTATATTAAAAAACACTTATGACGTTGTTGTGAAAATAAATCGTAGGACGTAGGAGGGCATGGGAAAAACATTGGTAATACGAGAAGCTTACTTGTAGCCTGCAAAACAATAAGAAATCAACAACTTCGGCGAAAAAATCGTTCATACCACAGCGACCACGTTCAGACAGTTAAAATTTTAGACGTAATGTTTAAAAAAACAACTACTCATATTCTTGGAGTCCGTCGACTATTTGCGTTTACATTCATGGTATTTAGCGAATGAACTCGACAATGTTGAACCCACAGCGAGCGGTTGAACCTATACGAATCGAGTTATGCAAATGGAACAAAGGTGAGTCCCAAGCAGGTCATGCGACTCACCGCGCCTCTAGGCTTTGGGTCACTCGCTGCTTTGTACTCTCATTGCGTCCGTGGACCGCCAAAGAAATTGTGATCGGAGAGAGCGTTTCGACCGAATTGTTTCAACGTTGACGTACACTTAGCTTAGCAGATGCGTTACTGATATATGTCGAATACCTCAATCAATATTATTCAAGTTACCATAGTGTAATGTCCGGAGCTTTGTCGGTTTGTTAGCAAAGCGTCGCGAAACATCCTAAGAAAACATACAACAGCTACAGTTAGTGATAGCGAAAATACGAGTACACAATGATTATATTATGAATGAACCGATACAATATATTTTGACGCGAGAATTAAATATTGAAAATGTTTTCTATTGACGTAGCAAATACCAAAATACCAGGTGTGGTTAGGTATATATTAAAAAACGAAGAAAAACAAAGAATAGTAGGTATAAAAACACAACAACCTTGGTCATATTCGATTACAATTCGCGATATCTTTAATTACTATGACTTTGAAATAGAACGTTTAAGTTGTCAATGCCTGCGGAAAAACTAGTAGGTATATAGGTACCTAGCTACCTACGGGAATGGAACGAATTAAATAATTTAAACGATTATTAACTAGTTCTCATGATTCGGACGGGCAGTTAATTGTTGCTGTATCTAATTTAACCAAATTTCAACAAAAGCAATCCACGTCAAGGTCACGCTCATCACGCACAATAAAATGGGTTACTCAGAAGTGGGCTCTTAGCAAGTTTAAGGTCATAACTAGCTGGTCATTTGTATGCGACGTCAAGAGTAGAATTGTGATTTCATTTATTTTAGGTCGAAATTCAGATAATGTGGAAATATTAAAGGCGATGCTGAGTTGGAACATGAAACTAAAAATTATCGGAGGTTTAGACACCATCATCTACGGATGATATTTATATTAATAAATTAATGTGGATAATAAATAAAAGCGGTATTAATAAATGTTGATTATAAATAAAAGAGAATGTAACAGGTAGAGTCAAAAATAATTGGAACAAAAGCAATAAAAATCGGAAACACTGCTTCAAATGCATTAATTTTCATTTTTCATCTATATTGCCAAGTGGTGAATGGTGTTCTTTATTTACCTATTAAAACATTGGGTTTAGTCGAGGAAATAAAGCACTAAAAACTGCTTAACTTTTTTGGGCAGTAAGACGGATCATAATGCGGTTTTAGTGCGTTCGATTCGTGAGAGCATCTACAAACTTTGTGAACTAAATTGATCAATTGACCGTATTAGTAGAGTTAACGGCGCCCCGCAAAATTAATTCTGTGGGGGCCTTGGGGTTACAACCTGAAACCTTCATCAAACGAAAGTTTGTATTTTGATGTTTAAAAATCCATAATCTGTCAAAGATCGGCCTGTGCAGAAAGGCACTATAACCAAAATTCGAGTTATCTAGCGTAGGGTATAGAAGAGGACGTGAATAATTTTTTGATGTCTAATTTGTAAATAGCTTTGTGGAATTGAATTTTTTATGAATTTTCGAAAATGTATCAATGCACGAGGCCTTATGGATAAAAATAACTTAAATGTTCGATATCTCGATTCGTACCACTGCAAAATTTAATTCAATTTCATCTTTTTTTCCGCTCAACCTGCCGATGCATGGAAATGCGGCGTTGTATCAAAAAATTGTATTCTTAAAAAAAGTTTGCTTTGTCTATGTAGAATCCCAGCACACAAGAAATATAATTTTTAAAGGTTTTGTAAACGAGATATGCAATTAAATGTGATCACATGTTTAAATTATGATATTTGCCTGACTCGCTCGCGTCTCCGCCTATATTGCATCTTTAGTTTCCCCGTAGCTCCATTTCACTCGCACTTTAAGCGTTCTATCGGCGGCAAAATTATATTTCTATAATGCACGACACACTAAGAAACAGAAAAAAGAAGAACATTTTATTTTATTTGAAATTAAATAGTACAAGTGAAAGTACGTCCAAGGATAATGCCATGCCCGGGACCAGCCAGACGCCACGCACAATAAGTTAAACGCAAATTGAAAGCGAAGTAAATTGACAGCTCTTTACGCTGAGATGCGTATGATCTGTCATTAGGTTTTTCATTAGACCAAATGGTCTTCGAAGAAGTTGGAAATAAATAGGAAATTGATAATAAATAGTTTTGTTGTCTCTCTTCGAGACATATTAATTTGCCTGGGGGTGAAAATGAAAAACCCCTGTAAATGCAGGTCCGAAAAGGTAACAAAAATAGGGAATAAAGGAAAATTGAATGACTGATTTTGTATCATTTAAATAGAGTTAAAAATGTTTTTCTATTTATTAATTGAGTTCCCCTTCCCCTTCCATTAAAGTCACGACACGCCACTGCATTATAATAATACAATTTTATTTTATTGAACAGATAGAACCAGGCCCATATTTCCCAATAGGCTGAGAAGGCTGCAGCCTAGGGCGGCAGATTTTAAGGGGCGGCAAAATTATATTTCTATAATGCACGACACACTAAGAAACAGAAAAAAGAACATTTTATTTTATTTGAAATTAAATAGTACAAGTGAAAGTACGTCCAAGGATAATGCCATGCCCGGGACCAGCCAGACTCCACGCGCAATAAATTAAACGGAAATTGAAAGCGAAGTAAATTGACAGCTCTTTACGCTGAGATGCGTATGATCTGTCATTAGGTTTTTCATTAGACCAAATGGTCTTCGAAGAAGTTGGAAATAAATAGGAAATTGATAATAAATAGTTTTGTTGTCTCTCTTCGAGACATATTAATTTGCCTGGGGGTGAAAATGAAAAACCCCTGTAAATGCAGGTCCGAAAAGGTAACAAAAATAGGGAATAAAGGAAAATTGAATGACTGATTTTGTATCATTTAAATAGAGTTAAAAATGTTTTTCTATTTATTAATTGAGTTCCCCTTCCCCTTCCATTAAAGTCACGACACGCCACTGCATTATAATAATACAATTTTATTTTATTGAACAGATAGAACCAGGCCCATATTTCCCAATAGGCTGAGAAGGCTGCAGCCTAGGGCGGCAGATTTTAAGGGGCGGCAAAATTATATTTCTATAATGCACGACACACTAAGAAACAGAAAAAAGAACATTTTATTTTATTTGAAATTAAATAGTACAAGTGAAAGTACGTCCAAGGATAATGCCATGCCCGGGACCAGCCAGACTCCACGCGCAATAAATTAAACGGAAATTGAAAGCGAAGTAAATTGACAGCTCTTTACGCTGAGATGCGTATGATCTGTCATTAGGTTTTTCAGTAGACCAAATGGTCTTCGAAGAAGTTGGAAATAAATAGGAAATTGAATTTTCGTAAATAGTTTTGTTGTTTCTCTTCGAGACATTTGCCTGGGGGTAAAAATGAAAAACCCCTGTAAAGGCAGGTCCGAAAAGGTAACAAAAATAGGGAATAAAGGAAAATTGAAAGACTGATTTTGTCATTTAAATAGAGTTAAAAATGTTTTTCTATTTATTAATTGAGTTCCCCTTCCCCTTCCATTAAAGTCACGACACGCCACTGCATTATAATAATACAATTTTATTTTATTGAACAGATAGAACCAGGCCCATATTTCCCAATAGGCTGAGAAGGCTGCAGCCTAGGGCGGCAGATTTTAAGGGGGGGCAAAATTATATTTCTATAATGCACGACACACTAAGAAACAGAAAAAAGAACATTTTATTTTATTTGAAATTAAATAGTACAAGTGAAAGTACGTCCAAGGATAATGCCATGCCCGGGACCAGCCAGACGCCACGCACAATAAGTTAAACGCAAATTGAAAGCGAAGTAAATTGACAGCTCTTTACGCTGAGATGCGTATGATCTGTCATTAGGTTTTTCAGTAGACCAAATGGTCTTCGAAGAAGTTGGAAATAAATAGGAAATTGAATTTTCGTAAATAGTTTTGTTGTTTCTCTTCGAGACATTTGCCTGGGGGTAAAAATGAAAAACCCCTGTAAATGCAGGTCCGAAAAGGTAACAAAAATAGGGAATAAAGGAAAATAGAATGACTGATTTTGTCATTTTAATAGAGTTAAAAATGTTTTTCTATTTATTAATTTCTAATACTGCAATAAAATTGGTGAATTTTGTAGAATTTGGAAAAAAAATTACTAAAAAACGAATAAACATACCTAAACAAAGGGTAAATTGATCAAGTTAAAATAGTTTAAAAGAGCTTAAAGAGTTTAAAATTATGGTTAAAAATGAAGAAAAATATTACATTGGTTCATTGAATATGGGTAGATTTTGATATATTAATTCATATTCATTTGATATATTCATTCAGTTTAAATTCGTAGAAATTCCGTGAAATGTTTACGATGTAGTTCGTTATTGGTACTATTTCGGGGCAAAGGTTGTGTAAGTTTCTTCGTAAGGAGATTCTTGTAAGGAGTCCGTCATGAGTCCGTAGGTATTTGTTTTCTAATACCTTTAATTTTCTTATGTTCGTGGCCGACGCGCTGCACCACACTGGCGCCGCATACGTATGGGCCGGCGTATTTTTGAAAAAATTTTTTTTCCAACTTGTTAATAATGTTTCCCCCTACGCCCTGGTAACTTTTTCCGGCAATTGTTGTCCACCAGGGGGCGCGCGCGGCCCTTCAAATATTGTAAAAACAGTTTTTTTTATATTACGCGTAATCGAGGAGACGGATAGAAAAATGTTTTAAACAAGAAATATAGGTCTCCTCGATACGCGTAATCTGGTTTCAGACCCGTCAAAATCGGTCCATTAGAACCGGAGATACAACGGTTTTAAGGTTTTTGTTTTTTAGGGGGGACAAGAAAGAGGGAGTGAGCAATGGGGGTGTTGCGGGAAAGGTACGGAAAGGTAAGGAAAGGTTTTATGCTAACGGGACTGGGAAGCTCTTGTAGGTAATGGTTATCGGAAGGCCAGGCCGAAATTTTTTTGAGATTTCTCAGTTATGGAAGGGTTGGGAGGTTCTCAATTATGGAACTATTGGTGCGATCGGGAATTATTGTTTTTTTTTAATTAATAGGGGAAACCTTCACCTTGAGAATGAGACCTGGCTTAAGGGCGTAGGACGTCTTCTCGCCCTTCTACAAGGCTTTAAACCTAGATTCGACGCCCTGACGTCCCTGAATGAACGAAATGGTAAAGAATCGGTAAAAAAAAATTTTTCAGTAAAGTTTATACAGTTGCCCAACTTTTTCAATATGATAGGTCCCCTCCCCCCTCCTTCCCATAAACAAAAAAATAACGTTTTTATTTTCACCCCCCCACGCCCGTGTTTTTGAGTTTTGTTTTTTTTTCAAGCTGTCCTCGATTCCTTATAAAAAAACAAAAAAAATCCATGTTTATTTTTTAAATCGGTTCATCAGGGCCGCAGATACACCCGTTTAACTTTTTTCCACCCTCTCCCCTCCTATCCCTTCCCTAATTGAGCAATCTCAAAAAAATCGGCGTGGGCTTCCGATAACCATTACCTACAAGAGAAAAAAAAATCAGAATCCTAATACAACCCCCTTTCCCGCAACACCCCCTGTTGCTCCCTCCCTTTTTCTTATCCCCCCTAAAAACAAAAATTTTAAAACCGCTGTATCTTCGGTTCTAATACACCGATTTTGACGGGTCCAAAACCAGATTACGCGTATCGAGGAAACCTATTTTTCTTGTTCAAAACATTTTTCTATCCGTCTCATCTATTACGCGTAATCTAAAAAAATCTGTTTTTACAATATTTGAAGGGCTGCGTGCGCCCCCTGGTGGACAACAATTACCGGAAAAAGTTACCAGGGGGTAGGGGAGAACATTATGAACAAAATGGGAAAAAAAATTTCAAAAGTCACTTCCGTTTGGACCCCTTTTTTTTCGTAGATCCGCTCCACTATAATGATCGTATATTTTTTAAGCAATTTAATTTGTAATAAATCATCAGGGTGGGGGAGGGGAAACGGGGCGGCAAATATGCGTTTGCTGCTGAATAGCATTTTAAAACTGTATTTTACGACTTTTAGGATATAGTGAAATAAATGTTCTATATGTATTCAGATAGATATGCAGCGCTTTTTTCGTTTGTGCAAAAATATGAATTTGAAAAAAAAAATCAGAAAAATATATTTCTTAACTCACGATAGACATCAGTATCATAATATATTATAGTAAGTATAATATGTATGGTATATGGTATGTATAATCAGATACACGTATAATCTCAGTTGTAAGTTTTTTATAAAGGATATTGCACTTTGGTCGGTAAAAGGGAATAACGCGGTAGGAGTGCTGAGGCTGAATACCGTTAATTCAATTTAAATCGTCCTTGATAGAAAATAGCTGAATAGTAAAAAACGAACGTGAACTAATTCTCGTTTATTTCATTATAACAAAAAGAGGCCAAGTTAACCACAGATGATGCTGCCTGCACTTTAAAAAAAATAATTTTGAGTAAATTTATGAACCATGTTCTAGTTTGGCAAAGGTTACATTTAATAAACTAATATTAAAGGTAATCAAAACGGTATCTGAATTAATAAATTCGATATGGTGTATTAATAGCACGACCTTTAATTAAAAAATGTATACTGCATTTAATTTAAACAATATTAATTGGTAAATGGAAATAAAACCATGCAGCAAAGCATCGATTAAGTTTTAAATTCATTGAAAAAATGTCAAGGATATTGACCTAAACGCTCTCCATCGCGTTACCGCTATTTTCTAATACCTATCGAATTGACTTGCAGTAAATGCAGTTACAGATCTTAAAAAAAGCATATCAGAGATCTTACGGTCGTGTAATTCATCTTCTATTATTGTTTTGATATTTTTTTTAACTTTAACTCGTTGGTCAAACACACTTTTGACGTTTGTTTCGAGACAGGACAGCACTTGGCCTCGAACATACGCAATGGGGCACCGTATGTACACGTATCTTTATTGTCTGACCAATCGGGCGACCCTTTGATAACAGTATTTGGGTTTCATCGGATTATTAAATACGGATCGATGTGTGGAAATCTGATGTCAAAACATTCAAAAATAAATTATTTATTTGCAAAGAATCGTTAAAAATCTCGTTTTTTTTAAACGCTCATATCTTCGTAACACAAATAATTTTTTCACGAAACTTGGTGAAAGGGTAGCTCTCTACTAACTGAAAACGATCGTTTTAAAAAAAATTAAAAATATTACAAACTTTTTGCAAAAACTGATTTTTTCGAAAAAAAACACGTTTTTTTAAAATCTCGATAGCTCATACACGCTTTTATATTTGGTCAATTTCGAGCTTAAAATTTTCTTGAAACGTTGTACTAACATTTTTATTTATTGCGCGCTTTTTAAATTGATCGTTAATATGCGAAAAATCGGTTGAAAATTTAAAAAAAATTAGTTAAAATTAATAGTTTTTTTGAATTTAAAAAAAATATATCTACGACCCTTTGGAGCTGAGGATCGGGAAACAAGGATCACTTTTGTGGCAATAGTCTTGATGGTTGCCTAGTAACCTAGTGACGAAATCCGGCTACTGAGTCATATGTGGCTGTCTTTGAGGTTAAATCATTGTTTAGAATGTTGAATCCATGATTTTTAGGCTTTAGCAAATCAATATAATTAACGTTTTTGCGCGTACAAGCTTTTTTTGTTCACTTGCCGTTGCTGTCTTTGTTTCTACGACAGTAGGATGTGCTTAGACTGGCGGCAAAGGCTTACAAAATGGTAAGTAACACTTACCGTTCTAGAAGGGTAAGTGTATAGTTGTCAAAATAGACTTTTTTAAATCGCATTGATTTAGAATGGGTATTCTTATTCTAGAATTCCTTTTAAAATTTAAAAAATTAAAATTCGTTCGTTAAAAGCACTTTAGAAGGTGGATTTTAATACATTTACGCTTTTAATAAAACCATTCCCTCAAATTTTAATGCTTCTGTATTGATTCTCAAATACTTCAGATACATTACGCAGAGATCATATCTATGATCTCTGCGTGATTGTGTAAACCGGGCTTTATGTCCTTGATTGTCAGTGATCGTCCGTGATGAGACGATTTAGTTACGGAATTACGGACATTGGCCCGGTTCACACATACAAGATTAAAATATATATTGGTTCATAACAATTAAAAGAAAGATGTATTTTTAACTATATTTATTGATGTTAAAATTAAATATGCACAACTTTCAAGACATAAATATACCTATTACCTATACCAAAAAAAAGACGCTTAGAATTTAATTTGATTTTAGAAATCACAACGGTTTACGAAAAACATGTGACAAACGCAGAGGTAACTGACAGATCTGACATTTGCTTCAAATTCATAGAACCATATGGGAGCTAAAGAATCCGAATTTAAGCAAACCCGTATAAAATTATTTATTTTTACTACTTAATTTAAAAATAGATGAAATTGAACCTTCAGGAACACTCAGTCGAACTACTACCCCACAAGAGTTACATAATAATGGTATCAAAGAAGATTTTACTTTTGTCAAAACAAGTAGCAAGTCCAAAGTATATATAAATAGTAAATAAATCACAACAAAAGAATACCTACCTGAGTGAGCGGTAATTCAAGTGTTAAAAATACTCAAGGTGACGGCTAATAACAATAATAGGTATATTGTTTATTCTCTACCGTGTCTCCAGTCGCATCACCGTTCGCGAAGAATGTTAATTCGTGAATCGCGATCAGCGTAATGTTTTTCTAAGGCTAAGACCTAAGCGATGCGGTTTGTTTTTACGTCTTGGTCAAATGAAACGTAAAACTAAAATTATTTCTATTTAATAGTTAGGTAGTCCCTGATCCGTATATAAATATATTAATCTATGGTCCCTGATCACTTTAATTAACTTACCTTCGTTGCTGCAGATAAAAAATATGATATACCTAGCTAAATTAACATTTCTTTCTCCAATCTGAAGTATCGATGATACATTATTATCTGTATAATGACATGATTATTATAGTATTCATAATATAATACCTATGTAAGTATGAGCCAAACATAGACATAAGGTTGTTTATTGGCACACTTCCTATTGTAAAATTGGAACACACTTCCTTTATCAATGACTAAACACTTTAACTACAAGGTTATGTTATCAAATAATGAATATAAATTAGTTGCAATATGGGTGAATAAGCTTTAGAAACATGAATATTTCCTGTTGAAGCGAAAAAAAAGGAACCGCATATTTGCCTCCTGTGAGGATTGAACTCACGACCCCTGGTTTACAAGACCAGTGCTCTGCCACTGAGCTAAAGAGGCTTACGATAAATAAGGTTGCCAGGACCGCATATAACTTTATCGATAGAATATAATGCTTTAAATTTATTCGAAACGTTATAAATATGAAAACGTGAATTCAAATGTAAATACATAATATAATGGGCTGCACCTGTCTATATTTTAACAGAACAAATATTTTAAACAAAATGTCAGTTTGTAATGGTATTTCACGATTTCTGCTGTAAAGTGTCTAGGTCATAACGGTTACCGCGGATAATATCCTACATAATATAGTAATTAGGTGTATACACGTTAGGTCGTAGGTGCAGCATATTTTTGTATCCTATTTGGATTGCTAATTCGTAATTACTATTAACTGATTTCGATTAACTGTGATATTAAAAAACATTTTATAGTTTACAGTTTAGTAGGTAGGTACGTATAGATAGGACTTTCATTTGTTTAAGCGGCACGCCGCACACGGTCGATAAGTGAAAACACAAGTTTTTTTCACACAATTCCCACGGAATCTGTGTCAGAGCAAACAATTATTATTATTATTCTTCAGCTCCTCTGCCGTACTGTTCCACATTAATCGCATTTACCGTGTACCTAGGTTGTACCATAGATTATTGTACCTACCTGTTTGTCATGCGGCTTTTGTCGTCGATTTGTTTTGTTCTATTGCTTGTATATTATCATTTATCGTCCTACAATGATGTGCGTGTAGAATAAACAATCAGCAATTATTATTTATTAAGTTTATTACTTCTTATAAGTTATAATAATAACATTCCCATTTTTTCTTGGTTCTGTGAAATATTATACCTTATACCGTTTTGTGATTGGTTGTGTTTATGGTTGCTATAAGAGGTAAATGTCAAATCTGA
This sequence comes from Tetropium fuscum, assembly GCA_964058915.1. Lineage (NCBI taxonomy): Eukaryota > Metazoa > Arthropoda > Insecta > Coleoptera > Cerambycidae > Tetropium > Tetropium fuscum. The sequence continues at coordinate 851,146 of CAXKVY010000253.1, read as the reverse complement.
CAGTTCTTTGCCTTTGACAGTTAAATTTTTGAAAGTAATGATCTCACCCGTGACCTCCGTAAGGTAGAGGCCGGGAAAATCAAAAATGTGACGACAATGACGTCACAAGACCGGTTCCGGTGATTTTACACTGTTTTACATCGTCATCTATGAAGTACCGTACCCCGGGATTCTAAAAATCATTCCCTACGTATTTCTCGATATGCTAGGATAGAGAGAGCTATATAGAATGTGTAAGTTAGATAGAGTAAGTAAGATCGGACGTGAATCAACGAATTCCGCATACAACAGAGTAGTTAGTTAAGGCGTCGTCCTCTGCTTGTAGTGCTTGTTGAGTATACTCGTAAAACGTTGTACGTTTTTCCTCAGTAAAGAACTCTATTTCAAAGTTGTAATAAAGTTAAATAATATGTAGTTGAATGTGTTAGACTGTAATTGAATGTTGAATGTAAGGTATAGTGGAAATGTTTCTGTGTAAATTCTAAAAGTATGTTTCTTATGTTATAAAAAACGTGTTAGTTAAAAATATACGTCACCACTTAAGGTAGGTGTCATTTACAATAAAAAGCCATAAAGATATTGGCTATTTTCTAGAAAAAATGCAAATAAAATAATACCCAGGTGTTTTAAAAAGTAAAGTCTTAATTTTTTCCATTATGGCTTCTAAATGTTGCGTACCTATACCCTGGTTCCGAAATAGTGTGGAGTGATTCATCACCAGCATATGGACGGCTCAGGGAGATGAGGGCCGAAGGGAACGAAATTCCATAGGCGTATCATTTTAGAGGGGGCAGAATAAAAAAAAATAAATAAAATATCCAAGTTATATCATTGTTTTTAAGTGTACTTGTGATGTTTTTTTTTATTATCTTAAGAATAGTCCTTCGTATACATTTTTGATCATTTTCAGTTCTCCTCCTGTCAAATTCGGTTGCTTACGATTGGAATTATTGGTCCTACAAAACATTCAGAAGTCTGTATCAGATATTTTTCAGAGTCGTGTATTATAAAAATAGATAGAATGACTAGGGACTAGGGTTTCATCGAGACGACAAATCTCGCCTCGAAGGCAATTTCTCGTCACGTCTCAATCATCGAAACGATACATTGACAAACTCTCGTCTCGATGTATTTCTTGAAGACAAATCTCGATGCGAGATTCTCGAAATTTCGAGTCTCAAAAAAAAATGAGTGTTATTAAAAAATATTATGTATATTGTAAGTATATAACACAAGTCTGCATCAAAATATATGGTAAATTTTTTTCTATTAAAAAAATTATGTAAAAATACGAAGCTATGAACTAAAAAAGGTCACGTGTAAGAATCAATATTACGGGTGATATAAAAGAATACTTTAAATACAAAAGTTTTAAGATTTTTTACGTAGTAAAAAAAATTTTCAGAAAAAAAGTTGGGCACACAAAGTTGTAAAAATTAAGTGTTACATTTTCTTAAATGGAACACACTATATATTAGTAGACAAAATGAAAGGTCTTCTCTCGAATTCTCGAAGTGTTTTTCTCGATCTCTTCTCGAAATAACCCATTCAATCTCATCTCGATCTCGTCTCGCATTCTATGATGTGGAAACCCCCTTTCAAGTTATTTTATCATAAGTAACACTTTGTTTTGAAATATATTCAGTGTTTCTCATAAAAACCTCTATATATTGTATATTACGTTATGCCGTGACGGGACCAGTATCGTGACGTCACAAATTCTTGTCCCAGGCCTGTCTTACGGAGGTCACGTCTCACCGGAGGAGTAGGAACAGACTGTAAACAGCGAGGATTGCAGGCCTTTGGACATACCTACTAAAAATTACATTTCATCAAAAAATAGAAGTTGTTAGGTGTATAATTAATTTTTAATACGGTGTGTTGCTATTTACATACCTATTATAGTATTCAACAAATGTACAAAACACGATGATCTGACCGAAATCGATTCAGGATAAAATTAACCAGAAGGAAGATTTTTATATTTATCATTTTTTGTAGAATTATTTTTTTTATTTGGATAATGTGATTAATGTGGAATCAACTTAAAATGAGAACAACGAACACAGCATATATGTAGGTATGTGAAAGGAATAATAATCTTGACCCGTGATAAAGAATTATTACTATATTATAATATGTGCAGCGATAGAAATTAATATTTTTGTTCTGTAAATTTATTGTGGAAAGTCGGCTATAAAATTAACTAATTAGTAGTAATAAATAAGGAACTGCGCTACACTTACATCCATGATCTTAATGCCAACCTAAATTAGACACACCAAGACATGCAGTAGGTATTCGTAATTTTTTCTCGAATTGATTGTACATACCTCTTGGTAGGTAAAGTTGACTTAACTTTGACTTGATAGAAAATCTAGTTCGATGTTTGACATTCTATTTAGTAAGTAACCTATTTTTTCTGCAAAATTATGTTGGCAATGAAAAGACTAATAGATTCCTGTTTGAGTGTATTTGGTTGTAATTTAGCTAGATGGTAGTAAACAGTTAAAACGAAAACACTTACATGTGGTAAATCATGTACTTCAGCTTGCATTTTAATATTAGTGTCTCTGTCACAATAATTATGATACATAGCCATAAGCCATAATAATGAACTTTACACAAGTAAAACAGCGTAAAAGAAATATAATAAAGCACAGCACCAATATTTTAAGACATACTATTCGAATAAACACAGATAAGCAGGACCAACACGGGCAACAAGCATAGAACAACAAGTCTTAAAAATATAGGCAGGGTTGCCAGTTCGTTTTTCATTTCTTCAGTAGACATGTAGTAAAAAATCAGTAGGTATCAGTAGAGAAAATCTGTGCACACGATGCGATGAGCTGCGGGGAGTGGTATCCCTCCGGGTTATGGTTTTTTAAATAACGGAAAATTTTTCAGGAATTTCAAGGTCATACTCTACCACTGCCACTACCACTATTCTAAATTTAACGAAAGAAAACCTAATTTGACAGCAATATTTTTGACACCAACCCATAAAAATTCATAAATTAAAATGCATCAATTCTTAAGAGCGCCACCAATCCCACACAGGAATCTATTAGTCTATTCATTGCCAACATAATTTTGCAGAAAAAATAGGTTACTAAAAATAGAATGTCAAATATTTTTCTATCATTAAATTTACTTATACCACTGCCATCATGTGACGGTCCCGCAGAATGCTGATACGATAGCTGATTCCCCGTTCTGTCGTGTAGTAGTACCAACATATCGAGTGCTAAGACGCGTTCAAATTTATGAGTCGTGTATGTAAATTAATTTAAACAGAACGTTCGAAATTATATGCGATTAATTAAAGATTATTAGTAATAAAAAGCGTCATAATTATTTGTCAGTAGATTAGGAAATGTATCAGTAGATCAATCTGGAAATCAGTAGATCTACTGATAAATCAGTAGAACTGGCAACCCTGAATATAGGTTATGCGTTATGCCAGAGAACACTGTTCTCTGGTTATGCCACAAACTGTGGTTATGCTATGTGTATCAGTTCGAGATATGGCCTTTAAAAATAGGTGGCGCTCCTGTGAAATGATGCATTTTAGTTTATTAATTTTTATGGGTTAGTGACGTTGGTGTTATGTCAAAAATATTGCCGTCAAATCAGATTTTCTATCGTCAAATCAACTATACCTGTACCTAGCTATGTTTCAATTTGAAAACACCACTCATCGGTTGCAAACGCGTCACACTGTCATAGCTAGAGCAGCCTTATGTATCCAATTATGTGCAGCGAATTACGGAAGCGGATATTCAAATTAAAAGTACACAATACTAGATCCGTATCGCCAATATTCGTAACGCCCGCTGCTGGCGACACGAAAATAAATACAATAGTCCTCTTTCAGTTGTTTGTTTTGCTCTCCATATCATTGTGTAGACTCAGATTGGGATCAGATCCGCTGTTACCGGTCATCGAGTTTTGTCACTCATAAGCTTTTATTACGTAGCGAATGAAAATGACACACTTTAATTTGGTTTTAGGCCAAGCGTCGCGTAGGTTTCACATTAATTTTCGGGCAGCCAACATTTGTGCACGATTTCCTTGTATCAATTAAAACGCCAAATTGTGGCATAATTTGAAAACATAAAAAACAAAAACAATTGGCATGAATTATTACTGCCAGATTTATTATATCATACATTAGTCTGCTTATTGGAGCGCAACGGAAACGCAATTCATAACACGGAAACGTACCCGTAACGAATCGGGAATGAATATACCCGAGTGATCGCCGCTTGTGAAACACATCGCTGCTGGAACCATTTTTTTTTCTCTAAACTCCGACGATTGGGAAATAATCAGACATTGGAGAGGAAGACACGAATTAGGGGAAAACGGAGATTTATGTAATCGGTTACATGGTTTAGTCTATAATCGTTGGGTTACATGTACCATGTAATTAACGGTTGAAATAATTCCGAGTAATATTTGGGTAATCTATGGTCATATCGTAGTAGTTCAAACGTATTGAAAGTCAAAATAAATCAAAAGTCGAAGTTTGGACAATTTATATTTTGAGTATGAGAAGAGTAAACATAAATTAAGATAATACGTAAATACAAAAGGTATGGTACATTTTGATCGTGTACCGCTTTCTAAGGACATTTTATCTATTGGTGGTGTTTTGTGTATAGACGTCTCGTACTTGTACAGTACAGTCCTATGTTATGATGGAATTTGGAGGTTAGGTTGAAGTTATAAATTGTTATGTTTACATTTAGAAACCACTCTGAAGTATATTTATGTGCGTGTACTCCAAGAAGACCGGCTGTTAAATATTAAACTGTTGGACGGCTGCTTGAAAAATGCTACAGTTGTGTGTATTTTTAATGCGTATTTTTTTACAGGTTTTATGTATATACCCGAAGCTTATCTACCCATGGTCTGTGGCGGGAATGGCCTTATGGCTGGGGCTAGTTCAAGACTTGCTTATCCCCGTTGGACTGGGCATAGTTGACTCCCGATTTTGTAAGTGGGTGTCAGCCGTATATAAATGTTCTGGGAAGAATGTCGAGGAAAAGTTGCCACATGGTAAGGCGAGGAAAATATCATAGTTTATATTCTGTGTTTCTATTACATTCTTTTCATTGAAATTTTCACCCGATTCACCTTGTCATATTTCTAGTTGGTCTCGATGGCAAGTTTAGGCCTTTCTGCACTACGAGCCAACCGCAAAGTTTGGATATTTCCAGTGGAGATCGGACCATGAGATCGCTGCAAGCCATAGAGCACCGTTTCCCTATCACTAATGGGTCATTGTACACCAGTATTGACGGAAGGTTACCCGTGATTCACAATTACCGAAGGCATAAGGACCAGAGGGGAGGTAAGTGGTTGTAAATATTATCAAAAAGAATGGCAATTCCAAATGGCTGATTCTCTGTTGCAGCTGTGCAACAGCCAGAGAAGCAGTCGTCAAACGTCGCTCTCCATTCCTCCCACTTGCTCAGGCAGGACTTCTCCGACGGCGTTCATAAAGTCAGCCCCTGCGGCAACTGCGAGGCAGACTTATGTCCCAGTCACTTGAGTCCACACTACATCAACAAGCAGCTGAGTTTGCTGCAACAGACGCACAGCGTTATCTTATCGAAAGACGGCAATCCAATAAGAGTGTGCCATAGCCAGGAATCGCTAAATTACCAGCCGGAGGTTCAAGGCAAACATTATTTGTATAGGAACGGTGACGTGGCAGCGAGTAATAGCGCCAATAACCACATCATGAAGAACTCGAGGAATCTAGTGCGACTCAACAAGATGAGGCTTAGTCGTAGCGAGGATAGCCTGACAGATTTGCAAGTTAGAGAGTTAGGTTAGTGTGTTTTTGATTTTGTTTATTGAATAGCTGTACTATTTATTATAGGGAATTACAAAAAACAATGCACGTCATCAGTAACAAAGATAGTGATGTAAAAATAAAGTTTCTTTTCAAATTTGAAAAAAAACGTTTTAAAAACTTTTTTTTCTGAAAAAAAAAACAGTTTTTTTTTAATATAAAAAACTTTCATAATAATTAAAAAAGCGTTTGTTTTTTATTTTTTATGAAAAAAATAAACAAAACAATGTATGACAAGGACCACTGTCGCCATGTAGAATGTCTATAGTAGCAAGCGAACTCCAAGGTTGGGCCAAAATACTTCTCTACGCCAAAAAAAATGGGAGATTTCATATTACAAATCATCGTTCGATGTTCAATAGCTTAGGTTTTAGTTTTTGAGGATAGCCTGACAGATTTGCAAGTTAGAGAGTTAGGTTAGTGTGTTTTTGATTTTGTTTATTGAATAGCTGTACTATTTATTATAGGGAATTTCAAAAAAACCTTGCACGTCATCAGTAACAAAGATAGTGATTTAAAAAAGAAGTTTCTTTTCAAATTTGAAGAAAAACGTTTTAAAAACATTTTTTTTTCTGAAAAAAAACGTTTTTTTTTAATATAGCAAAATTAGTAATATAGCGACAGCAAAAAAAATGGGAGATTTCATTTTACAAATCATCGTTCCATGTTCGATAGCTTAGGTTTTAGTTTTTAAGGATAGCCTGACAGATTTGCAAGTTAGAGAGTTGGGTTAGTGTGTTTTTGATTTTGTTTATTGAATAGCTGTACTATTTTTTATAGGGAATTTCAAAAAAACATTGCACGTCATCAGTAACAAAGATAGTGATGTAAAAAAGAAGTTTCTTTTCAAATTTGAAGAAAAACGTTTTAAAAACTTTTTTTTGAAAAAAAACGTTTTTTTAATATAAAAAACTCATAATAATTAAAAAAGCGTTTGTTTTTTTGATTTTTATGAAAAAAATAAACAAAACAATTTATGACAAGAACCACTGTCGCTATGTAGAATGTCTATAGTAGCAAACAAACTCCAAGGTTGGACCAAAATACTTCTCGACACCAAAAAAAATGGGAGACTTCATATTACAAACGAGATTACAAATCATCGTTCGATGTTGTATAGCTTAGGTTTTAGCTTTTAGTACTGTTAACAGTGTTAACTTTCGGAAAATACAAGATTTTGTGCTTATGTTTCTAGCAAAACAATATTTTCTTCCACGAGACGAATTTAAAACGCACAACATTTGTAAGGTTAGGGTAAAATAGCTTTTTTTCTAAAAAAAACATGTTTTTTTTAAAAACAAACCAATTTTTTTCACTAGACAACCTTTACATCACTACACAATGAAGAATATTTATCACTGCTTTTGTTTCAGAGAGCAATTTGCCCAGATCTGCTGCTCACAAATCGCTACAACTAGAACTGCAACCGCAGAATAATCGCACGAAGAACTTCCACACAAAAGTGGAGGTGAGCATTCGCAACAGCTACTCCAGCTCGGACGATGATTACCTGACAGACGCCAACGATACCGCCAACACCAATACGAACGAGAACTTTGACTCTCTGAGCTGCAAAAGCTGCTACTCGATAACGACGGAGGCCAACTGCGATTTCGAGTTCTTCCAGAGCAACGATCACCTGTCCACGGAGATAACTATTGAGAATGGCCATAGAGACTGTTACGTGTTGCACGGCAACGGTGCGCCCGTGTGCAAGCACAGCGATCCGGTCTCTTCCAAGAACGGCTCCGCCTCGGATCTGAGTAGAAACTTCAGGATAACGCGTTCGAATTCCAAGCGGTCACTGGAAAATTTTCAAGCGTTCATACAGATAGAGAATGGGGACACGCAAAATGTTACCGTTAAAAATACCAGTAAAACGCCCTTGCAACGGTCTAATTCGTACACGACATTAGAAGATAGGAAAAAGCGTAGGAAGCACGAGAAATTCCCCAATGCTAGTCAGTGTGCCGCGCACAAAAATAAGTCTGTCGAGTACTTGCCTGGCTCTAACAGTAGTACGATTTTCGTGGACGATGTTAGTCGCACCGGTGACTTTTTCGTAACCGGCAGTGAGTTTCAACCGCAAAAGTACATTGGAAGCGTGCCGGACTTTAAGAAAGTGTTTATATCCGAGTATATTTAAACTTGTGAGAGTATGGTGAAGTTTCGTTCTGACGTAATAGTGGATTTGTGCTGCTTTTTTTGAGTTGCGCACTTTTGCCAACTATCTTGCGCAGTTTTGTTATAGAAATTTTTATGTAACTAAAAAAATTGCTCTATGACCAGACGGTATGATTTAGAGTTAAGTCAGCAAAAATCCAAACGTCGTTTTGATGTCAACGAAGATATCAATCAGTGCACGGCTAAAACAAAATGACCGATATAATAAAACCACTGTCAATTAATAATCATTTTATTGGTTTTTAAACGTTTAATTTTAATTTACTATTTTTCGAGTATTGCGAAATTGTTTCGATTATCGCTGGGACCGTAGTCATCAGCAAATGAATTTAAAAAGTCACAACCATGATCTTCATTTATGTCATTAATATAAATAATAAATAACAAGGGACCCAACGAGAGATGTGAAATCGTAATTTACCCCGTAAATTATGAAATGGTTTACCGTAATTTACGAGGGGGTTAACAACTCACCTATTTGATGTCCAGGGTGTCTCTTAAGAGTGACACCCCCCTTATCTCACTTATCCTTTGCCGATTTAACTCATTCAAAAAAGGAGTGGACGCGGTTTTTGATGAATTTTTGTAATCTGAGCACGGATATAAAAAATCTCGTAAGATATACAGGGTGGAAAATAAAACATGATTTTTTTAAATGTAACACCCCGTATATTTTTATACCAAAATAATGTCCTTAATTTTCTGAATAAAAAAATATCTAATTGTTATATAATCACTTCACCTGTTCGTGAGATATTACTAAAAACTTATCACATTACGGGTGTCAATTATAAAACAAAAAACATATCAAGATACCTCTGGAAACAATGCCATTTATTGAGATAATAAATAAATAATATATAGGTGACAATAACAGTAACGAGTAATGACAATAAACAACATAAGCCTAATAAAAACAAATAAAAGTCAATATTAATACAGTAACACAATAGAGTAACACAATTTTATTTACTTACACGTAACGTAATTAAATATTTTCCACGTAACCACCATCACGTGATGGATTTTCAGCAAAATATAATAACGCGTTGAGTTCTGTGTCTTCTCCTGTTTTTGTTCTTCGCCTTTCCCTTTTCTTGTCTCTCAGAGATTCGGTATTCCTAAACTTTGCATAAATGTTTTTAAAACTATTTTTGGAAGGAGGTAGCCTTTCTCGAAATAACCTAACATACTCCCTCCGAGCAAGAGACTTATTCTTGTTGCACTGAATATAAATTTCAAGTCACTCTTTTCGCTTTTCCAATGGATATACCATTTTCAAAATAACTAGCTTCTTTACGAACACTACGTATTTTTTACGCTAATCCAAGAGAGTGAACTACTATCTCACAAAAACTGGATGACATCTGTCGACAAATAAACAATGCAAATATGCATTGTTTCCACAGTTATCTTGATGTTCTTATTTTATAATTGACACCCTTAATGTGATAAGTTTTTAGTAATATCTCACGAACAGGTGAAGTGATTATATAACAATTACACATTTTTGGATTCAGAAAATTAAGGACATTATTTTGGTCTAAAAATATACGGGGTGTTCCATTTAAAAAAATCATGTTTTATTTTCCACCCTGTATATCTTACGAGATTTTTAATATACGTGCTCAGATTGTAAAAATTCATCAAAAACCGTGTCTACTCCTTTTTTGAATGAGTTAAATCGGCAAAGGATAAGTGAGATAAGGGGGGTGTCAATCTCAAGAGACTTACCCGGTACACTAAAAACGAAGCATTGAAGTTTTTCTTGATGAGACGAATGAATTTTTGTTTAGAATGACGAATTGAATTTTTGTTGGTAAGTCTTATAAGAATGATGATTTCTTAAGATCTGCTTGCAGAGTTGAGTTCTGACCGCGGACGTCGGTATTTATATCTTTTTCTGAACGTCGCGGTTGACCCCGCCTCTCGGCGTCGCATCGCGCTTTCCGCGCACCCCCTCTTGGGGCCAGCCGTCGGTCAGCGCCGCGTCGTCATCTCGCGAAGTTAATCCTTTTAATAAATGAAATAAGTTTATGTATATATGCTCAATATCAATTATAATAAGCTTTATTAATGATGGATATGTATTCTTAATGTTTTAGTTAAGAATAAACGGAAAAAAAAATCGGTACGCGGAGGCGCAAAAAGTCCAGGCCCCCATCCGGTAGACAACCTGAACTGGCGTTGCTTTACCTTTTCCCGTTTTTTCCTGAATGAAATTCATATTATTTAAGTAAATGTTATTGTTTTTACATATCTATATGCGTTAATATCGTTTTTAATCATTTATTTATTCGCGGTAAGTATTGGTTTTTTGGTACAGTGAAATATTATAGTTAATAATTTGCGACTCACGGAGGATGAAAAATATCCGCCGTCTCGGTTTACCATTTTACTTTGCGTTCGCTCTACCTATTATTGCATTTTTCTAGCTATACATACAACAGTAGACACCCCATTTTGGCCACCTTAAGAGGTTTTTTACTATCCGTTCTTATATCTGCGTTAACCTAGCATAGGTTAAAAAAGGACAAAATAAGACGTCTGTGGGGAAAAAATAAGTTAATTATTTTATGTCAATATCGCTAGTTCTGGCCACTTGTATATTAGTAGTGGCCATCAAGATATTTAGTTTTGGCAACAGCGGAGTATATAAAGAAAACAGATTCCAAGGTAGGTAGGTAGGTAAGGTAGGTTTTTTTTAATAACAGACAATAAAAGTCATTAATACTACTATAATTAACAGTGAAACAAAGTTATACATATTAGTTAACTACTACTAATACTAGATACAAATAATATATTTGTCTAAACAAAAAAAATATTAAAGTCTATTTTATTAAAGCTAATTTATTAAAATGTTTAAAATTTATAGAATATTTTTTTATTTCGGGAACTATATAAGCACCACGTGCATTTCTTTTAAGTGGAGCTTTAATTATTTCATCGAGAGTATATATCATCGACATCGATAGGCCTGCTGGAAGCGGGATCCATAATCGCGCTGCAATTAACAAATCTGTTTACGACGGTCGCTATGACAACGGGCCAAGCGGGCACGGTAGATACGTGAACTAATTATAGAATGCCGCGGCCCGGCAATACCGCTGCGGAAGCTTACGTACTAATACGTACGCATGAATAAATTAAATTCAGTTTTCGTTCGGAAGCACGGAAGCAAATTTGCATCGCGTCGCGCATTATTTTAGAAATGTTTCCTTTGTACGACCCGATTTGCATCTTGTTAGAAACGCCCTTTTCCAGGTGGAAAAACGAAGATAAAAGAGACTTTTTAAATACGGAGGGACCTGATAAGCCTATTCTTGAAATAGAAAAACAAGGAAAATCAAAAGACAGTTTTTGTTCGTAGGTTTCGAAATCAGTGGTGTTCTGATTATAAGTGGTTGTGTGGAAGTGTTTATTTAAAAAAACTATTTTGTATGCCCTGTTTGACCGTAGGTGTAAAATCAAGTGTATGTAATAAAGAAGGTTTTAATAATCTTGGCAACGTGACAAGGGGTTGTACTAGGCATGAAGGTTCTACGGATCACATTCACTGTGCATTATCGCTGGTAAAATTAAAGAAAAACCTCAGTACAATTGAAGACGCTTTAAAGGAAAATTCCAGGTTGTATCTAAAAATTTTTAATGACAATGTCATTAAAAATTTAAAAGACGGCCAAAACTTTGACGGCCAAAGAAATCTTCGAGAAGTACAAAGTTATGTATTATGAAATTTTAGATACTATTTCTGGACAAATTGATACAAGGTTTCGAGACATGGATAAAATTGATTTTGTTACACTGATGGACACATCAAGGTTTGAAGAGTATTCAAAAGACTTTCCAATGGAATCATTAAATAATTTAAAAACTTTTTTTCTACCATATTTTCTGATTTATCAAGGCTAAGCATGAACTAAGCTTCATTTATAATGATCAAAATTACCGCAATATTTGGATCAAATGTTAGAAATGTTATACGAAAATAGAGACATTTTTAAGGAAGCTTCAAATTATTTGGTCTCATTGTGACAATTCCCTCTACCAGCGTATCAGTGGAACGTAGCTTCTCTTGCTTAAAAAGAATCAAAAGATATCTACGAAACTCAATGACAGAAAACAGGCTTACTAACTTGGCAAAAATTTCTATTGAAAAAGGACTTTTAAATGAACTTATAAGTGTGGAACCATTTTATGACGATATCATCGATAAATTTGCATCTTTAAAAGATCGAAGAATAGACCTTGTATTTAAAAAGTAGATAAGTCTCACGAGTCAAGTGCGGGTAAGTTAGCTTTTCTATTGTGTTTTTGTTGTTGTTATTCTCGGCAAAATAGCTCGACAAAAATCGGCAAATAACTTCTAACCGCTCCGCTTCACCCACTATTAAGACCACGAGCCGCCACTGTTTCTTCGTTATTTTTTTTATTTTGCTCGATTTATTTTTTCTCTTTCTTCATTAAAATTTCTTCTTTTTCTCTCTCCTTCTTTTCAGTTATTTCTATCCACTAATCTGATGTTAATACACTTGGCAGAACAGTTCTGCTCTTCTTTTTATTCATCACATTGGACTTTTTAGGAAGAACTAAAATTTCTCCTAAAATATTTTTTTCTTTTTGTGGTTTATCTTTTGTATGTTCCATATTCATGTTTAATTTGCTTTGTTCTTCTGAGGTGGTATGTATATTTTCTTTGTCTGTCTGGTTCATAGTTTCTTGAAAAAAATTTAACTTTATATCACTTATTACGTGTATCTTTTGACTGCTTCTGTTATTTTGATGTTTATCATTTCCTTCATCTTCAAAAATTACAGTCTCATTTTCCTGTCTCTCAGAACAATATTCTGCTTTAATGATAGAACGTACAGCGTACTTCCAGCAGGACTTCCTGTCCTATATGTCCTACCATATTTTAATGAATGATTTGAGGCTTTTACGAACTGCTGGCAGGACTAAGATTTACACCAATCGAGAGAGCGATTTTTTAAAATAAAATACCTGTTTATTGGTATTTTGATCATGTTTCTACGAGTTTTCTGTCAGTTGCAATGATGTTTCGAGTAGGAGATCGCGTTGCTGTGCGCGCTACAAAGTTTGACCCGCCTGAAAGTGGTAATTCGTGGAGCAGGGCCGTGTTTGGCGAAAATTATGATTCGGCGGTTTGTTGGGGAATTGTAAAACATGTTTCTGGAAGCTACTTGTCTGTTCTATGGGAAATTCTGAAATTATAGCATTGGGATGGAGGGATCAAAAAATTCATACATTTGTTTCTACATGTGGAACTAGCCTTGATGGAACTTCTTGCAAAAAAAGACAGCTGGATGATAGTGGAAATGTTTACTATAAGGAGATAAAACGTCCGAAATTAGTTGAGCAATATTTTCATGGCTCACCAGCAATTGATATACACAACCATATACGTCAAAGTGGTTTGCCACTAGAAACGATCTGGTCTACGTAGAACTGGGTACATCGTATGTATCCTTTTTCTACTTTCATCCTTTTTTGGAATTATAGAAACAAATGCCTAGCATTCAAATATTTTAATAACCAAGACCAAAAAGATATTAATCACAAGGAATTTACTGAACAACTAGCATTACAACTAATACAATATAATAATACTAAAAAGTTACAAAGTCCACCTAATAATAGAAAGAGAAACCAACATGCAACAGAGAATATAGCTCCTAATAACCAAATTATGACAGAAAATCATTGTTTGCAAGCTCCGAGTTCGCTCGAAGAACGACAACGCGTTCAACGAAAATGTATTGTCTGTTTGAGAGTAAAAAAAGTTCAGCAGAAAGTATCATACTATTGCATTCAATGCGGCACTAGGGCTGTGTTGTGTAGTCCTCGAACTGGAAGAAACTGTTTTACGTATCATGTCCAAAACGGGATTCCTGCATAGTTAAAAATGCCAACTTTTTTTTTAATTAGAGAAAATTTTGTTTGAGAACAACGTTTTTTTAATGTATATATAACACAATCTTGCATAATAAATACATTTTGACTATATATATTGAATGGATATATTTTCTTAGTCAATCCACTCCACATTTTCAGATTCACACTTTAGACGGCCCTGTCCACTCCTTATTATAATTAATTTTCGGTCTGATTATTGTGTACTTCAGGAAGTATCCAATGCCGATTGTCCTGCTAGAAGCACAAAGTCCTGCTCGATGGACTTCTCATAGAAAAATTGGTCGTTCTAGCAGGACTATTCGCTTTGTACAAAAGTACTGCCGGAAGATCCTCCAGCAGGACAATTGACTGTACACTCTATCATTAATAATGTTATTAGGCGAAGCTGTACAATTTTCTGTTTTCGTTTTTAGTACATCTAAAATCCCACTTTTATCTTCATCTACAATTAGCTCTCTTTATCATTATTATTTATAAGTTGCACTTGATCATCTTCAATTTTAACAATCTCATTTGCTACTTGTTCGACTTCCATCTTTCCTACACTGTTATTATCATTTAAATATATATTTTCTGTTTTATTTAACACAGTGTCATTATTACGGTAAGCACCATTAGCATCATTAAATATTTGACAATGTTTGGGTAAGTCATCAGTCTCTATTAAAATGACACTACTTATAGAACCACAGTCATTAATTATATTATTGCTAATCTCCTGCGTGTCTAAGAAGTACGTATGTTCTTGCTCTAAATTAAACTCGGGAAATGGAAACTCTATTATATCATTTGGAACATCAATAATTTCATGACTGACATCAGTATTATTATCTGCTTTAAATTTTAATCAAATATCATATAAGGCCTGCAGATTTTCAGTAGGATTGGTTTTCCTATTATAATGGTTTTTGAATAGAACTAACATATCTTTATCAATTTTTGACTCTAAATACTCAAGATAATTGATAGGTACATCGATATTTTGTATAAGATTGGAATTTCCAGTTGAGGTATTAAGTACATCTGTGTTTTCCTTTAGAGTCAAAAGGCATTTTGAATAATATACATTGTCAGCATTGAAAGGATATAAAGTCTCCTTTAAGTTTTAAAGCGTGTTCCATAATCGAATTTTAAAGGCACTTTCACTGAAAAGCTTCCTTTTTGGTAAAGTCTCGATTTTGGCCCTTTTGAGGGGCAAAAGTCGACTTTATTGTAAACTTAACCTACATATTTATTTTTTACTGTCATGGTCTGGGAAATTGTGGTTGTTTGGGCTTGGTGTGTTTGAAATACAATTTATCTTTTACTGAATTCTATTTCAAGTTCTTCCTCTTGAAGAAGACACAACGGTGTTAAGAAGAGAAAAAATATATAGGCCACGATTGCGATGTTTTCATCAAAAAGACGCGACGACAGAATATTTCCAAATTTCCATCGTTTTTGCATCCTCCCCCCCCCCCCCCCCAGCCTTGTCCTCAGATAAAAATAAAACTTTAATCATACTCCGCATTCGTTACTTTATTGGTCACTTTATTTTCGTTAACTTTTCTCTGCAAGTGGATTCCGTAATTTAATCTCATCCTCTTTCAGGAAAGTGGCTTTTTCCGAATTTTTTCCACGTCACGTTGACTCATTATTTATCATATAGGTATATGAACACTTTAATAACAGGATAAAAATATACAATAAAGTACATACCAACAAAATTTATTTAAATTTCCATCACAAAACAACTTCGAAAATGTTAGGTTATTATTAAATAAAAGCATCATAATTGTCACTCGTTTTGCCTCTTGACTAACTTCACACGTAACTTTCAGGCCCGCAAACACTATAAATATTCACAAACTGAAGCTTTTCCTAACGGGAGATGCATTTCACTTTATGGAACAGAATCGACTTTACAGAGAATTAAAAGTCTACTTTTTCTAAAAGTTCACTTTTCGAAGAGAGCGCTTTTGTTCATATTTATGGAACTGGCTGTAAATGAATGATTTTCTAAAATTTGACTCACTGATATCATGACCTTCATGATCACATCTCCATTTTTTAGTAGCCTTCCGCCACTGACATTTAAAAGGATAAAATACAGCCACATCCAACGGCTGTAGGATATGTGTTGTGTTGGGTAATAAACATACAAAATAATTTTCTTTTCCCTACAAAACTGACTAAATTGAAGGCTCAAATGTGAGGAATGCCCATCAACAAATACAATTACTGGAAATGTATACCGATTTTTAACTAAATATGGATGGAAGACATTTGCAAAGTACTCAAAAAACGTTTTTGCCGTCATCCATCCATTTTCAGACTTTCCAAGACTCCAACCAACTGGTGCTATATCGCCTGAAGGATTTACAGCTACAAGAGTTGTTATATTATCTTTGTCATAATTTGAATAAGTCCCATATACAGGCTTTCCTTTCTCGGCTAAAATTAGCCCTGCTTTTGGATTAAGAAAAAATGCTGTCTCGTCCATATTCCAAATACGTGACGGATGTTCCAATACATCAATGTCATCTCCAAGTAGATTAGACGTCTCGGCAAACCAATATCGAATTTTTTGTTCGGTTATATTTGCTCTTGCTTTACCTAGGTATTCAGCTTGTTTCAAAGATAAGTCCGGATGTCTTGCCATAAATGATTTCAACCATGTTTTCCTGGTATATTTTTTCTGAAGGGCGTTTTTAGTTGTCGTTCAGTAATAATATTTTTCACTGAATAAGCTAACCCATCTCTATCTACTGGGAACCACATTTTAGCACAGGTTTTGATCCAAGTACAGAGGTCGTCCTCTATATCTTTTCCCAGTATTGCATCTGGGCCTATTTTTCCAGAACTTTCAGGAGCTTCACCTGCGATTTTATGCCTTAAAGTGGAACGCGGTACTCCAAATATTGTAGAAGCTTTTGCTACTGGCATTCCACTTTTAATGGCACTAAGGGCATCTTTTACCTTTTCAGGTTTCTATTTAAATAATCTTCGCATATTAGCCCATAGTATCAGATAGGTATCTAAGATATATATCTACCTGAAAAAAAGATATATTGATTAAGATCCTGCCTACCTATCTACATAATCCTAAGTAGATAGTAAGTGACCAGCTGGCCAAATCTGAATTATGGAAATTTAGTTCTGGACACGCTTGTGGTCACAACTAAATTTCTTATCATTTGAAGATCCAGTTGTGGCCACTATATTTTGCCGCTAAATACCGGGTATTTAACCTCAAAAACGACTTATGAAAAAATTATACTAATATTTACAAAAAAAGTGTTAACGATAGCATGCATTAACTTTTACAATCAAAACATGGGTTATCTCAGGTACTTACCACTGTCTCTTAACAGTTTTGTTAAGGAATTACATACAGATTGAAGAGCACAATTTCACAGCGTTTCAGACGCCACAATTTTAGGTTTGCAGCCCTGAATACAAGGATATTCAACAATTGGCGGGAATCGCAACGATTCTTTTATATTAACCATAGAGCTTAATATTTTCGTTTAAAGTTAAAAATGGTCAAAACTGGGGTGTCTACCCTACATCAGTTGATGTTGATACTGAATAATGTACTTTAAATAAATTTAATTAGTCATCAAACTGAAAAGATTTTAAGTTAACTTGGACTACATATTCTGGCCTCTAGGAAAAAATATTTTCACCCATTTTCTAACCAACAGTCAAAAACAATTATTTGCAATCAGAAAAAAACAGATAAGTCTGTGATGGAAACTGCAAAACGTGAAATAGGTAAATCAAAATAAAATGAGATTAGAAGTTACCTAGGACACAAATATAACACAAATTCAGTGATGTTGCCACAAATATTGCCGGTTTTTAAATTAACACAATGAAATTATAATTTATTATGAAAAAAACTCTTATTAAATAAGTTTATCCAGTACATACACAGATATTGTGAATGACCATATGTCAAACCCCTTCCTCTCTGAACCATTGGATCAAGCAACAACATACGTTTTTCATACAAACATCGCCTTCTAAAATCGGTAATATTTTTATTTTGATAATGTTTAATCAACATTTTAACACTCTCTCAGTCAAATAAAATATCAAACAATGTGTTTATTCAACTTTTTTCACTAAGAGACTTTCTAAATCACGTCTACAATGCCCTGAACTTGAGTCCCCATAAGACATCAATACATTAATTTTTAAACTAGGAACCCGTGCCAATTTGAGATCATAACCTAACTAATATGGTCAATTGAAAATTAAGTATTTGCCCCTTCTCTAGAATCATAAATAATTTTTCTAATTTATTTATGAAGCTAAAATTGAAGTTATTATTAATATTTATTATTTAAAAACGAATTGAGTGAAATTTGTGGTGGAAATGAGCCCCACCAGCGGAAAATATCAGGCCGTTGGTCCTGACTAGCTTCAAGGCACGTAGGGCGTGAATCCGGAGGCTTCGGATACATGTAGCTCTGTATAAGTTGAGAAAGCACCAATCTTACCTACGCTGGGTACCTGCGTGCATTCAACGGTTACAGCTGGCAGCCAATTTCACATGAATCGTATGTAATATGCCCAACAGGCAAATTAGGAGCGAGGAAATTCAAACAAGCAACTATTTTATGATCAATGCAGAAAATACTGACAATTCGATCTCGAACTAAACGTAAAACAAAGCAAACACTCGCAAAAATGATTCTTTTCAGTGTCGCAAACGAAACTTCACGAAAAAACGTCTACCACCAAATCTAGTTTGTGTAATACCAGTGACAGATATTTTGTCTCTGGTAATACTAAACTTGACCAGCAATATCTGCGTCATTGTAATAATAGTGTATATATATTGTAAATATTCTTGTATCTGTAAAAATGTAAACTAGTATTACCAGCTGTAAATAAACTGCAAGTAAGTTATCATTAATATATTATTAATAATTTACTATTACTCTGCGTTTTATTTACGAACCTTTCTGTTTTTTTTTAGTCTTGGCCGGGGACTTTATGCACCGTTTGATTACATTGTTTGCTTGGCAAAAACCTTTTTTTGGCTACGTTGCCATCAGAGCTCAAACATCTGATAGTCAAAGGCGTTGAATATAATTTTATTAGCAACACTAAAGAATTACAAATTTTTAGAATAAGTCACAAATACTTGGAGGCTTAACTTTAAAAAAGCAAATTATAATTTAATCAATGATTTTTTTAGTTCGGTGGATTGAGAAAATGTATTATAAGGAATATTGATGTAGAACAATCTGTATTTTTATTTAATAATACGATATATATGCCGCCTTTGATCAATTCATACCAACTTACTACATAAATCGTGGCAATTTGCCTATTTGGTATTCAGTGAACACCAAAAAATAATTAGGCAGAAGAATAGAATTATATATCCATATTAAGGACACTGAGACAGCGGAAGACCTATGGATGAAACTTAAACGTTTATACGACGACGCAGGTTTTGCTAGAAAAATAAGTTTGTTGCGGTCTTTGATTTCGGCGCGATTAGAAGACATGGACGACATGATGTCCTATGTAAATCATGTTATCGAGACGGCGCAAAAACTAATGGGTACCGGCTTCAAAATAGACGAAGTATTATGGATCGGATCACTACTCCTGGCAGGATTACCTGAGAAATTTTCGCCGATGATAATGGCTATAGAACATAGCGGCATAGAAATTACGTCTGACGCAATAAAGACGAAGCTGTTGGACATGGTCGATGTCGATGATAAAGTAGGTAGTGCTTTTATCGGCAGAACAGAATAGCATAGAAAATCTAGTGACAACAGATTTTACAAAGTTGGCAACAATAGAAGTCAAAATAAAAATATGACATCTGTCAAGAAAGAAATTCGTTGTTATCGTTGCAAACAAGTTGGACATTAGAATTGCCCTGGTTTAAAATCAAATAACGTAAATCGAGAAACTGCTAACGCGTTCAGTGCAATATTCTTAGGTGGACAGTATTTCAATAAAAGCGATTGGTACGTGGATTCGGGTGCGAGTGTTCACTTAACCACAAACAAAGACTGGTTAACAAAACAGAAATATTTGCAAGAAACGAATGAAATAGTGGTCGCAAATAAATCGAAAGTCCTTGTAAAATGTACTGGAGACTTGAATATTACTACAGTAGTAGGAAATAAAAAATTTCCGGTGTTAGTTAAAGATGTTTTATGTGTTCCCCAAGTAGCTACAAACCTTTTGTCAGTTAGTCAGCTTATCAAGAACGGCAATAAAGCTATTTTTGACAGTGACGGATGCAAAATATTTAACAAGAATGATCAGCTGATTGGTATTGCGAAATTGATAAATGACATGTACAAGTTAGACACAGAAATACCACAACGGTGTGTTCTAGCTGCAAGAAATCCAGTATCAGGAGAAACGTGGCATCGCAGGTTAGGACATTTAAATGAAAAGGATTTGAAGAAAATGAGTGAAGGTGCTGTTGAAGGCATGACATACACAGGCACAATCAAGGCAAGTAAGAAAACCTGTGAGATATGTAACGAGGGCAAAGAGACAAGACTACCTTTCCCAAGTAAAGGATCCCGTGCAAATAATATGCTCGAAATTATACATGCTGATATTTGCGGTCCGATGGAGGTAAGATCCCTAGGTGGAGCTAAATATTTCCTGATTCTAGAACATGATTTCAGTAAAATGGCTTTTGTTTACTTTTTAGAAACAAAAGACCAAGCACTTGAATTCTTTAAACAGTTCAAGAACCTGGTTGAGAACCAGAGAGATAAGAGAATAAAGATTCTTAGAACGGATAACGGGGGAGAGTTCTGTGGAACGTTTTTTGAAAATTGTTTAAAGCAAGCAGGCATAATACATCAAACCACAAATGCTTATACCCCAGAACAAAATGGTTCTTCTGAACGCTTAAATAGAACTGTAGTGGAAAAAGCGAGATGTTTGTTATTCGATGGAAAGCTAGATAAAAAATTCTGGGCAGAAGCAGTTAATACTGCAGTATATCTGCGAAACAGAAGTACAATCTCAGGGCTCGGGAATAAGACACCTTTCGAGGTTTGGTATGGTAAGAAACCAGATATAAGTAAAATCAGAATTTTTGGCAGTAAAGTAATGACACATATCCCCAAAGCAAATAGACTAAAATGGGACAAGAAGTCAAAGAAATTGATTTTGGTTGGATATAGTGAAACGACTAAGGGTTACAGATTGTATGACCCCGAAACTCATCAAGTCAAAATATGTAGAGATGTAGTAATTATGGAAGAAACCAATGAAGAAATAGAAATGGTGATAAATGGAAATGAGAAGATAACAGATTCAGTGGGGGATACTCTCGAGGATACTACTGCAAGTGAACAATCTATAAAAGATAATGTAGAGGATGTTTCAGTAGAAGGGACCTCAAGATACTCAGAATCTGCAGATAATTATTCAGACATCGAGACACAAGTGTTGAGGAATATATTAGTAAAACAAAAGAAATACCAGTGCCGGAGATTAGGAGATCAAAAAGGGAGGCGAAGCCTAAGGAATTTGAAGATTTTGTGACTTACCTATGTGTAGAAAATTCTGGTACCAGTGATCCACTCACAGTCGAGGAAGCTCTATCAAGGCCGGAAGCAGAGATGTGGAGGAAAGCCATGTCAGAGGAGTTAGAGAGTTTCGAAGAAAACAACGCCTGGGAAATAGCAGATTGGCCACAAGACACAGCAGCGGTAGTAAGTGCAAGTGGGTGTTTAAGAAAAAGGTCAGTTGTGAAAGTGAAGTGAGGTACCGTGCAAGATTGGTAGCAAAAGGTTTCTCTCAAAGACAAGGCACAGATTATGAGGAAACCTTTTCACCAGTAGTAAGACACTCTAGTTTACGACTACTTTTTGCGTGAAGTTAGATTTAGATATAAGTCATTTAGATGTAAAAACAGCCTTCTTAAACGGCAATTTAAAAGA
Organism: Tetropium fuscum; assembly: GCA_964058915.1. Lineage (NCBI taxonomy): Eukaryota > Metazoa > Arthropoda > Insecta > Coleoptera > Cerambycidae > Tetropium > Tetropium fuscum. The sequence goes on along the minus strand of CAXKVY010000253.1, from coordinate 829,228 downwards.
AAATGTCTTCATGCAAATGCCAGAAGGCTTTAATTGTTCAGACCAAAAGAAATGTTTAAAACTTAATAAAGCCATATATGGGCTTAAACAATCGTCTAAAGCATGGAATGATCGTGTGAACAATGTTTTGTTAGAATTAAATTATGAGAAATCAAAACATGAACCTTGTTTATATATAAAAAAGGTATAATGGCATGATTACGATCATTGCAGTATATGTTGACGATATTTTTATATTTTCTAACAATGAAAATGAAACCTGTACAGTAAAAATGGAATTAAGCTCTAAGTTTAAGGCGGGGATTTTACATGTATATTTTTACCGCCTAACAGAGGTTCATAAAAGCACACATGTCGCTAGGACAAATCGCATCATCGCGTATTATTATATATCAACGTATTCACAATGGTTCCCGCTATCGAGTGCGATAATTTTCAATGCCCATAAGTACAGAAGAATAATATAAATAAATGCTAAAGTACCTCAATTTTAACGCTACTGTTAGTGTATCAATATGTCGCATTTACGACGGAACTAGGCTAGGTACAATAACAAAAATTAGGGACGGGATAGCCAAAACATTTGGGAACACTTCTGTTTAACTTTCAGATTAATATTTATTAATAATTCTCCACGGTGTGTGCTAACGTAAAATCTTACATATTCTCAATGTTTAGACTTGTGAAAATACGTTCGTATTTTGCGCAAGCGCAGGGTCCGTGCAGGGACCGTAGGTAGCTGATGTCGAAGCACAGCGAAGCTTTTTCAATGAATTAGTTTGGATACCCTATCACAGGTGTCGTACACACGTATAGTACAGAGTTGGCTTATAAGTAATGTGTAATAAATGAAGCATAGTGGTTTAATATTTGGTAGGTATGTATAATAAATTTAATAATTGGTATTATGGGGCCGTGAAAAACTGGTACTACAAGATATCCAAGTAGGCAATTTCTCTATTTCTTTTGACTATGGTGAGTCGATTGGAAACGGGTGTTCTTAAATAACAACACACACGTGCGAGGTATAAACCCCTAACAAGAGCATTTATTAACTACTGAACCAATTCATTTCGCTCGCATTTATGAAAAAGAAAAAACGTTCGTGCTCATGCGCACACACGGCAACAACAATGCTGCCAACGTAGACATATAAAATCACCAATACAATTCAAATTTAAAGGGTGCCTCAACAGGTATGTATAAAATTGGTATAATATCTTTGGTATGCCATTATTTTTCAAATCATTATTTTTTGTTCAAAGGACTTCACCAGTTCACCTAAAATTAAATATAAATTTTAATCTTGAAAATAAATAACTTTTCAATAACAGAAATTATATAATAAATATAATAAAGGCTAATTCTAATACCAATATGGAAACTTAACAGTTTGTGCTTCCAGGTTTTACCCTACCTGGAAGCACAGGTTTTACCCTGTTCCTAAAGTCGGCCATGTCCAATTGTCGGCCACGTCGACAAATAATCGTAAATAATAATTTAATGCATGGAAATGTTATCAAAATTTATTTCTAGTAGTCGGCCACGTTAGTTCCTTTCCACCCCTAAAAAAATATCACTATGCTGTTGGCAACAGTGTATTTTAGCCGCTTAGTTGTTTGTGGCGCGTTCCATCGACTTAAAATTGGTAAGTAAACCATAGATTTTGGGTAACTTTACTGCTGTCATGAAATATAGTTTAGGGGAATCTAAGAACGAGTTTTTGTCATTCCGATTTATTACATGGCTTAAGTACATGATATACTTGGTGATATTTAACTACAAAAATAGGAAATCCTACTAGAAAACGCAAAAAAGTAGTAATAATAAATAAGGTATTAATTTTTAAAAGTAAGAACATTTTGTAATGCTTTATTGCATATATTCCCCTTATAGTGCCCTTGGGGTAGTATTTTTTGTCAAAATTAATAATCAAGATGGCGGACATTTTTGCAGTTTATTATAGTCCCAATCGACTTAAAATCGGTGTTTTGGGGTGGCCGAACACAAATTTTTTTGTCAAAATAAATTTTCAAGATGGCGGACATTTTTGTTATTTGTCATCAGAATCAACTAAAAATCGGTGTCCCGGGAATTTTGAAGTCGCTGATCACGATTTTTATCTCCCAATAAATAATCAAGATGGCGGACATTTTTGCCATTTATCATGAGCATCAACTCAAAATCAGCGTGCCGGGAATTTTGAAGTCGCTGATCAGGAATTTTTTGTGCAAATAAATATTCGAAATGGCGCACATTTTTGCCATTTATCAACAGAATCAACTCAAAGTCGGTGTCTCGAGAATTTTGAAGTCGCTGATCACGAATATTTTGTCAAATATATATTCAAGATGGCGGACAATTTTGCCATATATGGTGCGATTCGACTTCAAATCGGTATCATGAGAATTTTGAGGTCGTTTTTTTGTGTCAGATCAAGTAGGTATTCCAAATGGCGCCTCTAAGATGAATTTTGTCATTTACGGTCTGATTAGACTCAAAATATTGCCCAGGTTTTTTTAGAGTAGCATATCACGAATTTTTTATCATAACAAATATATACTTTGCTTTTTTCTTGACATTTCCTTTTTGCGTTCCTCTATTCACTATTATTTCTGGTACTAAACAGTCCACATAAAATCTTACTAATCTTGGATATTTAACCGAAAATAAGTAAATAAGTCATTATGATCACACAAGACTCGATGCGAAGCGATGGCATCTTCGGAGGACCGCATGCGCTGTTGACAGGGGTGTAACTGGAATAGCAAAGATTTAACTACTCATTTCGGGCCCTTTTATACTAAGTGGCATTAAGGGGAAAGTGGTTTTGTTAAATTTAAATTACTAAGTTTACCGTGTTAGCGTATATGTAGTATTTGTTATTAGGTAATCAAGCGATATGGAGAATTATTGCAAAATTTACAAATCCAAATTTGCCGATCACTCTACTCTAATAAGATGCCTAATAATGACAAAAAATGTTACTCTGGTAGGTAAGTATAAATACAATACAATAAAATTATGTATTTGTAAAGTAGATAGAGGTTTTCGCCTTATTTATTTATTTCACATCCAAACAGGCATAGCCAGCCTAATTGCAAGGATAATAAATTCGCAAATAACATTACACTGAGCGAGTAATAATAATTATTACAGTGAGTGAGTAATCATAAACACAAGTAAATTAAAACAAAAACAATAAAATACGTTATACATATTAGATCCTTACATATTACATATTTTAGTTACGTAGGTACTTTTACCTACCTAACTAAAACATGTGAATTTAATGAATGTGTAGAGATATAGGGTAACTAAAACTAACCAATGTTAGGCGTTGCGTCATCACTAACGGATTTAATCGGTGTGTAGTGACTGTAGAAAAAGTGTAAAAACGTAATTACATTACAACTATCATTAGATCGGGTGATAATTATTATTGAAAAAACTACTTTCCTAAATGTAATGAAAATGTATGTTGTATAATTATTAACAAATAAATCGATATAGGTATACTGATAGCTCATTTGACAGTTTGAGAAACCTAGCGAATAAACGAATTATACCCAGAGTTGGTTCTATAAATAACCTCTTGAAATACTATGTTTAATAATAAATATAGCAACTCATTTGTTATATTTTGCAAAATTTTAGTACTACGATCAAAAAAATTAAAACTTCGACATAATCAGCTTTTTAAAAACTTTTTAATTTCTGCATTCTAATAGGTATTACATGTTTTGTTCGTATCACTTGTTTGCCGCTAATTGCGTGTTCCGGCTCGTTTGTGAACGGCGCATTAAAAAATAGCCGTCGCTCCGCAGTCTTGTTTATGATCACCACTGTATATAACAAAATAGCACGTATTTGCGTTTGTGATCGATAGTTGATAGATCTAAAACATAATAAGCAGTTATATAATATATAATACTGAAATGCCTAGGTAATGATTTTGGTATAAGTAATAAAAGTAAAATAGTGAGACGTGTTTTTGGTAGTACCTACCTAATAATAGTTGGCAATAATTACTAAGGTTATTACATTTGTATTTTCTATCAAGGAAACAATCATGGACCATATTGAGTGACCCAAAGAAGTGTACCATGTGATATATTTTCACAAAGAAGATAAAAGTGGTAATATCTATGCATGTAAATAGGTTAGTCATTTGAATTTTAGTGATTTCTAATTCCACAATCATACAAAATATTTCGTCTATACAATTATTATTTCTCACCCGGCCGGCGGCAAAATCTGATAAAATTGTTTGTTAACATTTGTGTGGTTGTACCCGGACAATTACGATAAAACGCGACGCTTTCATTATGTAAATATCTATAGAAAAAAATACTCCCCTATCTCAAAAATAACCCCTCTTAAAAATTTATTGTCTCAATCACACGAACTAGGTCGCCAACATTAGGTAGGTCCTAAACTATATAAATGCTAGGCTAAAACCCCATAAACCACTAATAATGAAAAACAGATGTGAAAGAGGACCGAAAAATCTTCAACACCATATTCATTACTTACTAAACAAAGGGCAAAGGGTAGGTAATTATTGTCTGACTCCGTCTTTATTGGTTCGTTAAATGCGCCCTTATGAAATTATCTCGGAAATGTATACAATAGTATTTTATACTTTTTTTATATATTTTTATATACTCAAAACGTAATTAGCAATGCAAGTTTTTATGGGTGATTCTACAAAAATATATAAAACTCATGTCAGAGGCTTATAAAAAATACAAAAAAAATATTTGTATTTATTTCTTTTAACAAATAACGAGAATATTGTCTATGTTATAACACTCAATAGCTCAAATAGCCATAATTTAACTATTTCTATTTTAAATAATTAATAATGTAAGTCAAATATCAGTCCCCTGGTATGTCACCCCATCAGTAGATGATATTACATTAATTATTTACTTTTCACTTTGTTTATGAGAAAAACAAGGATACTGTTTTTATATATAAGGAAGTATTTGCTCTTGTATCCACTGTTTGTTAAGTTTGTCTTTTAAATAAATTTTCTTAAAAAAATTACACAACTCTGTCACCACATTTAACCATCAGTCCCCTGTGCAAGTGAAAAATTTAAAAATCGCGCGATTAGCCGACCAATGATGATAACTTATCGGTTCAGCTTGTTGATTGGTTTCAATTCAGGAAGATAGGACAAATGTTTTTAGGCTGCTGTTTTTCAATTTAGTTTGCAATTGATCTTAAAGGGCGAAGCACGTACTCGGTCGAGTCACCTCGGCAGTTCTCTGGTAAGTACTTTTTTCTAAAATAATTGTTTATTTATTTCTATTAATAGACATGTACATATTATTAGTTCCTTCTCTATTGTTGTTATGTTGTTTTTAATCTGGTATTTGAATATAAGGGAGAAACATACATTTTATTACATTTTGTCAGTCCCCTGGCAACTTTTAACACAGGGGACTGACGTTTTCTCCAGGGGACTAACAAATTTAGAAAGATAATAATAAAATTAGTTTCTCCTTGCATTTTTAATTCATGAAATACATTTTAATATAAAAGTAATTTTGTTTTAGAGTAGAAGAAAAATAACATACCAAAAATGGCACCAAAAAAATGTAAAGAGTCCAAAGAAAATATTTTGAAGAAAAAGAGAGAAGCGGAAAGAGTTCGTTATGAGAAAATTAAAAATGATCCGGTAAAGTGGCAACAACAAAAAGAAAAGGAGAGACTAAAGTATTTAAAGAAAAAAGAAAAGGGACAAAGGAAATGTGTTTCAGAAATGACGCCTCGACAACAAAGGACAACACGAAAAAATTGGAGGGAGTATTCTGCTGCCTATCGAGACAAGAAAAAAGCATTATCCGATATGACTAACAACTTTCTGCGGAACACAACGCCTCCAATGTCAGATACTGAGGCAGCTGAACATCCAGAACCACCGAGGGAACCACTTGTCAACAACGTTTCACATCAAGTAAGAGAAAAAAGATTGGCTGAAGGGAAGAGACGCTCAAAACGACAACAAAGACGAAGAAACAAGGAATTAAGAAACAAGACTGAAGAAATCAAAAGACTGAAAAAAAGACTGAATAAATACCAGCAGAAATATTGTAGGCTAAAGAAAAACATGACTTTACCGAGGACTTTACCTACGAAAATCAACTCGACTGAACCTGCGAAAGAAAGTCCAAGTCCAAGGACTAAGATTTTGACACTTCAAAATGATCCCAATAAAAAAGTAGAACTAGTTAAAAAAGCCCTTTTTGGCGAAGTTATGCAGAAGCAATTACAGGAAAATTACTCTCAAATAAATACACATGCAGGGAAAAAAACCTTCCATAAATTTATTGGAGGGAAAATTGTGAAAAAATACAAACTATGGAAAACATTCTCATATAGGAGACTCTCTTCGAAAGGTAACAAAAAGAAATTGAAAGCATCAAAAATTGCCAATGAAAGATTGCACATTCGTAAGGAATTAATAAAATTCTTTGAAGATGAATCTTCATAAGAAATTCATTGTTAACAAGAAAATTAGTTATTCATTGTTTTGCCGATTACGTCCGTTTTGGGTCATATCTCCAAAAGTTAGTGACAGGGATACATGCATGTGTATTTTGCATGGAAATATTGACTTTCTAATACAAGCATTAAAAAATGGTAGAGTTTTAAACGTAAATGGTTTCCAAGCTTTACTTCAGAAGTATTGTTGTAACAGGTATAATGAGAAATGCCTGGAAAGACAGTGCCCAACTTGTTATGACAATAATTTGCATTATGGACTATTTGATAACTCAAAAAAGATAACCTTTAAACAGTGGATATGTTCTAAGCAGGAATATAATGACCCTAAAACAAAAAAAATCAAGTATGTAACTTGTTAAGTTTGGTGGGATATTCTTATACACTTATTCTTACTTTACTGCTTTATTCTTTATAAACATACAACTAACATCCTTCATCTTGTTCTCATCATAGACTACTAACTATAGATAATATTCACTACTAACTAACCTATTACTAACCACTAACCACAGAACTCACAGAACATAAGTAACCTGACAAAGCTGTTGAGAAACCATAGACATTGTTCCTCAACATAACTAAATACAAACAGCAAATGTTTAACTTGACCCCACGAGATATCATATTAAAACTGGAGAAAGAAACCGCAAGATTATTTAAACATGAACTAAATATTGTCCACCAATACAACGAATTTAAACAGTTAAAGAAATCACTTACTATACAAGATGCTATAATTCACATGGATTTTTCTGAGAATTATCTTACTAAATACAGTGAAGAAATTCAAGCTTTTCATTTTGGAGGTTCGCGCACCCAACTTAGTCTGCATACAGTAGTGGTTTATCTTGAGGACAAAATTCAATCTTTTTGCACGGTGTCATCTAATTTATTCCATGGTGCAGGCACCAATTTTCGAATCTATACCAAATACAGTTGAAAACATACACTTCTACAGTGATGGGCCCGTTACACAATATCGCAATAAAAGTATTTTTTATCTACTAGGTTGTCAAATGAGTGAATTTTATCCAAATGTGGTCCGTTTCACTTGGAATTACCACGAAGCCGGTCATGGCAAAGGTGCACCCGATGGTATCGGCGCTACCTGTAAAAGAACTGCAGATCGGGTGGTAGCCAGTGGTGGTGATATAGCAAGCCTGGAAGACTTTGTTACAGTTATACAAGGAGGATGCCCCAATATTAAAATATTCAATATTGCTTCTGAAGAAATCGATCGAATGAATAAGATGGTTCAAGACAACCAATCAAAGACTGTTACATTTGCAGGAACTTTAAAGGTGCACCAGGTTACAGGCAATGTTTTCTTGCCCAACAGATTGACTATGAAATCTCTAAGTTGTTTTTGTAATGTAGATGGCTGTGGGCATTATAAAATAGGCACTATAGTTTACAAAAAACAAGATGTGATGAAAATAGCGGATGTGTTAACAGATTCCAGCTTATCTCATTCTGAAGAAGAAAACTCCAGGGAGAAATGCTTGGATGAATGTAACAAAGGTGAATCCAGCGGTTTAAGTTATAATCCAGCTTACAACAATGGTGACTACCTCTTAATTAAATTCCAAGAAGTTAAATACCAAACAGAATTTCGATATGCTGGAATTTGTTCCGGAGTTGATGAAGATGAAGGGGAACTGCGAGTAACATTTTTGAAAGTTTGTGATGACCACGGAGCGTTATTTAAATTAGATGAAAAAGATATTGCAGATGTCAAGTTTGAACAAATAATTGAGAAATTACCTGTTCCGAATATACACGTTAAAGGAGAAAGAGTTTTCTATCAATTTAAGAAACCCGTTAATATTTATCAGAAACATTAAAACGCTGTTATAGGTACTTTTATTTCCTGTTTTGTGTTCAGAGTATATTTCGTTTCCTTTATTTTTTATTTTGTTACTTGCATTTCATTGTTTTTGTAATAAAGTTTTAGTTTTTAGACTGTAGTTTGTATTTCACCTTGCCCGAAACAATAACAATTTTATCAGATTGTACTAACATTTCAAACTATAACATAATTACAGTGATATTCATGAGATAAAAACAGTGAAGTACATAAATCCAAATTACTTTACCCCAAAGCATAATCACAAGTTATCATTAATTTGTTATTATTAATCATATTCTAATTTGCTCTAATAATGTGGAACCTTATAGCGCTAGTCCCCTGTGTTACTTGATCAGTCCCCTGAATTAGTTTTTTTAAAAACAGTTTAAAATTCAGAAAATAATTGATAACTTGAGTGGCCCCTAGTCAAAATACATACAATAAACAAAATGCCATCAAATTCAACTGTGTTTGGGATTTTTGGTGAGCAAAAGTAGGTGTCACATAAAAACTAGCAAATTCGTCCTATTCCTGTAGAAACACCCTTATATATTTTAGTAATTAGGCTTTTTAATTGAATAAGACTCGCCAAAGTAAAAAAAAATACAGGTTATTACATTTTTACTGAAAATAATAGTTGATTGAAGGTATCGGATTGTTAACGTGAAATTGTAAACAGTAGTAGACTGTTTATTATTCCATGTTATTTATACATTTCTTATTTGGCGCATTTCATATAAGTTATATGATATATAGTTATATACCCAAACAGCACAAGTACAGTTCGCCTTACGAGTCTGCCTTGATGAAAAGAATGCGGGCAAAAAATTAGGTTTTTATTGCCATGTTGCCACGTTGTAATCCTGATATTTGAAATTAATTTTTTTTATTTTTAAATTAAATATTTTTAATACTTTAATAATGGTATTTAAATGTTCTACATATATAATATATATACAAATTATTTTGCTTTATTGGTTCGATGTTATTTTCTCAGTAAATTATAAATTAATATAATAATAATACGGAAATCACCCTAAATTTTCCTCCGCTGGCAATAATGCCATATCAGCACGCCCTACCAAGTACAACACGTGGCTATCACACCTCTGATTGGTGGTTGGCTGCTGGCGGAATCCAAGACAATAGGAAACAAGTGCACCTGTTACTGCAGTGTCGTACCGTTTTGCATTTTACGTGGATCATTATAATTTGTATTGTGTTGTGAATACTATTTTAAACCCATGTGTTAGACGTACATACTTTTTTTGTTTTAATTACCTACTTTGAATTTATTTTCGTGATGGATTTCGAGATAAATCCATATTTAAAAGGAAAGACAATCCATAGTCAATCTAGGGAGATAATTGCAAATGTATATAGGGTATGCGACGAGGAAGCAAGAAACAATGGATTTAAATTGCCTTTAAAAAGAAAAATTGATCGGGTTTTCTTATATACTGGAGTTTCGCCGGACAGTGTAAGAAAAATTCACAAAGAAGATGAGGAACGAAGAAAGGATAATCCAGATAAGATGCTTTCATCGCCGGGTAAAAAGAGACCTCGACTGTCTATTAGAGACAAGTATGATGATGCAGATTTTGCAATCATAAGACGCACAATCCAAAACTTTTATTTGGAACAAAAAATTGTCCCTACCACAACGAAACTATTAAATAAGTTGCGCGAAATTATGGATTTCCCATATTCTCGCGAAACATTGAGAAGGCTATTAAAGGCCAATGGATTTTATTTTAGAAAGTGCCAAAACAAAAGGAAAATTTTGATGGAAAAACCCACAGTTCTTCATTGGCGCTATGAGTATATTAGAAATATACGAAAATATCGAGAAGAAGGACGCGATATAATTTACATTGATGAAACCTGGGTGGATAATGATCTCACGTTTAAAAAATGTTGGCAAAGTCACGACGTATTTGGGATAATTAGCAACATTAGGGCAAGTGGTAAGTTATATATTTTTTTAAATGTTAATTTACCTTTAAGTATATAAATGACTAATAAAATAAGTATGTGAATATAACGTCAATATTTGTTCACAATATTAATATCAACTATTGCATATTTGATAAATAGTTATTAATTTATAGTACCAATATCATTTTTAAACTCGTCAGTGTCTTTAGTCTTTCCAAATTTTAGGTCGTTTAGTCATTGTTCACGCTGGGTCGGAAAAAGGTTTTGTTCCCAATGCAAGTTTAGTTTTTAAAGCGGGCCAATGTAGTGGGGATTACCATGGCCAAATGAACAGAGAAAATTTTCTCAAATGGCTGGAGGAAAAATTGTTGCCGAATATTCCGCCAAACTCGGTGATCGTCTTGGATAATGCCCCTTATCATTCTGTTCAAGAGGATAAAATTCCTACCAAATCATCCACCAAGAAAATAATGATTGAATGGTTAACAAAAAAAGGTAAATATATCAACTTTCCATAAAACCGGTACTAATGTAATGTAATGATAATCAAAAACATAGGCAGTAAATTTAGTGTTAGAGAACCATAAATGACGTCAACTTAACCCAAAATTATCATCATTATGTGTTATGTAAATAACTTACTAACTATGAAACACTTATTGAAACACAGTATTCTATACTTTTAGGAATAAACCATGATCCAAAGGAAAGAAAATGGGAACTGTTTCAGTTGGTACAGCAGCACACACCACCGGGCGACCAAAAAAACTATGTAGTTGATAGAATAATTAGGTCTCATGGACATCATCCACTACATACACCACCATATATGTGTGAACTTAACCCAATTGAATTAATATGGGCTCAACTGAAATATTATATTCGTAGTCATAATACTACAGGAGACCTTTCAATTAAAAAATTAACCGAGCAGGTTGAGCAAGGTCTTGTATCCGTCTCACCTGCAGATTGGGCAAAATGTTGTAAACATGTCATCGATATAGAAAATAATTTTTGGGAAACGGACCAACACATGGAAGAAGTAGAACCGTTAATAATTCAACTTGGCAATGATAGTAGCGATGACGACGATTCTGATGATTCCGATGATCAAGAGCAAAATGAAGATTTTTAAATTTTTATTTTTTTAAATTGACATTTTTTTAAGATAATATTTTTACTTCTGTTGAAAACATGCAACACCATCTGGAAAAGCATTTAGCATTCGTGCCGGATCGAAACCAATCGACAACCATCGGCAGTCTGTCGTATAACATTCGTCGTATTAACATGCTTTAATCTCCTTTCATTATATGTATGTAGTTGACTGACCGCATACTGACCGGATATAAGATTCCGCGCAGTTGCCACATGTAATTAATTTTTCTTCTCAGTATTCAATTAAAATATCAAATTCCACAGTACTATATTATTAATTGTGCATACAATAATATATTACAGGCCAAGATATTAGCCATTTTTACATTTATTTTTGTCTACTTTAATTATGGCAATTCCGTAAACCTTTATTTTTATAGTTAAAAGCGGCTACGCCGCTTATTTCTTCCACGTGAAGGCAGCTGTGGCGCAGTATATCTCTTTTCAACTTATTGGAATCGTATTTCTCGGATCGGGATCGGAATCTCGGATCGAATCGGATCAGGTTTGCATCTCTTACAGTACCTACCTATATATTATTTATATACCTACCTACATATATGTAGGTATATATGTATTGCAAGTATATTTATTTTATTTTTCCGTTTTAAAGTTTATTTTTCACGGCTATGACGAGAAGCTGGTAGGTATGTATGTATTGCATTAGTAATGATTTTTAAAAATGTGTTATATTTAGTCTGGGTTTAGTTATGTAGGTACCTATTAACAAACAAGCTCTGATCTTTGTCAAAGCTTGTCTGTTAATAATCTTTGTCTTTGTTGAGTGTTTACGATTTGGTAGGTTAGGTAGGTACATACTTACACAATAAATATGATTATATTTCAATTGCAAGTATTTTTATTTTATTTTTCCGTTTTAAAGTTTATTTTTCACGGCTACTTACTTAGCTGTTTTGTACATATTTATTTTTGTTTCTTGTGGGAAATATGGTTACTAGCGAACCACCCACTAAAAAATGGTAACGCGATGAAAACAATACTTCATGAGTGGGGTGGAAACTTGCATTCATTATCAGCTTGGTGTTGAAAATATGCATACCTTCTACTTTTACCATTCATGTATATACATTCATGTAAACATTTTAATGCTATTTGGTAATTACATCGCACGCCTATGATCAACCATAACCAACTCAACAGTGCTTTTTATGCATATTTCCCCTCTGCGACTTCAGACGTCGTCAAGGAATATCCATGTGCAGAACTTTACATCTTATGTATATCCAATGGATATCCGAAATGGATGTGTTGGACGTAGAACGAATATCCTAGTGGTATACGGATGGATCACTTGGGACATCCAGTGGATATCCTTTTGTCACAACTTTGGAGGTCCATCAGATATCCATAGGAGATCGTCAAGGATATCCACTGGACATACAGGGGATATATTTGCTACACAATTATGGACAACAAAGGGATATCCACCCAGACCTCATAAACGTCCCCAATATAGCCTTTAACAATATTCGCAAGATTGCGCAATATTTGCCCCAAATAATTTTGAAAATTTTAGTTCAAATAACATGCAAATACAGTGTAGCGTTTCCATATTTGCACACAACATATAGGGAATAGTGTTCGTTGGATCTCATACATTCAAAGCAGTAGAGGGAAGAGCATGGCCTGTGTAGCTACCGGATATCATACTTAGGTAAATTGATGGCTATCAGTCACTAATGGATTTGACCGAAGGTTTCCATAATACAGTGTATTGAAATTAAAGCACGATATGTTAATTATACTACTTCTTACTAACAGTAGCTGTTGAAAACTGGGTTCATTTTCAGACGTTCTGAATTGAATTTAGTTGATTTTAAATAATCATTTTTTTTACTTTTTCTCTCATACAAGAATTTTATCATTTACGGGTTTTAAACTTATAATTTTTATGTGATTTACTTTACGTGGTACAAGGCACATTGTCTGCGGGCACCACGTCCAAAACCACCTATTTGTGGCACTTGAGCAGAAGCGAAGAAAAATAACTTCCGTAATGTAGAGATATAATGAAAATATTTTACTTAAGTGTTATTCTTAGAAATAATATTTGTCATAAAATAATATTATTTTGTACATTCTTCTTATAAGGCCAACTGCCTTTTATTAATAGTCCTCTCTTTGGCACGTCTTAGCCATTTCTTTATAGCTTCCTCAGATTCCTTATAATTAACGTGAAGGCACGCCTCTGCCGATTCTGAAAATTACAGATACTTTAAATACTAGGTGAAGACTGTATAATTCTTTCTGCCTATATTTTTGTAACAAAGGCAGAATTTGTTTAAGGTAACTTACTCTGCAACAGTTCAGCGATCTTCAACTTTCCAAAAATTTTCTTTTTCTTCGCACCATATCAGGAATACAGCTGCGCCAATTCATCTGAAAGTAATGAGGATATTGCTCTTTTAATGAATTCGTATGGTGATTTGCCACCAATTCTTGACAGTTTTGTAACCTATAAAATAAATTATATTTTTATTAATAATTTCACTCACACTATGCACAAAAATATTTTAATTATCAAGGTTCAATAATTTCCGCTTAAAATTCAAAATACTTTTGGAAATTATGAAGATCTATTAAAAAATTTAGATATAACTCATAAAGTTACCCCTTAACTTTAATTAATTCTAGATCAAAAGGTACCCTTAAAAAACTAATACTAATCAGACACTCTCCGATACAATTACTTACATCCGTTTTGAAATCCGGATCTAATGGTCCCGGATCTAATGGTTTTACAATTACTTTCCTGGGAGTCCGTAACAAACTTCTTGCATCACTTGGCAAGTCAGGATAATTAGGTTTTAATATTTTTAATAAACTATTTAAAGCAGTATGTGTGATCCGATAATTAACAGCCCATTCAGCCAGGTTTTTACAATAATTTTCATTAGAATACTGTGAACAATTTAAATCGGGGAGAAATTCTTGAAAATCTGAAGCGTTACATTTATCCCAAGCACTTGATGATTGCTCGATACTAATATTAGAAATATCTGTGTTAATCTGTGCTGTGAAAGGCATCAGAATTGTTACATGATTGATTTGAGGAAGCGTTACTTACAATATCAACATTACAATTTCCTGGATTTTCAGTCTCGATACTAAAATGTTCCAATTCCAAATTTTCGAAAACTTTTAGAAGTTTTGATTTAACAAAATTTAATGAATTATCTGTGTCTGCTTTTGCCTGTCTATAATATGTACGAGATATACGAGACATTATTTTAAAAGTTTGCTGCTTGTAAATAAGTTAGGTTAAGGTAGATGAAAATTTATACAAAACTTCAACCGGTGGTAACTCTACTTAATTAATGGTAAATATAATTTAACAAAAACTTACCTACCTTTCTTTATTTCCACCAAAAAAACTTAGCATCAACCAGAAACAAAACCTTAACATGAAATACGTACACCGGTCCCAAATCCAAATGCAAATTTCATCAGAACAGCCGTTAAGCACATGCGCGGGACGCGTAAAATGCCGCGAAAACAAAATGTTGCCCTTAACTGTTTGGTGTATCTTAACAGAGATGCATATATGCTATACAGTAAAGTTGAAGCAAGACAAGTTCAAATTAAATAAACAAACGGATAGAAATTCCAGAGAGGGAGATTTAAAACTGAATAATAAAAATATCTTTCGTTCCTTTATTTTCTATTTTGTATTCCATGCCTCTATTAATTCACTAATAATAATAATCGATAATAATAATCAAAACACTAAAAACATAAACGAAGGGTTGAAAACATTTTAAAAATTTAGGTTTTTAGTCCTAGAACATTATTGACATATCGCCATTTGTTAAAATATAGGTATTACACAATGTCGTAGGGCAAAAGTATATGGACCGATCCTGCGAAATATATAGCAACAAAAAAAACAAAATTTAGAGCTAGGTTGTAAATATATAGCTAGATTTGTCCATATTATGACATCCATTTTGAAATTTTTACAACGGCGTCTCATCAAAACACATTTTCTTTTAGTATTTTAGTTTGGTTTATTGTTATTTTTGGGTATTCTTTTGATGTCCATATATAGTAAATTTTAATACAGATATCCTTTTGATGGTAAATGGATATTCAGATTAACATATGATCCTTAATAAACGGATACATATTCCTTTTATTTTTTGTTGTTCATTAATGAACTGATATGTGATGAATATCCAGAAAATGTCCCAATATGGACATCTATTTCCTGTTAGTTTATGGATATTCTATGGATATCCACGACTGGTACTAAAATGAATATCTGTTTTATGTGCATTAAAGGATATCCTATGGACATTAATAAGTGGATATCCGTTTGTGAACTGTGACGGACCCTCTATGGATATTCAGAACTAATCCTTAAACGGATATCCTTTTTCAGTACGTTAAAGATTGTCCTATGGATATCCAATAATAGTCCCTTATTTTAATGGACGTCATATGGATATTCAAAACTGGTACATGGATATTCGGGACAAACAATGGACCTAAAGCGGATATCATATGGACATCCGGTGCTGTTTGGGTAATCTGATTCTCAAAAAGGTAACTTTTGAAGAAGAAACTACATGGAATTTTAAAAATCGTATTTCTGATTTTATAATAAAGGATTGGTAATTATAATACTGTTTAAGTTTATTAACTGAAAATTATTACCTACTAAGGAAAAAAAAATATTTTTCTCTATAATCTGCAATGATTAATAAAATCGTAAGACTAGTTCCTTATACGAGGGTATACAGAAATTGAAGCCGGTCCTGTAAAGTTGGCATCGGCATCCGTAAATAAGAATTGTTTGTAGCTTGGCAAAAATATAATAGTTACGAACGGTGCCTCATAGAGTACCACCACCTGCTGGAACGTACTGATTCGCCGTTTCGATGACTCAGGCTAGGCTAAATTTTTTGTACTAAATCCCCGCCTTAAGATTAAAGATTTAGGTAGGATCAAAGAATGTTTAGGGATGTTAGTAGATTTTGATAAAGAGAACAATGTTATTACTTTAAGTCAGAAAAATTATGTTATTCAGTTATTGGAAAGATTTAATATGCTTGATGCTAATATTGTCAAAACTCCTATGGAAGTCAAATTAGATTGACAGGAAAATGAAACCAGTGAGGATATTAGAGCGCAATATCCATATCAAAAAGTGATTGGTAGTCTTATGTATTTATCGGTACTGACTAGACCCGATATATCTCATAGTGTAAGTTACCTAAGTCAATTTAATAATGTATACAATGAGAACCACTGGAAATGTGCTAAACGTATTTTAAGATATTTAAAGGGAACTATGAATTATTGTTTAAAATTTACTAGGGATGAATCTGAAATACAGGGTTTTGTAGATGCAAATTGGGCGAGTGACTCAATAGACCGTAAGTCTTATACAGGCTATGCTTTTAAACTTAATGGTTCACTAGTCTCTTGGGAAAGCTCGAAACAAAAAACTGTGGCTTTATCTAGTTCAGAGGCCGAATATAGGTATGGCAATATCGGAGGCATCTAAAGAAGCTTTGTATTTAAGAGGTTTATTAGGAGAATTGACTGGGAATTTAATTTGTATCACTTTGTCTAATGATAACCAAAGCGCATTAAATTTATCAGTCAATCCAGTTTATCACAAAAGGAGTAAGCACATAGATGTGCGTCACCACTTTATACGAGAGTTAGTTTCTAATAAACTTGTAAAAGTAGATTATTTACCTTCTAAAATTATGCCAGCTGATGTATTAACGAAAAGTTTAAGTTCAATAAGACATTATAAGTTATTAGAATTACTAGGTGTAACCAGTTTATGAATTTTGAATTTCATTGATAAGTGGGGGTGTTAATATGTATCAATAAAATTCACACTGAATACATACAGCGCCATCTATGTAACTATGTAATAAGTTTAGTGTAGCATCGTTTACTAGTTCTGTTGTAATAAAGTCTTAGTCGTGTGTATACTCCCTGATCTATGGTCGTGTGCTGATTACTCAAGCGTTAACGTGTGTTTGTTGTTACCCTGCACTGTATCTCCTCAAAAAAGACCAAAAAAAACGAGGCGATTTTATTTATCGCTGTTTTTCTTCCAAATATATAGTTTTAGTTTTGATATGATCGAGCATTATATTAGTTCATATTTTATTTATATTTTATAATACTATGTTATTTCGTTTTACATATGACCTGTTATATATAAGAATAAAAACATCAAAAATGTTAAAAAATACATTATTTTCTTAATCATTGGTAATATTGGTATTATACACAACGATTTTAAACAATCTAGTGATTTTCTATTTGATCTAGAAACTTTTTGGCTACATTTCTAGTGATTTCTAATTTTTCGACCTGGCAACACTGATCTAAAGGTGTCTTATATATGGTTAGTGGGTTGCCCACAAAGCATAGACCACAAAGTCATGATTCCCCTCGCACCGCTACCGCAATCAAACTAACACGTGACGTCATCGGTGTTTTCAAGCGAAAACCGCGTGGATTGTCAGATAGATAATTTGCAGTTTTGCTTTGTATTTTTGGGTTCCATTGTATTATAGTTATTGGTTTATTATCGTGCTTTGTCGTTATTTTCGTAGCTTTATGTTTAGTGTTGTTCTTGTGTTTTATCGATACTTTTATAATTTCGTTATTGTTTGAGCTATGCACTGCTGTTTGGCGTTATTTAAATATTCTCCTCATTGAGACCGATCATAAATATGGCAGGATGCAATCCTGGAAATGCAGTTTGCTGTGTGTACAAGTAAGGCAAACCAGAAAACTGAAGCTGGGGAGTCCATTCGCTTCCACAGATTGCCAAAAGATCCTCAGGTAAGGAAGGTGTGGATTAGAAGGTGCTATAGGAATTGACCATATTAGTTAGGTTATGATCTCAAATTAGCGTGAGTTCCTAGTTTAAAAATTAATGTATTGCTGTCTTATGGGGACTATAGTTCAGGACGTTGAATAAATACATTGTTTGATATTTTATTTCACTGAGAGAGTGTTAAAATGTTGATTAAACATTATCAAAATAAAAATATTACCAATTTTAGAAGGCGATGTTTGTATGAAAAACGTATGTTGTTGCTTGATCCAATGGTTCAGAGAGGAAGGGGTTTGACACATGATACTAAGAGTACAAGATATGATCACTTGGGAAACGCGTTTTGATCAAACTTGCGCATGACGTCACCCCGTGACAAAAATGTATGGCGATATATGGAGACGAAAGCTTTTAATACGGTTTTATTATAAAGTTTCGTTATGATTCGACTGTTAAAACTATTTTGGAAATTGTCTAAGTATACAGGGTGTTTACGAACTTGAGAAACATTTTATATTTTAATTTTCCTTGGTTATTAAAGCACTTTCATTAGGTTTATTTTTTGTAAAGCATTTACTTTTAGCATAATATATCATGAATAAAAAATAATCTCCCAAGTTATTAATTGCCCTGTATAGGTAGGTACAAAAAAGAACAAGACAACCCAACCAACATGATATTCCCGCTCATTAAACGGCCTGTACCCCGAACACTGGCAAATAGCTGGTGTCGGAGAGCTGGTAGCTGGTACTTTGCCGTTAAAGGTCTACTACGGCACGAACTGGAATCAATGACTATCCACGTCTATAATCCTTGAACTGGAATGGCACTTAGTAGAAGGATTGTTTGTAAAGAACCTGTACATTAATTAGTAATTACGGCATTAGACCTTTACTTTTCTATAACTGCACGGGGTCTTTAAAGTTAAAGCAATGAACGGGTAAATATTTTATATATAAAAATTACTAAAATATAGATATAAATATACATTAGTTTATTTTATATAATTAATTATCAAAACCGTCACAAAATAACTAATAATATTCACATTTCCTATAAACATACGCGCAAATTTAGCTTCGGTTATTTTTTATTTTCTTTCCGTGTTGTGTTGCTGTTCTGCGATTTTGGAGATGTCAGATGTTGTTTGTTTGGTTTTTGGATTTTTAGTGTTAAATTTATATTGCTGATTAAATGTGTACAATAATTATTATTTGTACATAGTGCAGTTTTTTTACTATTATATAAATTTAGCATGTACACACAACCGCACGAAAGATAAGTTTAGACATAACCATAACCTAAGTTTTATTTGGCATCTTTAGCCTTTAGCTAAGATTTTCGTTTATAACGTATATAGTTCATACTCTTAATTATTTATTAATATAATTATGTCATCCATAATTAAAGAAAAAAGTGAAAGGCAAGGACGTGAAGGTTCAGCATTATCTTTCAACTTCCACTTATTTTTGGGCAATTGCAATAATTTTTCTTTAACATGAAAATCATAATTAGAAAAATGCAACATATTCTAGCATTTTTAATATTAAAATCATGCGTTTGGTAGCACTTTTGCATCTATAATTTGCAAATCTCTGCTGCAGTTGGAAACTAAAGTAGCGATATGTACTGGAAGAATTTTTACTTTTTTTATTATTGTTACTGGTACAACCCTTCATTGCACAGTAAACCATTGTTTATCACAATCACAAATGACCAAAATAATTAAAATAACGTATTTAAACTCATAAAATAATGTATTTTAAAGATGTGTCAAATTTGAATATTTGAAATTTGTCACGGAATGACGTCAGCAGAGGGAGAGAGATAGGGGATCGCATGCGCGTTAGCATATCTTGTAGTCTTAGTATCATGGGTTTGACATATGGTCCTCGAGAGGTAGGTACCACAGTTTCTGTGTAGGTACTGTAAGGTTTTGGATAAACTTATTTAATATTTAATAAGAGTTTCTTACATAATAAATTATAATTTCATTGTGTTAATTTAAAAACCGGCAATATTTATGGCAACATCGCTGAATTTGTATTATATTTGTGTCTTAATTATAGGTAACTTCTAATCTCTTTTATTTTGATTTACCTATTTTACGTTTTGCAGTTCTCATCACAGACATCTGTTTTTTTCTGATTGCAAATATGTAATTGATTTTTAGTGTTGGTTAGAAAATGGGTGAAAATGGAGTACCTACCTAATCAAACTCGGAACCATAAGTGATTTTTTCCTAGAGGCCAGAATATGTAGCCTAAGTTAACTTAAAATCTTTTCAATTTGATGACTAATTAAATTTATTAAAAGTACGTTATTCAGTTTCGGCATCAACTGATGTATCTTGTTCTTGGTTGCCCGGCCCCGAACTGAACAGAGTATGCATATGATAGGAATAAGTGCAGAACATATATTCAATCGAAAGGTATAAAGCACAATACCATTGTTTTTCCATGTCTTTTCCATTAGTATCATCAGGTATCATCAAGTTTGCTGTGCGGTATCTGTTTAGTTAGTTAATGAAAAACCTTACAAAACAAAAAATCCATATAAATAATAATCCGGTATCTAGGAAGGTACTTACCGGATTATTATTTATATGGAGGAATCCACATTTGAGCCCATTTTTTCCATTATTCTTTCATAAAAGTGTACATAGTGTAGTATAACTAACCCAGTATTTTTAAGGTTAATTTTGAAAAGGACCTAAAGTAGTACGTTGTGTGTTTAGTTTATCTATGTTTCTGTATCGGATGCACTGGTTACTAACGTTTTAATAGGGGAATGGTTGGTGAAAATAAAAGTCATGAATTGAGTACACCTATCTTTATTTACTTACACGTTATGCGCATGACCCATCTCTGAACACTTTGGAACCGTAAAATAAATGAACATGGCAAAAGTTTATTTAGCTTGACTACAAGCAGGGTGAAGAGTGCCAGGCTCACCTAGAGCTCACGTGGGGAAAGAGCATGGCAGAGAAACCCACGATCCTTGCTCTGAATACTCTTACCATCCGAATCAATTAAAATGTCATTGACCTTTACAACAAAACATTTTATTTTGAATTGTTACTTGGTTATATTATAAACACCTATAATAAATAAATCACCACACTCATCCGACATAAAAACATTCAGCAAATAAAACTGAAGAAGTTAGTTAGCCGGTAAAACCGGAAGGTACTGGAGTCCTATACAGGAGACAATCCAGCTATTAGTTGTAGGGGCGGACAGTACTGATACAACTTTCTTATTCTTTTGGTTATTATTATTATTATTATTTTTTTTTGTGTACAAGTATCAGATCAGTCCTCACGGGTGGAAAATGTTAGTAATTTCATCAAGGCACTATCATACATATGATACTAAAATAGGTGTATCAGTAATTTAAACAGTAGCAGAAACAAAAACTTTACAAAGATCTCACGTAGTGATTTTTGCTCAATTCGGACGACAAGGGTAATCACGACAATATTTATAATTTATACAGTTAAAACAACAAAACATAGTGAAACACGAGTTTTACAAGTATGATCGATAACAGCAAATATTATTATCAAAATACAATGGGATAACATGGCTTGGGTTGCATCACATTTTTCTATACATGACAAACAGAATGCATATTCAAAGATCAAAATAAGAGATCAGATTACCTGCAATCACCACAACACTTTTTTTTCCAATCCTCTTCTCTTTTCTACGGCTCTTCCAAATGAATTTTAAAACTTTTTACTTAAACACAGAAAATAGCTAAAAATGGCGTCCCTCTTCTACGTTCTTAATCTATTACGCATCACTTTTTCTGGCTTCCCCCGTCGTTTATCCTTTTTGCAAACGCCCCCTGCCTCTCAACCAGTGAAGTAAAGGACCTACAGAAATCTATACCGACGACTACCTAGTAGAAATTTATACTGTCAATAACAAATATTTTATTAGTGAATCTTTCAGCCGACAGATGGTGTTAGCAGTACTGTTTTCTTAATAAATTTAATTTGCAAACTTTCGCTCAATAGTAGGTATATTATTACATCATTAATGTAAAAAATCGATAAACATTGACCAAAATAGTAATCAACAAATAAACAACTAAATAAACAAACAAATAAACAACTTACCGACATTATAATAACATAACCCTTAACCTTACTTTTACAGTTGGCTTGGCGCTCTTGCGTAAGAAATGTTAAAACTAATAGTAATAATTAAAATCGTTTATTTAATATTTAATTAACTCATAAGTCTAAAAAAATAATTTGGACTTGAATTGTAGAGAAATATGTTTAAAGTTTGACGTATAATAGGTTTAAATACTAAGAAATGACCAAAACCCGAGAAATTCCCGTCTGAAAATCACTTTTGAATCTCCCATAAGAAATACATGGCAGTCAAATTTGCTGAAGTGTGTTTAGGAACCCATTTCAAATTTCGCGCCCGGATTTTGCTAACCTAACTAATATGGTCAATAGGTCGCCATATTAAAATTTTTCAATTGTACGCAGCCCATTATGTTAAGCATTCTCGTGGCTATGTAATAGGTACTCCAATTACAACGAATTCAGAAAAATTTTGTCTATATTTTATCGTATTTTCAATTTTTAAACGGTTTTATTTAGCTTCACCGTATATTTGTTTGTTTATATCTTTGTTTCAAATCTTGCAACAACTTTTTTAACTGCTTCCCAATGACCTAGAGACTATAAATTTGGTAGGTGCATAGTGTTCCGGTGACAATACGATTTAATTTTTTTTTATTACAAAAAAAACAAAATGGTGGACTTTCCTATTTATGAACCGATTTGTCCCAAACATGAAACTTTGCGGTGTTTAAGGTCAGTCACTACAATTTTTGATTCAAACCTAATAAATCCAAAATGGCGGATCCAACATGGCGTACTCTCCTATTTATGAACCGATTTGTCTCAAACTTGAAACTTTGCGGTGTTTACTATTTAAGGTCACTCAATACATTTTTTGATTCAAACCTAATAAACTCAAAATGGCGGAATTGAACTGATTTGTCTCAAACTCGAAACTTGAACTTCAAAAATCAAAATGGCAGATCCAGAATGACGGTCTATTCATTTAGAAACCGATTTGTCTCAAAATTGAAACTTTGCGGTGTGTAAGGTCTATACAATTTTTGATTCCAAAACATAATAAAACTATATAATTATATACTACGGACTATATAATTTATGAACCAATTTGTCTTAAATTAACGAGTCCCATACATTATACTTGGTGACGAGGGTTTGCTGATAGAGGCAGTGGACAGTGGAACTTGAAAAACTAAACATACATAATAAAAATAGGTAAAAAAACTTTTAAAAACAGTTTTATTTTAAATCGTCCGCTACTAAAAACTACAAAATAATTAGGACACAAACCTGGACCTTCCTGAGATTCTGACGTTTGGTAAGAAATAAAAACGTGGTGCTGATAAAAACCATATTTCAAATGTGCCCACGTTTTTATTTCTTACCAAACGTCAGAATCTCAGGAAGGTCCAGGTTTGTGTCCTAATTATTTTATAGTTTTTAGTACAACTGATGATTTAAAATTAAATCCATTTCAATTAAAAGTAAAAATACCAGCAAAAAAATCTGCGGTTTTTTTGTGAATTTATTGTGAAATGTATTGGCTTATTAAATTGAAAAATACATAATAGAAATTCTGAATATCTGTCACACTAGCAAATAATATTTGATAGTGCTTTAGCCAGAGGATATACTACTACAAAAGCATCTACCTATTGATGTTTCTTAGGCAATTTTATTTTCTGTTGCTTACTACTTGGGAAACTCACTTCAGGGCTCTCAGTGTCCTAAAATCATAAAATTAGCCATTTTGTCCTAAAATGGAAATATCTGTCATAAAATTCGTAAAATAAAACAAATTAAGTAGTAGTTCATTTCATATCTTATAATAAGTACACATATACAAGCATTTGAAGAAAAAGAAGAGGAATATGGCCATAGACTACTTCTCTGTAGACTGTGGTATGACTGACAAACTATGTTTTGTTGGTCGTGGAGGGTAGTATATATTTAGGGTGGTCCTTATTTTGGAAAAGTCCCGACTTTTTTGAGTGCTCCAACTAAATCGGAATTATTATTTATTAATTAATTATGAAATTATGAATTATATATAGAATTATGAAACAATAAAGTCGAAAAAAAAATAAAAACCTGTGCTCCACGCAGGCTGAATTTTAAATGGGATTTAACATGGGTTTTCCGCTTTTTTAGGTTAAACCAAGTGTTGAACACTTGATTTCCTTGGTTTTCGATATCGCTGAATCCAAAT
Organism: Tetropium fuscum; assembly: GCA_964058915.1. Classification (NCBI taxonomy): domain Eukaryota; kingdom Metazoa; phylum Arthropoda; class Insecta; order Coleoptera; family Cerambycidae; genus Tetropium; species Tetropium fuscum. The sequence continues at coordinate 804,615 of CAXKVY010000253.1, read as the reverse complement.
ATCATGTCAAAAACCGGTTTTGACAGCTGTCAAAAAAGCGGTCAAGAAAAATTCATTTTTTGATCATTTAAAATTTTAAGAATTTTTATATATTTTAACACAAATCAAGTAAAGTTTCGTCGTAAAAAAATTGCTAACGTGTTTTTCGCTAAATGACAACTGTCAATGAACTTTTTAATCGAATTTTTAGTTTTTTTTTCAATTTCTCAATTTGACAGCCCCAAAACCTATGTGATCAGTTTATTTCTCTAGTTATAAATCTAGTGAATAAAGTTTCTGTAAGTTGGTATTTAAGACTTTAACCATATACATAACGAAATAATATTTTAAATAATATTAAAAACTGTGATGGTAACAACTTTCATTCTCAACAGATGAATAAATTATTATTATTATGAGTGGAAAGCTCTGACGTTTCTTCAATTCTAATTTTTATTTACTATTAGTCGGTGTATGTTAGAGAAGAAAATTCGTGTGTTTGGATATTGGTAATGTTCATTGAACAATAACTTATTTAAAACGACTGCATGATCAATAAAAAGAATTTCTCTCCATTGAAATCTGCGGGATATATAGTAACCAAAGTACTGGCCCGTTTTGATTGAGAATATTCGAATTCCTTCTCAATACTCATTATTTTACGAGCCTGGTTCTGATAACACAACTTAAATCTATAAGCGTCACGTAGTACAACTTCTTCCTCATTCACGTTAACAATTCTGTTGTTGCCATTGTCTATGCGAAAATATATAAACTCGTAGCACCATGGTATAAAGCAGAAGAAGGCCCTATCAGTGTCAAAATCTATCTCAACACGAGTATTGTATTCTTTATATGGTGCCAAATGCCAGTGTTTCTTGAGATCCTGCAAACAAGCAATGTAGCCACAACTATGGTCGGGGCACCGATACCGCCTGTAGGGACAACGTTGCTTGTGCAATTGGAAATCAAAAATATTTACACATTTGCCACAACCTTCCCAATCGCACTCAAGAGACACATGGTCAAACTGGACGACTGTGTTCCAGAAACAGAAGCCATCGCACTTTATACATTTCTTTTCCAAGCAATCTTTACATGACATGTGGTGTCTGGGGCAAAGATAGATCTTCTGGCCTGGTTGCTTAACTGGGTCATTAGTTAAATATTCTCTGTTAACAATAAGGTACATGCTGCAACTGTGACATATCTGCAGCTTATTCAGTATCGTCGAAACGAATTGTTTCAATTCAGTCATATTCATCCTGAAGATATGATTAAACGGCAACTCCATTTCTTCAACATCTTGCCCAAGCTGGATGTTGTTTCCCAGTATGGATTTTTTAAAGTACTTCATCTGTTCCAAGGTATTGCTCTCATAGTTACGTATGAGGTTCACTTTGACCAGGCATCTGCCCGAGGGAAAGTAATTAATTACAGGCCACTTTGGCAATGGAAATGAATTTCGTCGTTGCTGGTATAATTGCCAGTTTGTATTAGTTGCAATTTCAGGGGTGAGGTACGGCACGGATGAATTAGGGTTGAAAAATATCAGCTTGAAACATTTTAAATCAGAATTACCATTCACCACAATCCAGTTATATATATTTATTGTATCATCAGATATGGAAATTGACACGCATAGTAAATTATCATTTTTAAAAAAGATTAAATTGTAAGAAACTAGTTCTAACGAAACCGGAAATACGTTGCCCTCTGCGGTATACTTTGGATGTTTTTCATTAAAATGATGGACCAGTTGACACCCATTGACACCCCTTACCTTGCAATAGGGACACTTGTGAATTATTTCCTTGCAAATTTTCTCATGGCTTATAGCTTCGTCGTAAGACAACACTGCCTTGCACCCGGAGTAATGATTAATACACTTAAAATAAAAATGTTCTGCTATTATGTCATATAAAGAAGGGTACACTTTCAGTTCGTCACTGTAATCCTGTTTTATACAACGACCGCATATTTTCTTGCCTTCGTGCATCACAACAGGTCCAACGGACAAGTAATTACAGCATTTTGAGCAAATTTGTCTGCTCAGGATTTTCTGTGGTACTATTACTCTCCCAACGTTGTCTGAAAAAATGATAAATAAATAGCTAACATACCTACTACAGCCCAATACTAAGGCAATGCTAGAATACATTTCATTATAAGAGTATGTAAGAAATCATGAAATGTAATTTGTTATATAGAGTAAAAAACACATGTGACCCAAATTATAGTTATTCTTGCCCCTATAATACCACTGGCCAATATCATAAGGCTATAGTATCATGATACCACTGGAAAGCAGATTTAATTCTAGGCACTCTAACCAATATGTTTTTTGAAATTAATATAAGATATTTTGTCATAGGTTATAGCCACAGACCTCGCAATTTATAAATTTATAATGTGGCCCATATATTTTATATGGGCCATTTGTTCTTTTACAATTTACACCAATAAAATGACACCACACCAGAGAACTCTATGGAGCACAGACGACCATCAGACATCAGACTGTTTACTTCATAGGGAGAGAAGTGCGGATCAATTTATCCCTTTTGCTCACATTAAATTGACTATATGGTTATCTTTATCAGTTGGTTCTTAAAATGGTCATAGAGGCGCCACCTTCTTTTTTAGAATATAGATATCTTTGTTCTGTGCTATGATAGAAACTTGTTAGTTCGAACGCATTTCTTATAGATAGCGCCACCACAAAAGCAGACTTGGGTGTGAAACTGTGAACAAGGTGTTATTCTGACTTTAAATTTAAACCAGTTTAAACTTTAACAAACTCTATAAACAATATGAATTCGTTAGCAGGAGTGTTAATTTTTATGATTCATTGTGTAGTGTGTGGTGCTAATGATGATGAAGTTACGAAATTATTTTGTTTTCCTCGAAGCAATGGGAGGTAAGGATATATATGGTTCAGCAAGTCCAGATAATAAGTAGCTTATTATTTTGGTAAAATAATATATTATCTTAGGTATATGCGTGCTGTATTGCCACAAAATAGTCACCCATAATATAACAAGTGGTAGGTATGATTATCATTGATATTTCGAAATTGAAACCGAGCTGCAAAATGTAATATGCTGCTTCGGTTCCAATGAGAAAATATCATCTATTATCTATTATTAATCATTGCACGAGTTATATTTTGTGAGAAAATATAATGCATTTTAGAATAGAATGGATTGCCAGTTTGACAGTTTGCAGGATTTGCACTTAACACGTCAATTACTTTTTCTTTTATATAAGGTATAAAGAACGGTGGGGGTTCTTTGAAAGAGTTCATCATTTTAATGTAATTGTCACAAAAAATATTGTTTTAAATTTGTTAGTTTCCATGGCACATTAGTCAATAAGGTGATAAAAAAATATCATATCGTTGTGATAAACGCATAACTATGCATTTCCAGGCATTTCATTGGTTCTAAAATATTAATGAATTATATTGTCTAGAGCATAAAATATATAAAAAAACTTTTCTTTTGATTTGAGTATCCATGATTCACATTTTTGATGATGATAAATTATAAATAATATCCTAAATAATACAATTAATGTATATTATTTGATATTATTTATTAATCCGGTATAACGTATTCTAAAAGCTCGAGCAGTTCACTAACTAGGTGTAATCTGAGAAAAAAATGGATAATATATACATCAGAGCAGTATTTGAATGGACTCTGCGTTGGCAATAAGAACAACTTTTTTGCACTGACGTGACGTTTCGAAAAATCTTTAAAATCACGAAACGCAAAACACACAAGCTCAAATATATTATATATATATATATATATATATATATATATATATATATATATATATATATATATATATATATATATATATATATATATATATATATATATATATATATATATATATATATATATATATATATATATATATATATATATATATATATATATATATATATATATATATATATATATATATATATATATATATATATATATATATATATATATATATATATATATATATATATATATATATATATATATATATATATATATATATATATATATATATATATATATATATATATATATATATATATATATATATATATATATATATATATATATATATATATATATATATATATATATATATATATATATATATATATATATATATATATATATATATATATATATATATATATATATATATATATATATATATATATATATATATATATATATATATATATATATATATATATATATATATATATATATATATATATATATATATATATATATATATATATAATATATATATATATATATATATATATATATATATATATATATATATATATATATATATATATATATATATATATATATATATATATATATATATATATATATATATATATATATATATATATATATATATATATATATATATATATATATATATATATATATATATATATATATATATATATATATATATATATATATATATATATATATATATATATATATATATATATATATATATATATATATATATATATATATATATATATATATATATATATATATATATATATATATATATATATATATATATATATATATATATATATATATATATATATATGTACAATTACTTTACAATTAAAAAATTGTTTTTCTTTTTGTACCATTCTTTAGGTATAGTATCTTCATCTTCAAATATAGAATTATAATTCAATATTGTTTTTGTTAAACTTTGTTTTGTTTTCAGGCAAAGGAAGTACAAAGTCCTGTTCCAGATATTGCATATATCTCCAATCTAGAGGTCTGATATCAGGTAAGAGTTATAATAATATTTACAAGCTAGTATCTGCAAATTTTATGCTGCTTTTTAAAATTTTATTCATTTTAAAATTCAGTGCTTTAAATTACTATTTTTATATAATATGGCGTATTATGTATAATATATTAAAGTAATACATAATATATTAAAGAATGAATTGTAGTGTATACCTTGTGTGATTAAAATATCTTTGTATACCTATAAAATAAAGTTCTTCTTGGATTCACAGATCCAGACGCAAGAGCCATAACCGAGTACATCATATGAAACATCCTCATTAGGCGTAGAAGTGTCACCTGTAATTGCAGAATCCACTCTTCCACAGGAAAATGATACTACAGTGATGTACAGAAAATGATATTACAGAGTGAGCAGCATATGACAGCTCCTCGAGCAACTCCTCCAAAGCTAATAAGTGACTCTAATCAAATTAAAATACGGCAGTCTCTTTTTAAAGACATTGACAATATGTGCACTGTCAATGTTACACCAAGAAAAAAAGCACTAATAGGTATAGTGAAAAGGAAACAGAGTCAACTAAGAAAATTGCAGAAGAAATGTAAAGATAGAGGCAAGACACTAAATTATTTACAAAATATTGATAGATCCCCGGAAAGCTGCAATATTTTCAAGAACATGTCGCCAGCAGCAATTCAGTTAATGATTGGTCAAATTCGGTGTAGTAAACGATCCCCTCAGGGAAGAAGGTGGAATCTAGATCAGAAAATTAATGCTCTGGCTCTGTACAAACGCAGTCCGAAGTGTTACATGTTGCTACGACGTCTTTTGACTCTCCCATCAAAATATACGTTGAATAAACTTCTACAGAAAGTACCTTTTGAAGTTGGAATAAACAAACATATATTTAATCATTTAGGGGAATGCTTGCAATCCTTTGAAGAAAATGAGCGTTTGTGCTGTTTAATTTTTGACGAGATGGCTATACGTGAACACATTCAATATAATAGTTTGACAGACTGCATAGAAGGTGTTGAGGACTTGGGAAAAGGCGATAGAACTGAACACTTGTCCAAATATGCATTAGTGTTTCTTGCTCAAGGTATCACAAAGCCCTGGAAGCAACCAATAGGATATTATTTTTCTCGAAATGGTATTTCCTCAATTAAATTGAAATCTATTATGGAAGACATATTAAATAATATGGATGAATGTAAAATTCCTGTTGTTGCCACGGTATGTGACATGGGAACAGCAAACGTTAAAATGTTAAAAGACATGGGGTCTAGTACCACAAATCCATATTTTACTTTTAAACAACGAAAAATTTTTATTATATTTGATGTCCCACATCTTTTGAAATGTTTTAGAAGTTTATTTCAGAAATATAATATGTTAATTCCCACAATTACCATTCAAGAACATGAACAGATCATGGAGGCTAGATGGCAAGATATTAAACAAGCTTATGAAGAGGACAAAAAAAACCCACTCGTATTTCGAAGCCTACATAAATTGAAAGATACCTACCTAGCTCTTCTCAGACAAACCGCTATGAAAGTCAAAATTGCAGCTCAGACGTTGAGTCGTTCAGTCTCAGTGTACTTGTATAATTTGATCAAACAAGGTAATATGTAAAGATTTATTTTTTATTTTTTGTGGGGGCCAGGTATAGCTTACTGCTACTACCAGGCTACTTTTATACCCAACTCTCTATGTTATTAATTACTCATGATAATCATGTCTTTACAGAGTTACTGCCTACACGAGCATTGGCCACCGCAATATTTGTAAGTGAAGTTGACCAAATGTTTGATAGTTTAAATGGTTCAAGTAGGTCTCCTCCGGATGGCAAACCTTTTCGGTGTGTAGTCACAGATGATTCTGGGCATATTGATTTCTGGGAAGAATGTAAAAAAAAGTTGCCCGATATAAATTTATTAGAAAACTAGGTGATATGACAAATCCCAATCCATGGAAACCACCTTCGCAACAAGGTTGGATGTAAACCCTGGAAGCCTTTAAGGCACTCTGGAACTACTTTAAAACTTTGGGTGTGAAATATTTAAAACCACGCCAGTTGAACCAAGATGCTCTGGAAAATCTATTTGGGCTAATTCGAGCTGGTTGTGGTTGCAACGAAAACCCTACAGTTACACAGTTTGTCAGTTCTCTGAAGACTCAAATAGTTAATGGGTTAGCTAATCAAAAACTTGAAGGAACTAACTGCGAAGAAGATGAATTGAGTCTTTTGAGCAACTTACGGAAATTTCTAACAGTATCAGAAAATGAAGACGGTCGGCATAAGCCAGAATCTGAAAATTATGTTCCAACGGCTGAGACAAGCATATCGGATCAAAATGAAGAAATTCGTAACATGGTAGCAGAGGGTCGCGTAGAAAGTTTGTCGGTTGCCTACGTAAGTGGATTTATTGTGAAAAGGTTGTTCAAACAAATCACTTGTGATCACTGTACAAAAGACCTGTGCTCTGACGATTTAGAACCTTTTAACCAGTTTATTGCCCTGAAAGAATTTTCGGATACTAATAAAAAGCTGTTTTACCCTTCAGAAATGTTAACTGTCGCTGTAGGTTGTGGTATCACGATGCTAGAAAAAGAAATTATTATATTCCAAGTGACTTATTAATAAGTTTCTGTATAATCTCTTAACTTCTCTTAACCACTCTCAAAATAAACAAATTTTATTTGTTTGCTCCAGGTTTAAAATACCAGGTTTTTTATTTGGTCCTAATAATTATTTCCTCAAATATGTCATGGGTTTCATTCTTCATCATCAAAATATACCTATCATAAATTCCACCACACGCTTCCAACAGTGTGGAATTTAAAATTAATTAATTTGGGACACCCTGTATGTAACCTTTTTTTCGGCCACTAGTATTCCTTAATGACTTCACCGGTAAATTGCGTCGAATGCTAGCGACATCTACAGGAATTTGGTGACAGTACGTACATATTGGACATGAGGCGACATCTATAGCCGTTTTACGTGATAACGACAGAACACAAAGAAGGACGGAAAATGCAGTACACATTTTAACGTTCTGTGCACCGTCTGATGGTCGTCTGTGGTCTGTGCTGTGGAGAACAGAACACTGCATAGATAAGACACGAACCACAGCTCGAACACTGACACTACACCACACCACAGAATTAACAACACTGTTGTTAATTCTGTGACCACACTATCTATAAAAATGGTGATACTGGATACTGTGCCGTTGATTGAAGGTATGGCCTGTGGATTGAAGATTGAAGGATTCATCATGAGGGATTTATAAACTCTGCCGTTGCAGTCATTTCAATTCTGCAGGCTGCCGTTATTGATCGTTCGATATAAACATACGAGTTTACATAATATACATTTATAACATCAGTTCAGTTCAGTTCGTTGCTCCAAAGTACGCTGAGCGACGCGACGTTCAAAAGATCTTTTATCTTTTGCCGGTGAAGTTCGCTGTCGCTGATGGCGTTTGACGTCCAACAAATTAATATTATTAATAATATACGACTATTACAATTACGTGGTGTTTTGTTATGGTTATGACGTATGGCGTGACACAGTTGTGGTTAGGTTATATTTTATGTACAAAGCATATTAAAATTACTCCAAAACCTATCAAAGATAATTCTTGTAATTCAAGTAAATTGCATATCCATATTTCTTCGAACTCTCACAAAATAAGTAAAACAGTGGGGTTAGTGGTTATTGACAGAATAGGGAACATGACTAAAATTTTAAATATAAAAATAATACTAGAAAACATAACGTAACGTAATAAAACGTGTACTTCAAATGAAAACAAGATTTCTAATTCCGCGCGATCAGTATGAAGGATCTAAACAGCGATAAAATTGGAGCGGCCCGAAACTAACTGTGACGTCACAAGCTACAATATTCGGTAGGCATTGCGCTGGAAAGCCGCCGAATGAAGTATGAAATCAAGCGGTCGAGTGCTGGGATCTCCTGTAGCCGACCGAATCGGTCTCCTCGTCGTGTGTAAATTGTAGGCTGTGGCGTAACGACTTTGAATCTGTTTGAAAGGGATCGCTCGCGCGCGAGGCTTTAATAATCTATAACAAATTTATTATTTGGAATTAAGGCGTCATATTTTGCATATCTTATTTTTCAGTCTGGTAGAACATTCTTATGCAATAGGGAGTTTTCCCTATTGAGCACCGTCGACGTACCGCAACGACACTTTATAAATTCGACATCCGACGATCATCGACCTCGCGCAAATCAACTGAAGTGAACTTAAAGTCGATTTTAAAAATCCACCTTCCAGACTTTCAATCAACGTACCTTCATCTGACATCTGACTGACGTTTGTCGTTTACATTATAAATTATAACACCAATAATCGCATTACCTACATTGTGAAACAAAACTTCTAGAATACTAGAATCTTTGGGCCAAAATTAACCATAAATTAACCTATATCCCTTCTTTTCTGTTATCTGTGCCAAAACACTCCCACTCTGTGCAATAACCGAAAGTGATCGGTTGTTTTGGAAAGAAATATTTCAGGAACCGCGTACCGTAAATCAACTATTTTTTAGTGGTGGCAGGAGAACAAATATTTAGGGAACAACAAACCGTAACCGAGGTTGGAAGCGGAAAATTCCTAGTATCACCAGAGAACACGACACTCTGGTATCACAGCATATACCTACAGAAACAATCAGCAGGATAACTCATCTTACTGGAATCTCTACTTGTACGCGCAGCATCTTTTGCGCACGCCGCCATTCGGGGATACAACGTGTCGTAGATGACTGGTACAGCGACGCAGCGTCCGCAAGCCTAACCCTTACTACTAACACTATACTATACTATAACTATACTATACAATATACTATACAATATACTATACTTACTATTAAGCCTAACCCTTACTACTAACACTATACTATACTATAACTATACTTATACTATATAATATACTATACTTATACTATACTATACTTATACTATACTTATACTATACTTATACTATACTTATACTATACTTATACTATACTTATACTATACTTATACTATACTTATACTATACTTATACTATACTTATACTATACTTATACTATACTTATACTATACTTATACTATACTTATACTATACTTATACTATACTTATACTATACTTATATAGGCGTCATATTTTGCATATCTTATTTTTCAGTCTGGTAGAACATTCTTATGCAATAGGGAGTTTTCCCTATTGAGCACCGTCGACGTACCGCAACGACACTTTATAAATTCGACATCCGACGATCATCGACCTCGCGCAAATCAACTGAAGTGAACTTAAAGTCGATTTTAAAAATCCACCTTCCAGACTTTCAATCAACGTACCTTCATCTGACATCTGACTGACGTTTGTCGTTTACATTATAAATTATAACACCAATAATCGCATTACCTACATTGTGAAACAAAACTTCTAGAAACTTCTAGAATACTAGAATCTTTGGGCCAAAATTAACCATAAATTAACCTATATCCCTTCTTTTCTGTTATCTGTGCCAAAACACTCCCACTCTGTGCAATAACCGAAAGTGATCGGTTGTTTTGGAAAGAAATATTTCAGGAACCGCGTACCGTAAATCAACTATTTTTTAGTGGTGGCAGGAGAACAAATATTTAGGGAACAACAAACCGTAACCGAGGTTGGAAGCGGAAAATTCCTAGTATCACCAGAGAACACGACACTCTGGTATCACAGCATATACCTACAGAAACAATCAGCAGGATAACTCATCTTACTGGAATCTCTACTTGTACGCGCAGCATCTTTTGCGCACGCCGCCATTCGGGGATACAACGTGTCGTAGATGACTGGTACAGCGACGCAGCGTCCGCAAGCCTAACCCTTACTACTAACACTATACTATACTATAACTATACTATACAATATACTATACAATATACTATACTTACTATTAAGCCTAACCCTTACTACTAACACTATACTATACTATAACTATACTTATACTATATAATATACTATACTTATACTATACTATACTTATACTATACTTATACTATACTTATACTATACTTATACTATACTTATACTATACTTATACTATACTTATACTATACTTATACTATACTTATACTATACTTATACTATACTTATACTATACTTATACTATACTTATACTATACTTATACTATACTTATACTATACTTATACTATACTTATACTATACTTATACTATACTTATACTATACTTATACTATACTTATACTATACTTATACTATACTTATACTATACTTATACTATACTTATACTATACTTATACTATACTTATACTATACTTATACTATACTTATACTATACTTATACTATACTTATACTATACTTATACTATACTTATACTATACTTATACTATACTTATACTATACTTATACTATACTTATACTATACTTATACTATACTTATACTATACTTATACTATACTTATACTATACTTATACTATACTTATACTATACTTATACTATACTTATACTATACTTATACTATACTTATACTATACTTATACTATACTTATACTATACTTATACTATACTTATACTATACTTATACTATACTTATACTATACTTATACTATACTTATACTATACTTATACTATACTTATACTATACTTATACTATACTTATACTATACTTATACTATACTTATACTATACTTATACTATACTTATACTATACTTATACTATACTTATACTATACTTATACTATACTTATACTATACTTATACTATACTTATACTATACTTATACTATACTTATACTATACTTATACTATACTTATACTATACTTATACTATACTTATACTATACTTATACTATACTTATACTATACTTATACTATACTTATACTATACTTATACTATACTTATACTATACTTATACTATACTTATACTATACTTATACTATACTTATACTATACTTATACTATACTTATACTATACTTATACTATACTTATACTATACTTATACTATACTTATACTATACTTATACTATACTTATACTATACTTATACTATACTTATACTATACTTATACTATACTTATACTATACTTATACTATACTTATACTATACTTATACTATACTTATACTATACTTATACTATACTTATGCTATACTTATACTATACTTATACTATACTTATACTATACTTATACTATACTTATACTATACTTATACTATACTTATACTATACTTATACTATACTTATACTATACTTATACTATACTTATACTATACTTATACTATACTTATACTATACTTATACTATACTTATATAATACTTATACTATACTTATAGTATACTTACACTATACTTATACTATACTTATACTATACTTATACTATACAATAACTATAAAACCAATACTAACAATACTATAAAACCCCTAACCCTTAAGTCTCATTCACATAGGACAACGAAGAATTAAGGTAGAATTAATATGGGGGCGCAAAATTAAGGTCTGATTTGCCGTGGCCCCGCTTCCCGTAAGCCCGCTGGCAAAAGGTGATTTATAAAATCCCGTAGCGTAGTTCTGGCGCATGAGCATTACACACTACCGTCATTTATTCACATAGAGGTTATATTTGAAAACACTTGAGAAACATAATGTATGTAATTATGCATTATTATAATTATCTAAGTGTATAATATGACTAGTATCAAAGCTAGTATTATAAACAAAATGTCTCACTCAGATTACCCGACGTTTTTTAAATAAAATAAACAAGCAACGATCAGAATTTGAAATGTCAAAATTGTCAACAGTGTTCGCCCATTTGTTGCCGTAAGTTGGTTCTAATATCGACCACTAACTACATGGTAGCTATAGACTTATTTTTATATATAGCCAATAGCGTAGCAGGTAAACTTGAAACTTTCACACATTTACTTTACATATGTATGGCATAAAACATAAATATGTAAAGTTACTTTAAAGTAACTATGTAAACAAAATATGTAAAGTTTACTTGCTTGTAGGATCAAGCTTCACCAATCAGTTAAGTGCAGAGATTCTATATCTCTGGTTTGGTAACATTTGCCTGAATATGGCGGCGGGGTGCATTGTCGCCATTGTTTTATAGATAGTCACTGTAGTTCCAAGTATGTAGATATACGGGTAGTTCAAATCGAACAGAAATGTCAAAAGGGAGAATAGAGAAATGTGTTTACTGAGACTTGGGACTGGGTGAAAAAATCTGTGTAAGTAACCTATGGGTGAAAAGTGTCAACGTCAACGTAAAGCTTTTGTAAAATTAGTACTTTTTGAGGTTTTTTTTATAGCTTTATGTAATATATTTTAATTTAAAGGGTTGCCTTTGCAGATTAGGCAATTTTAATGTGGACAAGATGGAAAATGTAACAGACTCCATTGACGACGAAGCACTTAATGCCGTGTACATCAAGACGGAAATTAAGCAGGAATACGATGACGAGCTAAATGTGCCACCGGAGCCGGATGTAATAGACGTGCCGTTTCTGTTAAACGTAAATCGGTTTAAGCAGGAGTTGGATACGTTAGAATGTACTTAGTTTTTTTATTAGTCTATTATAAACTATATTTATTTTTTTTTTAGCGAAACTCGAAAGGCCAGAGTATGACTTAGAGCAGGTAAATGTATTAGAAAACGAGACCGTTGAAATAAAATCTGAGGCACCTAAAGTGAAGAGAGGCCGGAAAAAGGGAACAGTGTTTAAGAGTAACGAGAAGAAAATATGTTTGCAATGTAATGCAGACTTCCAAGATACCAAGACATTGAAGCGGCACATCCTAGGCCATACGGGCGCAAGGCCATTTAAATGCCACTTGTGCGAGAGCACCTTTAGAGAGAAATACAATTTGTCAGTGCATATTAAAACCCATACAGGTAAGTCGAGGGTATTAACTGGCTGGATTTTTAATTCTAGGTATTTTTAAGGCGAACGTGATATACCGTGCCCGCTGTGCGATAAGCATTTTATAGTGCAAAGTGCATTGACGGCTCACATGCGTACTCATTCCAAAGAAAAACCTTACGTGTGCAACATATGCGGTAAGGGCTTTTCCCATAGAGCCAACCTTAAACCTCATATCACAACGCACAGCGAAGAGTACCCTTTTATGTGCACTGTGTGCGGGAAGAACTTCAGATTTCGGAAGGGGCTGTTGAGGCACATACAGGGCCACCACGCAAACTGCAAGGACGAGGGATGTCTGTTTTGCTTAAGGGTATGTATAATTTTCGTTTGGATTAGTCTTTGGTAGACATAAAAAGAAATAGAATAAAGTAGATATGCTAGAAATAAACTTGTATTGGTATAATTGTTGTGTAAATTATGATTTTATGGCTTTTTCTTTTTAGTACATGCGCACGGCCAAGGAAAGGGTTTACAAAAAAACAGTCGAGAAAGTGAGAGAATGTCCCATTTGTCTGAAGCCATTCAAGTACTACACGACATACAAGAACCATCTAAGGATGCACAACAATGAGAACTTCTGTTGCAACTTCTGTGGCAAAAATTATCTAGACAAAGGTAAGACATAGTAGATACGGGATGGTAAATAATACGTAGTAGGTAAAACAACAAATTTTGACCTGCGCTGACATACATTAATCAGGTTTCTGGAAAAACACTCATGTGAATCAGCATTACAACTATCTCAATTATTTTGGCAGTAATCTAGATAGCAACAAATATACCAGACCAGTATTTTTTATTTTAAGATTTTAAGACTTCGAGAATATTAATATGGATATTTGATTTAAAAAACTACTAAGTCCTATTCGCTCTGATTGATGGAGAAAACATTTTTTTTTTTTACATTAAAGTGTTTTCGTTTGATATACAAACTAGAGTAAAAAATTGTGCGGCACATTACATAGAAAACCCGTACCAATTACTACAGCAGCGGTAAATCATATCACTATGCAATACAAAAGGATATTTAGTGTAAAAGGTCCAAGTTTAAGATATCTATGTTAAAATATCCTTCTTTAAGTTTTTCTTTTGATTTAAAAAATTTCTTATACTTAATGTAAATTCTGTTTTCGGAATGTCGTGTGATCTGTATAAAGCGGATACATAGAAGTCTTTCTCGTTTTTAATACATGTGTGTAAAATTTTCATCTATCTATCGTTATTATTTCCGTGTATTCTTTAATGTAAACTACTGTGCCATGACACTGATTAATTTTACTATTATTATAATGTAACTTGTACCCTTTAAGTGAAAAATATTTATAATGCTCTAATATTCTCGTCTCGACACACACTATCATGAAGGGTTCAGTGTCAATGCTTTCAATAAGAATTTGTAATTATTCAAAGTTAGCGTTCAAGCTTCTAATATTGAGATACAATATGTTATCATTGTTGTTTTTGAAAAATCTGTTAATAGCATTCACACATTCGAAAATATATATATTTTTATTAGATTATGCAGTTCTTGAAATCTTGATTCGTACAATACATTAAATTACCTCATGCAATTTTAATACCGGCTACCTCGCTTGTATTTGCAGCGGCTCTGCGTGTCCACATGCGGAACCACACAGGCGAGACGCCCTTCGAATGCAACGTGTGCGGCAAGAAATTCAAACGGCGTGACAGCCACAGGTACCATGTGAGCACGCACAACAAAGACAGGAAACTATTCACCTGCGATATTTGCAACCAAGGTAAAGCAAACCTTAACTGCATTTACTCTATTTACCCCAGTATTTATTTGTATGTAGGTTTCACCCATAAAAGCAGCGTATTAAAACATAAAAAGCATGTGCACGAGACAGAGAAGCCGTTCAAGTGTTTGTATTGTGAACGTAGCTTTAATTCCAAGCAGCTTCTGAGCAGCCACCATCGCTTCCACACCGTTGCCGTTGAGGACAGAACATACGTATCCTGTAGGATTTGCGGAAAGACCGTAGAAGATAGAGGTAAAGAGCAGTTTGTTATATTGGGAAAGTGTATTCTCACTCTATACGTTCGACTTGATTTCAGCTTTTTACGCGCACATGAAGCGGCATGGCATTCAGATCCTGAAGTGCCGCAAATGCAAGTCCTACGTGGAGGGCAAGGAACAGTACGAAGTGCATCAAAAAAGCAAGTGTTCAGTGCACGGTATTCTTGCAGTAAAACGTAACTTTGAGACCACCACTAGTGATAGCACGGCAGACGCGACAAATGTTCAAGACGACAACTGTACCCAGACTGCTAAAGTTGAAGTAAAAATGGAGGTTTCATAGTGACACAGTATAATTTATAAAACTAAATTAGACTAGGAAAAATCATACACATTAATGTTAAATAAAATATTTACTAACAAAACAAGTTTCGCTTATAAAACAATTAAAAAAACTTCACGCCTTGCACGTCATCGTCCAGTATAACCTCACATTTTCGTTCTGTTTCCAACAATCTTAGAACTTTTATCAAAACATCCTGTTGCATTCCATAAAATTCCTCACCTGTTGAATCCTCTCCGTGGACCAGCTCGTACAATGTCACCACAGTGTTTTGCATGCCTCGGTTTGATACGTACTCGTATATAGACGATGCCCACTCCTCTAATGTATGCCAATAGATCTCCCACCGGTTTTTGGCTTTATCTATCGGCGATGCATTGCTAGTTTTCTGCAGCTCGCTAAGGATCGAAATAATGACGCTATGCTCTAGTTTCCTGTTAATACCAACGTTATTAAATAAAGGAAATCCACTTGCTTCCCTGACATCAATAAGGTAAGTCTTTGTTTTCTGACAGTAGCTTAAAATTAGACTTTTCCAAGCACCGACTTGTTTCGACCTCGTCTCTGGGTGAGGCTGTAGCGTGAAAAACGGCGGAAAACTGTACTGCCACGGCCATTCAATCTCTACCTCGGACATTCTCGTTAACTCAAGAAGTATAATTCAATCGTATATTTACAAATATAGCCTTAATAATAATAAAGTCAATGTTTGACATTTGACACGCAAAACTATATAAATATATTAATCTATGCGCAAAACAAACAACGTTTGACAGCTTCGAGTTGAGTCAATTAGCAGCTTTCCGTTATCACGATGAAATGTATTTTAGAAAATGTCAGTGTTTTGTGTTTAAGTTTAGACGCTTCTTCCTTGCTTATGTAAAAATAAGGTACATATTTCAGTATCAACAGTTTCTTAAAAAGAGGTTTGGAAGTAAGATCTTTTAAATACTAACTTAGATCAGATCACATACGTGATCTGGGTAGATATAAAACATCTACAAAGCACAGCATAAATGTTGTGGTAGTAGTGGATTTATGCTGTGGTAGTAGTAGAAAACGTTTGCAAATATTCAAAATCGCGCAGTAGTTTAAATGTACCTCAAATTTTACCATTTCACCATTATTCTATATAAATTAGAGATAGAAATACTATATGTACTATAAACAACCATAATCTTACGGTGCAGCTGCAGATATTCTATTCAAGGTTATAGAAAACTACATTTCAACATAACATGTCGATGTGTGGATTGAAAAAAAATAGTGTGGATAACTAAATGTGAATTGTGAAAGTATGCTAGGATAGAGTGAAAGGAAAAATTATATATACAATGTGTGATGTAAAAAGAAATCCAAAGGCGTATCAGACAAGAAGAATAACATTTTCAGCTTGCCATAGGTTGCACAGGTGAATATTGAGGTTAATGTAACATTAAACAACATTAACAAAATCTTGCTTTACAGTCCCCATTTAGGTGATGCCGAGAACAAAGAGGTCTTTGGAAAGTGCAATCATGTTAATGGTCATGGACATAACTATATCGGTAGGTTATTTATTATAATATTTGTTAATTTTATTTTACTAATCTTGCTGAATTTCGCCTAGCCTGTTCATAGGGGTGCAACAGAGTTAGACATGAAACTTCACCTTCAATTAGATAATATTATAAGCAGAAAAAACCATTTTCTCACCTAATGTTTTTTTTATAGTGAAAGTAACACTCTTTGGAGAGATAGACCCTAAAACAGGAATGATCATGAATATGACCGAGTTAAAGAGGTACATGGAAGAGGCGGTAATGAAACCGATGGACCACAAAAATTTGGACAAAGATGTGGAGTTTTTTACCACTAGACCTAGCACTACTGAAAATGTAACTATATTTATTTGGAACAGAATGAAGGATATTATGGAAAAGCCCGACTTACTTCACGAAGTCGAAGTCTACGAAACAGAGAACAACATTGTTAAGTACCGTGGCGAATAAAAATACTTAAAATAATCACTTAAATACTCATTTATTTTACAGTACTATTTTTTAAACAAAACTTTTAAACACTTATTTGTATGTATATAACAATTTTTTTACAATAAAAGCTTAACTCAGAGATGGTGACAGATTCGTATCCAAAACGGTCGTTTTGTATTTTAATTTTTCCACATTCTGCGAATCAGACAACTTTCCTTCCTCCAGCAGCCTCTCCCCTCTTTGCTCCTTGATTGACTCTATAAAAAAACACTTTAATTAACTTAAACTAAAAACCATTTTTTACTATGGCTTTACAATTCCTGGCAGACACTCACTGTTATAAGGTGTATATTTATCCGAAAGCCAATTCTCTAAGTTGTATCCTATAACTCCTACTATTGCAGCAAATGGAAGTGTAATATATGGCGCATAACTTCTCAAAGCAGTGTAAAATACTGGCCACATTTTATAAAGATTGAGTAAAGTCGGCTTTTTTTTAACATATATTTTACGCCTAACCTCACATTGAACATACGTAACGCAGAGTCGGAGACAGATCAGCACAGAACATCTACAAAGCTGATCGGTACAGGGACGGTTCATTTGAACTAATCACTATACAACCTCATTTGAGTACTGTGATTTGACCACCCCCTTGATCCTTGACAGATATAACATTCTTATTAGTGTTTATTAGTTTCTCTATGATCCTTGATTAACCACCAGTTTTTAATACAAGTCTTTATGCAATTTCAAATAAAAACCTGTAATTTTGTTATTTTCAGTCTTAACAGAGACAAGTCTTAATTATTTGGCACTTTAAGCAGACTGAAGTGATTTGTTGCTCAGTGACGTTTCAATAAAATTTTTGTTTTTTTTGAGTGTCTTATCATGTAAACGTCCGTTCTGAAAATTTAAAAATGTTTCTGTTTCGACTACGGCCCTCAAAATTACCGTTGAACAAATTGCAAGCCATCAGGACCTACTACAATGTCAAGAGGAAACCCATTAATGATGAGAACTACATTGCCAAACATATATACCAAAAGATCAAAGTCAAAGGGCCTTTGACAGTGGCAGATTATATGAAGGAAGTGTTGACACAACCTATAGCTGGTTATTACATGCATAAGGACGTATTTGGGGAAACTGGGGATTTTATTACCTCTCCTGAGATCACGCAGATGTTTGGCGAGGTCATAGCAGTTTGGTTTCTCAATGAATGGCAAAAAATGGGCTCCCCTAAGCCCTTGCAGATCGTGGAACTTGGGCCAGGTTAGTTCCGTGCTCTGGTTCATTGTATGGTACTTTATTATGTGATTTTAGGTAGGGGGACGCTTAGCAACGATATTTTAAAAGTTTTCAATCACTTTAAGGCTTTACACAACACTAGTCTTCACCTGGTGGAAATCAGCCCCATTTTAAGTGACATACAAGCGAAGATGTTGTGTGTGCAAACCAACAGCTGTCCTGAAGGCAGTGCCACATACAAGAGAGGTACCTAATTACTTATACTTTATATAGTAATTGTATATTATCTTACATGTTGGGTTTCATAACATCATGTTTTCCTTTTTTTAACTGTTTTGGGCTGCATTGTATTTACTTGGTAAGTAACTTCGTGGATATCTAAGGAAGATATCTGCTGATTACATTTAACTGAAGGGGAAAAACCAGTCCTTGAGCTATTTATGTCATACACCCACCGGCAAAATAATCATAACACTCAAAATATTGTTGAAGTTTGCTTATCAATAACTTTGTTAATTTAAGTCTGATTTGATTAATTTTTTTTCATCTAGTAGCTAAATTTATAATGAATCTCACACATCTCACTTAAATTTTAAAAAACTACGCAAATGTCCATATTATACAGGGTGACACAAAAAGTGCCTTTTTAGTGCCTAAGTTTAAAAGTGCCTAAGTGCCTAAGGTTAAAAGTGCCTAAGTTTAAAATAATATATGGAGTGGTCAACCTGTTACACCTTATTTTGTTATCAAGCTACATATATTCCTTACATTTCCTTTTTTTATTTGTTACTATAACTTCTTTTTTGTTAAAGATACAAGGGTTTTAGAAAAACGTTACATTTTACATTTATTTATATGGTAATAACAAAGTTGAACAAGGAATGATTTTTTGCACAGCTGGCTATGACAGACAATTGTTTCTGTCAGAACTAAACTGACAACCGTTAGTTTACAATTTGTCACATTTGAGCGCATTTATCATTAGTTTAAAAAATACGATTCGTTTAAAAAATATGGATCTTTCTGCAACCGACTCTGCGAGAGCCGTTGCTTTGGTGTAGGATGGTAGGGTGGCCGGAGCGTTGGGAATTTCAAGATGCAAAGTTCAAAGAGCTGTAAAACGGTTTCGTGAGTTTGGTGTATTCACAAGAAGAAATAATTGTAGTCGAAAAAAATCTACTAGTGAGTGAGATATTCGCTTTATAACGCTAAATTGTTTGCGGGACAGAAGAATTAGTTCTGTGCAAATGAAAAACCAATTAGAGGAGGGAGGCAAGTTTAAGTATCATTAATTCTATTATTATATGCAAAAATATATCCGGTATTGCGTTAAATCTGCTTCATTTCTTGTAGCAAATGTGTTACAAGGAATTGTACGGCATTGGTAGAATCACCCGAATGTTTTTTTCAAGTTATATTTGGCTGCCTATGATAATAGATGTAAAAAAATCAACACAAAATAATAAAAGTGGGGTTAGACTTACCATGATTACCATGAATTGACCATATTAGTTAGGTTATGATCTCAAATTGGCGCGGGTTCCTAGTTTAAAAATTAATGTATTGATGTCTAATGGGGACTCAAGTTCAGGGCGTTGTACACGTGATATAGAAAGTCTCTTAGTGAAAAAGTTACGCCTAAAAGAGGTGTGTTTTATATACCAGACGATATAGACAGCAAAAATATGATAGTTTATTCAAAATATAACAACTAATATACAACACAGGTTATGACATAAGGATACGAAGCAAACTGGAATAGGTATTCAAATAATGGTAAAAATTATATGATGACATAGATGGTGCTACAAGTCTTATTTGAGATATACAGAAGTCTGTTAAAGGGTTGTATACTTAAAACCAAAAAAATAGTAAAAAAAACCTAAGAACAAATTTTTCAAACCGCAGTTGCCTGTGATTAGTAGTTTTTGAAATATTAGAGAACAAACTATGAAGACCGCCAGAGCGCGAGCGGGGCTAGCTTCTTGTCACGTCGCGTCTGGGCTGTGATTGTCACTTGTCACTTCTGTGTGTTGCAGCACACATCATTCTTATGGCAGCTCACCGACTACTGATCACTCGATGTCGGTATGATCACGTGCGAATCTAACTTAAATTGAAAACTATTATGAGTAGCAACCTGCGCCTTTCACCGTTGCTCTTAGATATTTATATACTGTTTTTTAGTGTAAAGTTGCTTTTTTGGTATACTGCCCCTTTAAGACTGGGATGTTGTAGAGTGAGAGGCAAATAGATACATTTATTTTGGTTAAGTATAAATAATAAATGCATCTATTTGCCTCTCACTCTACAAAATCCCAACCTTATAGCTATTAGTTAAATAAATATCTGCGTAGATGGTAGTAAAAAATTATAAATTCTGTGTATTCATTTGAATACACGGTGACTGAAAGGGTTAAGGGAAATTTACCAAATTACACAAATTGCACAGTGAAATTCATAGTTATCCCACAAGAAGTAAAAATAACATATGCACAGATCATTACCGTCTTACAAAATATCGAGCTGGGACAAAGTACTACGGCACTATGTTTTTTAATTCATTACCGACAAGAATCAGGGAACTTGATTACAATTTGTACAAAAGTACTATCAAAGCTTTTTTAATTTCAAATGTGTTCAAATCACAAATAAGTTGCCCTGACTTTTTTGTTTGGAGTTTGAAGTTTTGGTTTCTCTCTAGGAACCTCCAAGATAGAACCATCGTTCCTAGTCATTCTATCTATTTTTATAATACACGACTGAAAAATACCTAATACAGACTACTGAATGTTTTGTAGTCCTAACTACTCTCTACGAATGGCTTTAATCCATATTTGTTTAATTTCCTCATCTTTTGGAAAAGAAAACACGGACACATGAGTATTGGTACTATCGTAATTGCTTGAGCACTTAAGTACGCAACAATTAGAAGCCGTAATAGAAAAAATTAAGATTATACTTTTTAAAATACCTGGGTATTATTCTGTTCGCATTTTTTTCTAGAAAATAGCCAATATCTTTATGGCATTTTATTGTAAATGACTATCTTAAGTAGTGCAGTATATTTTTAACTAACATGTTTTTTATAATACAAGAAACATACTTTCAAAATTTACACAGAACATTTAAAATTGACACAGAAACACGTCCACTACCGGCAATGGCGACTTGACATATAACAACTCATGCCACACAACAAAAACAATCCACCTTCTGATGACTATTTTAGTGATTTTACTAATTGTCACCAAGAACTAAATACATTTGAGAAGTCTTACATATTCAATTATTATTTTAACTTTATTACAACTATGAAATAGAGCTTTTTACTAAGGAAAAACTTACGACCTTTTACGAGTATAATCGACAAGCACTACAAGCAGCGGATGACGCCTTAACTAACTACTGTGTTGTATGCGGGATTCATGTGGAATTCACGTCTGATCTTACTTCTCTATCTAACTTACACATTCTGTATATCTCTATCCTATCATATCGAGAAATATGTAGTGAATGATTTTTAGAATTCCGGAATACAGTACTTCATAGATGACTTGATGTAAAATAGAGTAATATTTTTTATTTTCCCAGCCTCTACCTTACGGAGGTCCCAACTGATTCAATCAAGACTTCTCTAGGCCATATTAACCTGAGGTCACACACCTTTGGCTAATAATAATTGTAATTGGATATTCCATTAAATAAATAAATAAATAAATATGGGTACCTGTTAAAAGTGGGATTCTTACAAACTAAATTATGTTTTTGTTGGATTCATGTATAGGCATTAGCAGCCATGGCGTTCCGGTCCACTGGTACAAGCAGCTGGAAGACGTCCCTTACGCCTTCACCCTCATCATTGCCCACGAATTCTTCGACGCCTTGCCAATTCATAAATTCCACAAAACCTACACTGGTTACCGAGAGGTACTGATCGACATTGACGCCCTAGACAAAAAAGCCGTGGAACCTAAATTCAAGTAAACGTATTCTGCAAATGTGCCTTAGTATTAAATTACTTTTAAAACGCAACATTTTCAGATATACCCTTGCACACAACGTGACGCCGATGAGCAAAATACTGCTAAAACCCACAGAAGCTCGAGACCACGTAGAAATATCGCCGGACAGTCTTAGGATTTACCGTACTATGTGCGAGCGGATCCGAGCATCAGGCGGTATTGGGTTGATTTGCGACTACGGACATAATGGTGCGGGCATGGATACCTTCAGGGCGTTCAAGAAGCACCAACAAGTGGATCCCTTGGTTCTGCCGGGCACCGCGGATTTAACGGCAGACGTAGACTTCAATTTGATAAGGGAGGTAAGTGGTAGTGCAAACGTACCATTTAATCCAGTCAAAATAGACGAAGAAAGTTGTAACAGCAAAAATTCGCATACCACTAAAATTTAAATAGCTTTTTAATTTTTTTGAAAAGTACAAATTTTAAGTTTTTGTTCCTATTTTTATTTTGTAGTTTTTTAAGTTACACTGCCTCCATTATCCAACTAAATGGGCCCAGTAACATTAAACAATCGCAAGGACCAAGTTTAAGACAAATCGGTTCATAAATTCGATAGTTCAAAGTCTCTCGCTCGTCGAAAAAGCTATTGCAAGATTTGAATCTGTGTTCTGCGGAACACGGGCCCGGTAATTCAAGGGGCCCGGTTCTACATATAAATAAATCCTATTAAGTAAAAAAAATATTTAACTTTAATTTAAAAAAATCATCTACGTAAGTAAAATAAACTATTTTCAATTCTTACTTTGTTTCCCATTAGATTTTAAATAATTTCCTTTACTTTCCTATATATTTTATAAAAACTTTCGATTTTTATTTCAAATCTGGTGTCGTGTATCTTTTAAAGAATTTCGTTAGTAGAGCTATTAGTAGAGCCGATAAAACTAGATAAAACTTTTTGCGTAATATCTGCGAAAATTTTAGGTAATGATTCAGTTTCTGATGATGAATTGTGTGCGATGGGCCAGGAATTGTACATCAAATATTCTGATGATATTTCCGATACAATTTCTTCACAACTTGTTTCTTTTAGAAGTTGTCTTAAGGACGATTTAGGTAGGATCAAATCCATTAAAGACTTAATGGAGTTTATTTTAATTGAAAATTTTAGTTCCTGTAGTAGTTTTGAAATTTTGACGAAATTTTTTCCAAGTTGAAATTGATAAATGTATTTCTTAGAAACCCCATGGGACAGGAAAAACTGTTGGGGTTGTCAATTCTGTTAATTGGAAACCAATTTGCGCGAAAAATATACTTGTCTTCCATTGTATCGGTTTTTGCAAATAAGGCGAAAAAAAATTTTTAATTAGATCAGTGATTTTAATTTTTTTTATATTTTATGTTATATTGCTTGTTATTGCTTTTCATTTTTTGTGATTTTGTTATGTTCGCTATTTATTTTTTTAATAAACGTAAGTAGATACATCATTTTTGAATAGGTAGGGGGCCCGGGGAGCCCGTAAAGGCATCACACGCCACTGAATGGTGATTTGTAAGTATCTCAAGAATTTCTGTAGACAACTGCATGATGTCTGACCTATTTCGAGGATAACCATTTAAGAGAAATATATTTAAACATATAAAATAAAAATCGATATTTTTGTCCGTTGATCTTGTATAAAATTTGTACCAGAAGTAGGATCGGTGGATAGTTTTGGTATTGCATTTATAATAGTGTGTTTAAGACCCTTACCAATTATCAGCTCGCGGCGAATTTTTGCTGGCTTAAATATCTGCTTTGACCGGGCTACATCGTAGATAATAGTACATACAAGCAAATTTTTCTTAGGTTGCAGAAGATGTGGGCGGTATAATAACCCTGGGACCGGCAACCCAAAAGAGCTTCCTGCTCAAGACTGGGCTGGAGTACCGGTATAAAGCTTTGGCGAAGAGTATACAGAACAACAGGCAGCTGGAGAACTTGACCGAATGTTACCATTTTCTCATAGACGAGGACAAGATGGGGGAGCGGTTCAAGTTTTGCGCCCTATTCCCGAGCACCATTAAGAAAATTTTGGATAAGGCTCCAGTCGTCGGGTTTACTTGAAGCCTGTGCAGTGCACATAGTGAGATACGTGTTTCATCGCGGCACGTTTTATTCTCCGCAAGCTGTGATACAACCAACTATTTATTGTCCGTTTTATTGATACAATATAGTTTTGTCTTTCTGTCTTTTATTAAATATGATTTAAAAATCTACAACTTTCCACATATAAAGTCTGGGTTGCAAATAGGGATTTAGTTAGAAACTAATAATAATTTCAATAATGTGAATCATCCCAGAAATAATCAGTTTTTGTGCATTGGATAGCGAATAGTTCAAACGTCCCGTGGCTTATAGCACATGATATTCTTCCGGTAATGTGTATAGCAGCGTTGTCATAAACTAACAAGTTATTTGGGCCACGAAGGAAAGGGAATTCTTCATAATCTAGCATAAAATGATAACTTTTTAATTTTAATAAGTTGTATAATAGAATATAATAACTACATGATAACGTTTTATAAAAAATCTCTTTCCAATAATCGATAAATGCTAACGATAATAAAAAAACAATTGCACATCTACCTCACTTTAACAACGACGATAGGGGATCGTCATTTGTCTCGATATTCTCGAGTTTCTTGAGCAGCGTTTGAGCCTTGGGCGGTTTCTTCTCTGCTCGCCTATCTTCGCCACCTAAAATTACATTTTCAAATATAATTTAAAACCTCGACAAATACGAAAACCTTACCTTTCCTCCTACTATCACTGCTGCCGCCCCCTGAAAAT
The DNA here is from genome assembly GCA_964058915.1 of Tetropium fuscum. Taxonomy (NCBI): domain Eukaryota; kingdom Metazoa; phylum Arthropoda; class Insecta; order Coleoptera; family Cerambycidae; genus Tetropium; species Tetropium fuscum. The sequence goes on along the minus strand of CAXKVY010000253.1, from coordinate 778,511 downwards.
AGGTCCTCGTCACTAGAGCTATCGCCAAACAGAGACTTTTTCCCCACTTTCCCCGAACTTTTGCTATCTTTTTTTGATTTCATTTCTGACGGTCCGAAAAGATCCTCATCAGAATCATCCAAGTCAAATATGGAGCTCTTGGACTTATCTGCCCTTGATGTCTTGTTCTCCTTTCCTGGCCTGTTCAAAAACAAATCGGCATCTTCCTGGAAAAGGTCCTCTTTTGTCGAACCGCCTACGTTTTCCTTCACTGCCTCAACCGATGAAACATCCACGATTTTAGAAAAATCTACAAAATTATGCAATATTTCCATATATTCAATTCGCGAATTTCGACATCTGTCGGCATAAACTGAAAAGTCTGTAGAGGTGAACAATAAATGGATTCCTTATTGATATCGTGAAGGCGCATACCTACTTTATCGGGCTTTATTTCGGTTTTAAAAATATTTGTGTGGTCGTTTATCATAGATATTACATCAACCACGTTTTCACCAACAAAATAAATTAAGATGTTGGATATAAAATTTTTTTTTGCAGTGTACAATACCGTTGATATAGATGACGAATAAATTTGGGCCCATGACTGTACCCTGTGGCACTCCATGGGTAGCTTGTTCTTTTTAAGACACTATTGTTATAATTGGTAATCTGACTTCTGTTTTCCAAGTGTTCACCCAGCCACTTCAAAAACTATAGGTTCAACTAAAGTGAATCAACCAGAGTGCTAGTAAATCGACATCTATGCTATCTGGAAGCGAAACTGTATCCATGTCGTGGAAACTGTGTTCCGTTGAAATTTTTTGTCTGATGATTTTTCTTTGTGTTCTATTTATTCCTGTTTTAATTTTAAGTACTGTTGTTTTTAAGTTTAAGTATTAAAATACTCACAATAATGATGAGCATACTAGGAATTTCTCTTGCATTAAAGTCAAAGTTACACTCACCCAAAAAAAAAATCGCAAAAATACAAATAATTACACCACAAAACACAATATCTCTTATATAGGAACACAACTATGGTAATTCATACAAATTGTTGTTCACCTCTACATCCAACATTTTAAATTTTACAGCGCCATTTAGTGCTTCGTGAGTTTTATGAGGAGGCAAGGGCTAAAATTCCGAAAACATCTGTGATGTGCTATACAAAAATTGTGTAAATAAATTTGGGTAATAAAATGATAAAAAAATATTAAAAACCTACCACTCACCTGTTTTTACCTCTTGTTGTGATATATCTGAGATAACTTCTACCTGTTTTTGAGCGTCCAAAAGCGTGCTTGAACTGGTGTCAAAAAGAGACCTATGTGCGCCTTTAGCTGGTGGATTTGAAAACAAGTCCTCTTCATCATCAAAAATACCACCAACCCTTAAAACTTGGGGTTGAGAGGAAGGCTCTGTTTCAACTGAAGGCGCTTTCAAATCCGTTTTTGTTTGTACTGTAAATATTTTGTTACTGTTTGGTATTCAACTACTACGATTTATTTTTGAAACAACACATCAATAAAATAAAATTAACTTAAAAATATATTGTTACAAATTTAAGAAACATTGCAAATATATTTATTAATGGGTAAATCTCAATATTACATTCTAACCAAACAGATTAGAATCTAAAATGCAACCTCATTTTGAAGACTTGACAAACAAAATAACAAGATTGATTCATAAATTTTATTTAATACGCAAATCCTATACTAGAATTATTTGAAACATATAGTGGCTCAGGTATCTTCGTCTTCCTAAACTAAATCACTTCGTTGAAACTAAATCACTGTCTTCTTGGCCATTGAAACGCTGTTGAAGTCGCTATTACGTTTAAATAAATTCTAGTATAAATAAGAAATCGTTTTCTAATATATTTACAAGTCTCTTGTGTAGTAACTATCTCAGATGTGTTTATATATACATTTATTTCCTTCCATGCAAATCAAAGTAGCCTCAATTTAGTAGTAACAAAAATTTTTAATATTTTACCAGACAGAAAAACAACTCAATACAAGATGTTTGTTAATAAATGCAAAAGGTTTCATTGCAAATAAAATTCCAATACCATGGTAAATAAATATCCACCTCCATTTCCAAACACATATTGAGTAGGTCAAATGTCCCATGACTAAATATGGTAAATTTGACGTTGATCGAAATTTTATTATAACAATTAATTGGAATTTAAATGTTCATTTAATCAGGTGAAGAACAACGATCAACTAACGTTGACAAAAAAACATAGGTGGAAAATAAATAAATAAAGAGGGGGGAAATTGAATGTAGCAAAATGCTGGAGGCCTCGTTTTCTTCTACAGGTAGAACCAGGTAAAACGTATAGTTAGATAGTAGGATGTATAGTTAGGATTAGGTAAATGAGGGTGATATTTGTAGACAAGTGGTACAAAGAAAAGAATGTGATGGATGCAGTAAAAGATATGTGAAGCAAGTGGTAAACTAACAGCCCGAGAAGCAAGATGATTAGATTTAAAACAGCGATTATTATTGTCAGCCAAGACGGCAATACAATAGTCGTACTTCGTGCAATTATTAAAGAAAAATATTATGTTATAGAGAGTAAAATGGAAGTTATCGGGATGCTCAAAAATATTACCTTTCAAAATACAACACGTACCTATTTCTGCTCGCTGTAAATTATCCTCAGACGCAACATCCACAGCAACAGTGTATCCCTGTAAGCTGTCTGCAGTCGCAGAGGTACGGATAGCTTGTTGTCTTCCTCTCCTAGTTGAAGGACGTCGTTTGATGGGGATTCTCGCACGATCCTAAAAAAACAAATAGGCGTCGTCTGCTTCTAGACAAAAGGCCAATACTCACTTTAGTAACACTATGGAGCACCTCCACGTTGTTCGCCGTATCCTCGAAGCTCACCGCCTTCTCCAGGCTATGCCTTGGCGCGACCTCGGGCGTGTCAGCCCTGGAAAAACTCATATCCGGCGTGGATATAGTGACGGAATTAACCGCCTGCTCTTTGGGCAAATCTAAACTCTGAGACTTGGGAATATCCTTTAATTTAGGCGGGACATACCCAGGCATCAGGGCTCTGACGTTAATATTCAGGTTGTGTTTCAGTTTACCCGGAGAACCTAGAGGTAAATCTATCGGTATTATATAGTATTAGCACATTTTTACATTATATGAAAAAACTACCAAAATTCCAACCAATTTAACATTAAGTGAAAGCATACCGTTCCCAAGACAATTACTTATATACACATTCATCTTAAATTGCTCCATCAGCATACTGAAGATCTATGACCTACGGTACATTTGAACTACTGGTAGTTATTCCATGATTAAGTGGGATATTTACCTGTTGATGGTGTGGCAGGTTCCTGCTCCTTCACTTCTGGAACCTTATCAGCCAGCGTTTGGCTTCTCTTGGGGGAAGGCTTAATAGAAAACAAATCTTCGCTATCGGAATATTGCGCATCGTCATCCTCAAACAATGATATGTGTTTCTTGGTGCTACCAGGCACAGTTTCCGCATCACGTTGAAACACTGAAGTGTCATTTAGTGAAGATTTTTCTAAAAAAAATTCAGTGAGAATATAAAAAAAGATATTCATCAAAAATCATACCTTCTGACTGGTCAAAATCTTCTGGATCACCACTAGGAGTTATGTCAATTTTCGTAGAGTTAGTAACCTCAGGTATGATATCTAGACTTGGTATAGCGTTGCTCAGATCTTTGCTTTTGGTGATGAAAAAGCTGTCTTGCGATTGTTGCTCGTTGAACATGTCCGACGACAGCCTCCTTGACGATGAGGCGTAAGGGTAGAAGGAGGAATCATCAGTATCGATCCTAACCACGAAATATGGATGCTCTAATTAGTATATCGCATGATACAACTCTTACCTGGTAATGTTTTGGTCCCGGACTATCCCACTAGACTCATTGGGGCCCAGAGATGGAGGTTCATTGTCAAACAGACTAGAGCCAACAGTGTGTTCATCGGCTCTATAAGAGAACTGCTCCTCATTGTCAGAAATGTTATCCGATTTGGTATCCCAGTCCTCATCGACAGGAGGCGGCGAGGAACCAAATAGATTGGCCACGCTCTTCGAGTTTGATGATTGTGGGGTCGCATCTGTCACTAGGAACTGCGGTGTTCCGGGCTGTGGATCCACATCTGGTTTCGGTGTAGTTGTCTTGTCTTTGTCTAGAAATAGTATCTGACTCAATACTAATAAAATCAGTTAGAATAGCATTATCAGAGAGCTTGTACATTGCTCTTAGCTCATATTTCCTCCATTCAATGTGTGGGGTACATAATAAGTCTAAGGCAAAATGAAAATTCTCTGCTTTTTATATTTTTTTGCAAATTACGACAATTATTAGAGTACCTTTCAAGAACATGAAAACTATTTTCTCAATATAGAAATAATTTTCAAAAATGTCAATAGCTTTCATATGACATTTTGTCCTGATAGACCCGTATGAATGTGTCGTGAAAAAAGGTATAAGTTGGCAACACCGGTGTTATTCCTAAAGCATTGGCATTCATTGAACAATTTGGTGATTTCCCCAGCTGATCAGTTCATGGATCGTATCCATTTGCAGCGTGTTTGTTGTGGGTTGTGGGGAATGTTTTGACAACTTCAAGCGGAAAGTGTGAGAAGTTTGTGCATACATTGTTTTCCCTACTACTTTTTTAGAATAATTTGACAATTTTTAATAAATACTTCAAATAAAAATCAGCGTTTCTTCTTCATTTGGGTTTTTCTAAATTTTATAAAAATACATTTGCTAATTTTGATTGACGTACAATGCAAAAATTTCAACGATTTTGTATACATATTCATATGAAATTATTCCAAAAACAAAAATAATTATAATCAATCGACATATTAGTATGTTGGTTGTAAAAGAGCTTGTTAAAAAAAATAAATGTTATCCAAAATCATATTTTTAAAATAATTTACAAATACAAACAGCTTAAAATTGAGAATAACCAAGAAAATTACATGGGATTACGAATTTTTAAATATTATATATATTATTATTGTCATTATTTTTTATTATTTATGTAAATAATAGATTACATTTCAATGAAAGAATTGACTTCAATGTAATATTAAGGCTATGATAAGACGGCTGCTCTTTAGTGTCGGTGGCGGTACATTTCCATGTATCTTTGTTCTCTTAAAAGTGTGTATTTACTTGTCTTTGATGCTTCTGTATAATCCAAACACATATCCAGCAAATCATCCCTGTCGCGGTGACGATGATATCTCTGTGTGCAATAAAATACTCGTAAAATAATTTGTTCTCTGCTACCGTTCGATAGCTCCTACATTTTGGATCAACGGTAGATGACGGCCTTGGAATACTTTCCAAAGTTCACTGATTTTATATTGTATCACAATCACAGTAAAACAGCACTCTACAATCGCGAATATCTACATACGTCTTATGTCAATTAAATTTATTGAAAACTCAAACTCTTTATAAACTTAACCTCAAACAATTTGCCTGTTATAGTAAAAAGTAGATACTTTCGTATTCCTCATATGGATTACACTATTAAATCACTTATTAAAAGTTGCACTGCACCAAAGTCGAATAATTTATTAAAATTTCTTATGTAAATAACTGAATGACACTAATTGCAATAAAAAACATGTGCGAAACATATTTCCAACCCGCCACTGCCAGACTTGATCACAGTTTCCGAAACTTGCCTCGTGCCGAATGGAAAAAGATATTGGAAATGACATCCAATAAGTTAAAAAGAGATATATGCTTTCGATATTTGTTCGTCGGCAAAGACCTGAGCGGCGTTGCCGCTTTTAACTATTAAAGTAAATGTTTAAGGAATTGCCATATTAAAGTAGACGAAAATACTTTCAAAGCAAATGTAAAGATGGCTAACATTTTAGCCTATACTATATTATTGTATGCAAAATAATTCTTTTATGACATTCATAAATAATGAATACAACTTTTTATAGTATTGTGGAATTTTATATTTGATTTGAGATATTTGAGAATTACATGCAGCAACATCGATTCTTCCTGACTGACCGCCAGTCAACTTTGTATACATTTTAGACGGACTTTAGCTATTTGATATATTTTGTATTTATTTATATTAAGTAGGTATCTGTATTTATTTTATTACCTATCTCGTTCTTATTTGACCATATGTATATTTTTTGTATTTTATAAACAATAAAACATTGTTACAACAATAAAACAGTTGATATGTAAAGAGCAGATTTGAACTACTGGATACTGGTTACTATTGATATTTGGTTACTGGATACCAAAAAAAAGTAATTACTCTCAATTTAGTATCTCAATACTAGGAATGTGCATAAGTAGTTCAAATGCACTAAAAAGAGTATCAGGCAATGTATTTTATATGTTTTATATAAAAAATATTTTTAAGTATATTACGTCTATTCGTTAGATATAACAATAAAACAGTTGATATGTAAAGAGCAGATTTGAACTACTGATCCAGTAACCAAAAAAAAAGTAATTACTCTCAATTTAGTATCTCAATATGAAGAATGTGTATAAGTAGTTCAAATGCACTAAAAAAAGTATCGGACAATGTAACATATCTTTTATATAAAATATATTTGCAAGTATATTACATCTATTCGTTACATATAACCACTATAGAGAGCATACAAAGAGATGCATCTCTGGTTGATGCCTCCTGCAAAAATTTTCAAATTGTGTACATTTTAATAACAAACTGCTATGGTTTAGATGTAATGAAATCTATCAAATAGGATCGAATTTAAGGTCTCTCAACATGTTTTTCTAAAGAAATGACCACTATTTGCACAATAGTTCTAATGCATCGCAAACAATTTTCATTGTAATAAAAGAATAGCTATTTATTTAACCAATTAGGAAATTAATGATTTTGTGTAACGAGTGAAAATTTGCAAAATGAACAAGTTACACAAAATAACATTTCCAAATGTGTTTCATATATGATTTGTTTCTAATTTTGAAATAGGACTCAGAACAAATAAACAGAATGAAACGAAAAAATTATCAACTGTCTAAATTTATGTACTGCCTACGTTAATATCTATCACAAGTTGTTCCCAACGATATATATCCATAACAACAGCTATTTATGTAACCAGTTGGGAAAAGTACTATTTTGTGTAACGTGTAGATATCTGCGAAGCAAGCGCTACCGAGTTCCACAAAAGGATGCGAGTTACACAAAATAGTGTTTCCCAACGTGTTTCATACAAGATTTTTTCTGATTTTCATCTAGCTTGTCAGGTCTAAATAACCTACTATGTAATGAACTTTGCACAACCAGTTGCGTAATATTTTACTTTTCGTAACTGGTTGTGAAAAGTAAGACGTTTCCTAATGTCAAAGGGTTTTGAAAAGTCTCACTTTACATGTCAAAATTAGAAAAATTACTAGTTACATAAAGTAAAGTAAAATATTTCCAAGAAATTTTCAAAAATGTTCAACAATTGGCAACAATGTTGCGTCACATATATTACATTCAATGGCATGCAGCTTTTCTTTTTGTATAGAGTATACATGAGCTAAAATAAGGAATAAGTAATGTTCATCATGCTACTAAGTAATATATAATGAAGATTCCCATTATTTTTTTTATTATTATTACGTACCTACACCTGCAACGTCTTCAAACAATCCAACCGTACGCAAAGGCTTGCTAATGACAATATCCTTGAAAAAATCATCTCCCTCACTTTCTTCATCATCTTCATCAAACAGACCCTTTGTTGCCTTCTTTTCCTCCCGCACTACCTGCCTCTGGGCCTCAATACCTGTTGTCTCTTCAAGTACCCTTGTAGGTCCTTCTGTTGCCGTTAGTTTAGTTGAAATGGGACTTTTCTCACTCTTCCACATATCGGAAATTTCTCTTTCAACATCGGCGTTTATAGAATTATCAGCAGCTACGTCCGCTTGTCTTGCTCCAGCATCTTTAGATTTTTGCTCAAATATATCGTCTTTATCGTCAAACAAACCGACATTAGTTTTTGTTTTAACTTCAGTAGTCTTGGATGGGCCCCGTACGGTACTAAATATATCATCTTCAGGCGTGTTAGCGCTTTCATTCGAGGCGAATAGGTCCTTAGTACCCTTCCCTACGGCGTCAAATAACCCGGCGCTGCTTTTCGAGGATATGTTGGAAAATAAGTCGTCTTTGAACAAGTCATCGTCGTCGTCAAAAAGGCTTACTTTCTTCGTTTTCGTAGGCACTTGTGCAGGGTTTGAAGCAGCAACATCAGTATTAATTTCATCATCGAAGAGACTGAATTTCTTATTCTTAACCACTTGTTCATCGCTAGCAATGTTCTCTTGCCTCTTAAGGAGCTCATTACTCAGTATGTCATTTTTACCAAATATCGAAACTCCCCCAGCAGGTTTCTGTTAAAACAAAAAAAAAGTGTCAAGTAGAATAACATAATTTGTTTATTTACAGTTACCTTCTTTACTTCTTCAGCTGGCTTTGGATTGTCGTCCAGTGCTGGTGGCTCGTCGTCAAACAGCGGAGCGGTAGTCTTAAAAGGCTGCAAAAATGGCTGCCTGGAAAGCAGCTTCCTATTAGCAGCGAAGATATCTTCATCGCTGCTCTCACTACCGCTATCAAACAGGCCTTTGCTAATCTAAAAACGAAAGTATTATCATTTATTTAGTGATGTAAGTAAGTAAGTGAATAGTTTATTTCAACAGAGGATATTACAAAGTACAAAATCTGGGAAATAAGGCAAGAAAAAAAGAACAAGAAATTTTAACATGTATTTATTCATCATTCACACTAACAATATTGTAGCTTTTTCTCAGCTGTAAGGACTTTAAAAATACTCTATTGGATTATTTATTAATGACAATTTAATTTATATATAAAAAATCGCATATGCCGCAGTGCAATTTTCACTTTGACAGCGACAAAATTTACCTGTAACTTTTACATAAAGTCCCTAGTTTTACAGTGACACCAGAGACACAGTGACAAATGCACTAAAGTTGATTAAACAATAGAATAGTTATTTTTCTACAATCGCCTCAATAGTAGGCTTTTGCGCTTTCAATTCTCGACGCAAAGTACGCCATTTCCGATGATGACATAATTGTCGCTTTAAAGCGGCAATAGTGAATAGTGTCAATTCCCGCTCGCTTCTTTATTATAAATTCCTTAGCAGGCACTTGTCAGTCAAAAATGACACATGAGAAATGTAGCTAACAAAAAAAACTTATGAAAATCGGTTCATATATAAACATAAGTCAAATACATACAAGAACAGCGATTGTAGAAAAATTACGAGCACAAACTGCCATTGTCACTTTTGAAAGAATAAGAAGAAGAATAAGAATAATAGAAAGAAAATAGGTAAATTTCTTTCGCAAGCGGCAATGCAGTACTTTGCGCTCTTAACATTAAGAGATTTCTCAATATGAGTAATTTTTGACTGACAAAAGCGCCTGCTAATGCCGGCCATACACGTTACGGTATACCTGCGCGGGTCTGCCTGTGCAGGTTAACCGGGCCGTGTGTGGGAATAGAGCTGTGCAGTTTTTGCAACCTCTACAGGCGCCCGGTGCAAGATCGAAAATCAATTCTTTCGAGTGACACTGTACGATGTACCTGTGCGTGTGTGCATGTACTCCGGTCGCCTGCGCATGTCTCGTCAGTTGTTGTCATAACGTTGTCGCCGTCAGTTGTCGCCGCGTCGTGTAGTGATATCGTATTGTCACGTGTATCAAAAATTCAATACGCAAAAACGGCACCAACAGATTATACTAAAAAGTCCTTGAAGATTTTATTGAAATATATAGAACGCATCCATGCCTTTGGCAAGTCAAAAACAAAGAGTACCATGATCGAGACAAAAAAGAAGCTGCTTATAAATTGCTCGTAGAAAAACTCAGAGAAATTGAGCCGGATGCGAACAAATGCCGGTTTTGTTTCTTCTTTTTTCATAATTAACGCGAGGGCTAACAAAGCTAGTGCGTCCTCGTTTGCCTCGTGTCCTATTGCCGCTTTAAAGCGACCATTATGTCATCGTCGGAAATGGCGTACTTTGCGTTGAGAATTGAAAGCGCAAAAGCCTACTTTTGAGGCGATTGTAGAAAAAATCTATTTCGATATTTCACATTCTATTTTTAATAACCTATTTTTTTCTGCAAAATTATGTTGGCAATGAATAGACTAATAGATTATAGATTCCTGTGTGAGTGTATTTGGTTGTAATTTACCTGTCACGATAGTTATGATCCATAGCCATAATAATGGACTTTACACAATTAAAACAGGGAAAAAGATATATAATAAAGCACAACACCAATATTTTAAGACACAGTATTTGAATAAACAAAAGTCAACACAGAAAAACAGAAGCAACATGGGCAACGAGTCTTAAAAATATAGGATATATAGGTTAATGGTTATGCGATGTGTATGAGTTCGCGATATTGCCGTTAAAAATTAGTGGCGCTCTTGAGAAATTATGCATTTATTTTAGTTTATTAATTTTTATGGGTTGGTGTTGATGTCAAAAATATTGCTGTCAGATATTGAAATCAGATTTTCTGTAGTTAAATCAACAGTAGCAGTTTTTTCACTTATTCATTTTTTTTATCAATTATCGCGGTGTCGTTGCCAAATTAAATCATGAATTTTTTGTCAATTGAATTATTAAATAGTAACAATGAGGCGATTTTGTGAGTCTACGAACAACGAATTTAGTAAAATTTGTGCCTGCTAATACAGTTGCGTCTCAATCATCAATCGCCGACAATTTTCTACTTTTTTCGATGCGACAGGATATAAATTTGAGCCAGATACTTCCATCGGGAAATTGAATATATTATTGCAAGATTGGGTTTTTAATATGCGAAAATATGACGGAAAAGATTACAAAGAAGTGGTAGTTAAAACAATTTGGAATATCACTGCTAAAATGCTACAAAGTAAATATTATAAAGCATTTACTATTGTATGCAATCCTTTCACCGACGTGCAGTTTAATTCAGCACGTAATGCTAAACGTAAAATCCTTCAAGCACAACCCGAAAAGAGAAAATCCAGTGCATCAGCTCAGAAGTATTTGCAATGGCCAGATTATACGACTCAAAAGCAACTTACTGCAAAACAACTTGTTTCGTATCTGAAATTGAAAATACCTAATGGAAAAGAAACTGGACGTATCGAGTAAAATCCTCTATTTTCGAAAACGAGACAAGGCAGTGACAAATTGCAAATGGATCACACATAATAGTTTAGAAGATATTTGCCCAGTACGCTTATTAAAAAAGTTGATGGAAAAACAAGGCACTTCCATAACATTGCACTGAGTATTTCTTACACCAAAAAATCCCTTTTGGAAGAAGGAAAAATCTAAAGGTTGGTATAAAAATGTGCCCATTGGAATTATTGAAATATCCAAATGGACTAAATGCTCAGCACACCACATTGGTATAGATGTCAAACATATCAAAATTACAAATCACTCAAATCGAGCGGCAGCAATTAGTGAATTGAGTAAAAGTTGATTTCAATTGTGTTCCTAATGTCACTTACCAATTGTGTTCTTAATGTCAAAGCAAATACCAACATGTACGTACATCTATTGTACTGTACAGGAAAATTAGAGAAACATAAACATTGCTGGATTACTTCTAGTAGTTCATATGTCTCATAATATAGACAGATAAGTATTTATTAGTTTATAGAAAAAACTACGTGCACTGTTGTTAAATTGCACCAAATCTTGTATTAAAAATTAAAAGATAAATAAAATCCCCTACTATGACTATGAATTTTATAATTGTTATAGTCAAACAATATTAGTTGAAAATAACAGCTGAATGTGAAATAGCACAAAACGTTAACAATTTTTTTGTAATCAGTACAGCTAATAGAGGAAACAACATACATAGTGATCGGGTGTGGTCGCCACAAAAGTTTTGTACACAATAACGAGTTGGAATCAAATAATAGATGAAGATAAATATAGTTTCCTTGGAATTGAAACGAGTATTCGAAACAATAGATAGCAATCTTCTATTAAAAAAGTTAAAATATTATGGAATATCTGGTAGTCTTGGGGTGGTTCGAAGACTATCTGAATGATAGAGCACAAGTAACTAAAATTGGTTCTTTTACCTCAAATAAAATTATAAATAAGTTTGGAGTTTCACAAGGGAGTGCATTAGGGTCGTTATTTTTCATAATATATTTGAATTACATCAGTTACTTTGGCTTATTTGCTGCCAATACATTGAATATTCAATTATATTCTTCAATGATCTTGAAGAATATTTACGGATGAATAAACTTAAGCTAAATGTCAAAAAACAACGGATATGATGTTAAGTAGTAGTTCAAATATACCGTAGGGCTCAGCGGCTTCCAACCACTCACCTTTGAGGACTTGGGCAGCACGGCAACAGGTTTGCTTACGTGTTGGCTTGTCGAAACGTTTGCCTTCTCCTCAACAACAGACTCGTTCTCGGGCCTAATTTTACTAACAGTTTGACTTTGCTGCCCCCAAAATGGCTCTTCGTTGTCATCGAACAGACCCTGGCCGCCAGAAAACAACCCCGTATGGGCACTCTTCGGCAGCACCGTGTCTTCAAAATCATCCAGCGGTGGAGGCTCATCACAAAACAGGTCACCTACGATAAAATAGTTGTAAAACGGACATCGTATCTGGTGAGATGTAAAGCTTACTGGCAAATTTACTGGCGGGCTGGATAGGTTGCCGATTTACTTCGGCAAAGATATCTTCACGTTCGCTAACAACGTTGCCTAATCTGGCAGCCAACTGCTCGGCAAAGCTGTTGTTGGAAATAGGGGCCTGATAAAATACGAAATAAAATTATCTTTAAAAACAATTAAAAAAGATAAAGAGATTTATAAATCCACGTATTATGACCTACCTTGACCGGGATAGAGCCCTGTTGATCACTTTCATCTTCTGAGGCTATAATATCCGGTCGCTTTATGGAATCATTAAAAGTGGAGTTAGCAACGGGGCGATTCTCACTTGTCTGTATTGAAAGGTCCAGCTCAGAGCTAGTTTCAGACCCTTTCAGCTGGAAAAAGAAGAAAAGAATATTACCCATTTTATGCAAGTTAATTAAAGCGCTATATTAAAACTGCTCTTCACTTAAGTTACTGCAACACTAAAATAGTAAAAGTATAAATTGAGACTGAAACCTGTTTAATAAATGTGGTAATGTCTGCATTAACAGTCCGGTCATTGAATTAATACGGACTTTACAACATTTAAAATGTGAAATCAGCCGGGCGGAAAATTTAATGCCGAAAGTAGATGCTTAATTAATAGAAATTAGAGCTTAAACGTACTTAGTTTACATCAATCATTGCTGAATGATATAATTTTCATTTAGGTATGAATACCCTTTTGTATGAAGCAACAAATAAAAAATGTCATTCTATTATTTGAACTAATTTTTTCAATTGTAGTAGTTCAGATATACCGCTATCATATCTCATACTCAAGGGACTGTAATAGTCTACTCTGCGGGTAATGTATTTTTTTGTTAAAAAAGACATAATGTGTTCTTATTGAGAGCATATAGTCAAAGCTATACAAAAGATAAAAGTGCTTCATTGTTATTAAAATTATGTAGCAATAATAACATGGTTTAAATATTAATTATTTGTACCTGTTAGAAATAAAATACAGTAGGTCAAATGTACTTTTTTTGTCTTGACATAAAGGTTGCAAAAACAAGCACTTTGTGACTTTGAAAACCGAAATTTGTTCAATATCTCGATATTAATCAATGCTAGTAGCTCCCACATACCCGTCTAAGCTCTTAGCATATAGTTTAATATATTATGTAGTACTTATAAAGCATGTCGACATTTTAAAAATATATTTCCTTACTAAATCTTTTGGTAGTTCATCTGCAGAGTCGGATTCGCTGTACGTCTCTAAAACCTTATCAGTCTCGCTTTCGCTGGAGGAATCGTCCAGGCCGACATGCGGTTTATTGGACCACCACTCCTCCGAACCGATCAGTAAAGGCAAAGGTCGTTCAGCGTACAGGTCTTTGGCTTGCAGGATATAGCTAAAAATAGTTTACAAACGATCTTTTAGAATAACACTTAATTATACCATACCTGATATCACCAGATTCATCCTCACTGTCGCTAATAGACACCTCTACTTTATTAAAATACTTGTCAAGTAACTTCAAATCATTGCTTAAGTGTTGTACTATAAGTTTCTCCTGGTCTATGGATTCTTTTACTATAGGCTGCAAAAATAAACGTTGAAGAATAATAGAGAAATAACACAGTGCCGTCTAACCGTAACTTCTTCAGTGTTAACAGCTGTTTCATCATCTTCATAGACTCTGCTTTCAATAAACTGCCTATTCCGCAAACTTTGGAAGGTGTTCTGTGCTATATCCAGCTGAAGCCCTACTTCGTTAACGTCGTTTAGCATTTGATCTACATTATCGCTGATTGAAACGGTTTTTTTTATAAAATTCTAAAAGAAAACATTGTTCTGTACTGGTATAAAATAGCCCCCATTTAAAAAAAGAAATTGCTTACATCCGCAAAGGACTTAATGGTATTTAGAAGTGCCACATCTCCCGCCAACGACCAGTTGTCGGCGTTCTCAATTATCTCTTCCGTGCTCCACGGTCTGCTCCAATTCTTATCACCATCACTCGCCATGTTCGTGGTACTTTTGGGGTTTCAGATGCATCGGAGTTGCTTCACATCACATCGCCCGCCTCGGACAAAGAAAACAAAAACAAGTGGGTGTCAAGCACCTGTCAAGTCAAATGTCAATTTCAAAACGAATTTCATCTAGGGATTTTCGGTTATAACGTTGGCCTGCCTTGTTGCCCATGTTGCGCGCAAGATAACTAATTTGAAATATAATTAAAACATTTTCAAGGCTCATCGCCTCAAGACTTAGGCCTTATCCCCAAACGAGCGTTTCAGCGGACTGGCAGACGCGGACAAATGTTCCCAACCAATCACAGGGCGCGATTTCGGTTCAAGGTCAGTACGCCAATTCCGCCGAAGAGTTGGTTTTATTTTAACTTTTCGGCGTATTTTAAGTAAGACATAACCTGACATAACATGATTTTATTTTGTATCATGAACAACATCATTAAACGTTTTCTTCCTGGCCACTCCATAATATTTAAATTATTTATATGTACTTTACTTTGGATTTTTCTAATTTCATGACAGTTACTACGAACTGCAACAGTTGTTTTTAGATTATGTTCACTCATTTACAGAGTAGTACATGGGGAAGAGGGTCTCCGTGGAATTCGGCGGATCTATAAAACGCCGTCCGCGTAAACGCTCGTTTGGGGATCAAGCCTTAGGATCAGGATCTGTTCTTTTTTTTAACGTATAACTTCATTCATGATAGATTGTTTAGAAAATATCACGCAACATCACGCAAATAAATCCGATATCAAGAACTGTTTTGTATTTGAAGAATTATCATCAGTCACAGACATTTCAATTATCAATCATGCTCAGAGATATGAAAGTAGGGAGAGATGTTCTCTATTGTCCTGAATTACCTTTAAAATTACTAAATAATGGTAATTTGACTGCAAAAGAATTTAAGTTAAATTTTATGTGATTGGAACAGATATATAAAATTGGGGTGAATGAGCTTCTCGTATCCTTATTTCTAGTTATGCTAAGAGAGTGGCCATATTAACCCCACGTTTGACGTTTTTGTATAGCTTGTTTACGTTGTCTCTCGTGTTTCGCGAAGATTCAAGATTTTTAGTGCGTTCCGGGAACAATACGTCGTGTGCTGTGAAAAGTTACAAGAACCATAAAGTAAGGAGATATGATGTGAATGATATCATTTTACCGGTGAAAATTTGGTAGCCATGTTTTATAGTATAAAGAGATTGCTCATTATCGCGTCGCAAAATATGTACCTGTCCTTGAAATATTTGTTTTTGCCATGTTTTCTTTGTATATAAAAAGATTAATCACTATATCAACGAGAAACCCATCTCATAGAATAATTATTGACGCCACTGAACACTTTCAGTGGCGTCAATAATAATTTCAGTGGCGTCAGAGTCCATAAGGCGGCTTACATAGGTGTTCACTTGTCGCATACTGTAGATCATTCTCCCTACTTCTATATATCTGGATCAGTGACACCAACATAATGACAGCAGGAGACCAGTTAACCTTACTCTACTCATTTGCAAACTATGTATAATACATTCTCCCTACTTCTATATCTCTGGATCAGTGACACCAACATAAAACATAATGACAGCCGGAGTCAGCAAGTCCCTATGTAATCTATGGCGTCAGCACAGCTCACAACAGGACAACCAGTTAACCTCACTCCTGTCCACTCATTAACAAGTTTTAGAATCAAAATTTATTTGAAATAAGATATAGTCTTGGTGTAGAAATGGCGGATAGACTTACACAATTACAGGACTGCATAAATCAGGTATGTTACTGACAGTTATTTCATTCTTCATTACTTTTCCGTTTTCAGCAAGCTGAACATTTCTGTAATAGTATTGGCATACTTCAACAATTCGCACCACCTAGCAAGTTTCCTAATTTCGACAGGAGTGGATCTCAAACGCCCCAACAGCAACAGACTCAAGAAGACTATGTGCAGTTATTCACAACTTTGATAGCTCGTTGCGCAAAGGATATTGATACACTTATCGAATCATTGCCCAGCGAGGAGAACTCAACAGAACTTCAAGTAAGTGGAAAAATAATAATTGTAGGGAAAATAAATTTATCATGAGGTTGTAGTTGCAGAGCTTACGAATGCTGGAACAAGAGAACCAGACGGCTGCAGACCGTCTCGAGGCAGTTGTACGGGATGGGCAGGACTTGCTTGAGAAAATCCAGGCGGCTCTGAGCGATATCGCTCAAGCACAGCTGGACATGCAGCATCTGACCAAGGCGGCTACGGGGGGCAAAGAGTGAATGTACCTCGTTCTCATCCAATTTTGTACAGATACATGGTTTTTGAAATGTCCATCGACTCGTTTTTTGATGGTTAATGTTGTAATATCATACAATATAGGTATGATAATAGGTAGGTCAAATTTACTATTTAAGACTGAGATTTTAAGAATCAATTTTTTACAATTATTGTTTTGTCGTTTCTCTAATTTGTTAAAAGATACTTTATATGAAACTCGATAATTATATAGAAGTAATTAAAACAACATATTTTTGCTAGATTCTTTTTCCATTACAAAAATTATGGAATCTCAGATTCACTACCCATGACGAAAATTTGTTACAGAAATCGTAATGTAAATTGAGAATGCTATACATCCATAGCTTTCATACATAGGCTTTCTCAGTCAAGATATAAAAATTCGACTTTGTGATGCTGTGATTTTAAGTAACCTTGCTTATTGTGTCAGTTTTTGGATTGCATTGTTAGGCAAGCATAAAGTAAGTCTAGAGAAAATTCAAAACTCCTACCTGAGATTTAGTTATAATATATTCGACCATATTTCCGAAATATTTTAGAGTCACATTGGCTAAATCTAGATGAACGTTTTTAAGTACATATGGCGTGTTTAATTTACCAAATAAACCATTCAGAAGTCCCTGATTACACATTAAACAAAACCACCTAGTCTGAATCTCAAATTTCCTGAAAAGTCTAAAATGATACATTTGAACTACTTGGCGAGAAAAATTGCTTGCATTAAGCAAAACGACCTAAAGCCTGAATCTAAAAGTGCACGATGACAACAAAACAGTTGAAGTACCTGCTTGGCAAGCTTCCTGAATAACCAGGGTAGATTTTTTTTGTAGATATAAATATTAAGGACTAAGGAAGTAGTTAATTGTGTTTCATATTAAAGTAAAGTAAAAGTAGTTTAAATGTAATATTTTAGACTTTTCAATGGGCCTATTCACTGAATTTTTTATTGCTTTATGTGATAATATTTTCCAACAAATCTCGTCGCATTTTTTATTTTTTTGAGCATGGTACTAGAAAAAATTAAATATCAAAAGCGAACGCTTATACGTGTCGTCACAATTCGTAAAGGAACGCACAAAACTAAGCGTAAACAACTAGTTGTGGGCTATTTGACAAATCCTGCCTATTTAATTCCGGGCGTGTGACGTGACTCAGCACCAAGGTCAATTGAGTGTTCAAATTGCTATAATAAATATTAATTTTTTTTTAAAACAGATTTATATTCGAAAGATAGTTGCACGAGGTGAATATCTATCATTTAGCTTTCAAGTAAACAAATTTGTTTTGAGATTTAAAAATCTAGTGAAAATGCCCATTATATCAATTTTGATTAATGAGTAATTTTACTCGCCAAGTAGTACAAACGTTGTCGATTGGATTCTGGCCAGGCAATTTTGTTTGCCAAGTAGTTCAAATGTAAATTTTTTTTCATGGACGAGAGCACCGTACGTGTTAATTCTGGATTATGTTTAAGACAGACTTATTTTGACATATTTGTATGCAAATATGTCAAAATAAGTCAGGCTTTAGGTGCACATGTAAAATTGATCAATTAGTAGTACAAAAGATTAATTTTTAGTCTTTTTGGGAACTTTTAAATTCAGACTAGGTGGTTTGCTTAAAGCACGTAATTTTGGAGTTAGTTAATATGTTGCCACTGGCGTTTTGGAGATATTCATTAGGTTCATGAGGGAGAGTTACTTAAGGCGAGATTAGGTTCATAGGGAGAGGTTCATTAGGTCACATATTTTGCTTAATGCACACACATTTTCTTCACCGAGTAGTTCAACTCTATACTTTTTAGGCTATTCAGGAAGTTTTGCTTACTGTATGTGTGATTTGGCTTGCCAAGCTCTAACTCATACTTGCTTCACTGCTGTAGACTAATAATGAACTTTTAGAATCAGACTTTAGGTGGTTTTGTTTAATCCAATTGATATGACTTGCCAAGTAGTTCAGATGTATCGAATTTTGTTTTAGGCGGTTCGGTGTATGTGATTTATCTTGCCAAGTAGTTTAACTATGTATATCATTTTTGACTTCAGGAAATTTGAAATTCAGGCTAAGCCGGTTTTGTTTAATCAGTAATTTTATTCGTCAAATAGTTCAAATGTTATATTTACTTATTTATCATTTAAAATGCCATATTATATCAATTTTAAATTTAAACAAGTGGTTTTGCTTAATGCATACACATTTTCTTCACCGAGTAGTTCAAATCTATACTTTTTAGGCTATTCAGGAAGTTTTGCTTAATGTATGAGTGATTTACCTTGTAGGCTCTTTTAGACTCTTTAGGAAATTTCAAATTCAGACTGTCGGTTTTGTTTAATGAGTAATTTTACTCGCCAAGTAGTTCAAATGTTATCTATTGGATTCTGACCAGGCAATTGTGCTTGCCAATTTGACTTATTTTGACATATTTGTATGCAAATATGTCAAAATAAGTCAGGCTTTAGGTGCAAAATTGATCGATTAATAGTACAAAATATAATATTTAGACTTTTCAGGAACTTTTAAATTCAGACTAGGTGGTTTTGCTTAATGCACGTAATTTTGGAGTTGGTTAATAAATGTTGCCACTGGCGTTTTGGAGATGTTCATCAGGGTCGTAGAGAACAATCCTACTTTTCAAGCACTGGAGCACTTGTTTGCTATTTCAAATAATCGTCGGCTAAACTAGCCAAGTTATTGTTCTCGGCTCACGAAACAGCTTCTTTTTAAATAAAACACAGCACATAACAACTAGTACTAGTATTTACATGTAAATATGTACAGATAAAAAACATATAATTTAAAATTCACAATTTATTCCATCGGTATAGTACACGGTGGCCTCTAAAATTGATGTCCCTCATAAAACGATCACCCTCAAATGTCTAGTAGCAATCTTGTTGTGACTCACTTTATACACAATGACGATTATATATACACCTCCGGTAAGCGAAAAAAAAATGTCTGTTTAATACAGCGCCACAATAAGAACATAAATGCCTTCGCAATGTTCAATGCATATAAATACCCACTGGTAAGACTTAATTCAATGTCCCCCGGCATCCAGTGGCGCCACACAGGCACGGTATCTTCTCGTCTTCGATGGGGAACTTGTAATCGTACGTTATTTCCTCGTTGACCCCTATGCTCTGCTTGGAATATATCACAATCTTCTTCTGCGACTCGATCGTTATCACTTTGGCATAACAGTTGGGCTATAAAAAAAACGTACATTATTAATTTAACAGCTTTAAGAAACGCCCTCTATAAAATATCCCATCGAATAAATGTGGTAAAAGTAAAAATAAAAATCATGATAAATAACTCAATTCTATCCTCAATTGACTTACGTTACAGCTGTGGTTGATAAACCTGGCCAAATTGCCGCATTTCGTGGCGTCTATAATGTTCTCCAGGTCGATTCTGAATAGGTACGAGCTGCCTATGCCCGTCGCCTCGTATTTTTGCTCCCTCAGATCTGCCACGCTATGCCTCACCATCTGCCCAACGTACTCGATCACCTAAAATGATTATCGCTCAACGTAAATGACGTCTAAAAGTGAGTAAATTTGCAACAGCATACCATTTCGTCGGCCGCAATGGGTTCCATTGCAAACAGTCCCCAATCGTGAATGGCCGACTTGGCAAACTTCAGCTGCTTTTTCCTAAACTTAAGCTGATTGAATTTCAGCAAGTCCGAGTCGGTGTCGCCGCCAAACGCCGTAAGCAGCCGTCTCTGGTTCGATCTCGCCTCCCTGGACAAACCTGAAACGGAAGACTTGAACCCAAGTGGCTTGAATGACCGGCAAAAACATACCTTGTTTGGTGGCCGCAGGTACGGTACTGGTAGAAATAGCGTGCGCCTTCGCGTGGTGGTACTTGTACCGGGACTTCTCGTGCGCCGAGATCTTGTAGTACCCCTCCGTCCTGGCGCTGCCTGTAAGGTGCACTCTCTCGTCCTTCTTCTTTCTCTTGGGCGGACTGGAGTACAGGTCGGTGATGGTGTGGTCCACCCAGTGGGTGTCGTTCAGCCAGTAGCCCAGGGAGTCATTTGACAGCATCTCCTCGTACGATTTCTTTATGTACTCAATATCTTCGCGGTCAATGCCTAAAGAAAAAAGTACAATTTAATACACAAAAATTTTAAACCGTACGATAGTAGACTCACCTTTGGTAAGGAACTCATACAGGACCCCGTACTCCAACATCTGATCTCGCACTTTATGGTACACGGTGCTGTGCGCACTGAACGGAAGCGAGGCTTTTCTCTTGTCGGATTCATCCTGGTAGGTGATGGTGTTCTGTAATTCCTGAAGCTTCTTGTGGTCCTTCGGCTTCCTCGGCTTGGGCTGTTTGGGTTTCTTCACCTTCTCCAACACCTTCTCCTCCTTGGTGTAGCCGTGGTCATGGTCAATCTGCACTGTGTGTTGCGCCGGATCCTGCTCTTGGTTCTCCTTCTCGGGTCGCTGCATGCAGTACGAGTGCTCTATAACGACCTACCACGCAAAGTTTAAAACCGTAATGCACAAGTATTTTTGTAATACTCACCTGGCTCGGACTGCTTTCCCCTGTTGAGCTCTCAGACAGGCACTTGAGTAATTCCACAGCACCATTGACACCAGCCTTGTGCCTTGCCTTCTTTATGCGTCTCGCCTCCAGGTTCTCCTCGTCCGAGTCGCTCTGTGACTTCGCTTTAACCTTTGGCTTCCCTTCTGTTGACAGCGTGTCCGTTTTAACGGCACTAGGTGGCTCAGGGTTACGCACAGCCTGTAATAGCGCGTCGCGTTCCGCCTCCAGCTCCTCCAAGGTCTTCTCCATAACACTGTTAGGTACGTCGGCGTCATCAACAACAGTTTTACTCGGTTTCTCAGGCGGGTACAAGTCCTTCTCCGTATCGGTCGATTTGCACTCGTCAGGGACGATGTTAGGCTCGCGCTCTTGCCTCTCCTTTTCGATTTGCTCCATGTACTCGGTGTTGCGGCGCTTCCGTTCCAGGATTAGCCTCTCCGTGTCGCTCAGGTCGCTGTCACTATCGAAAAGCTCGGAGAAGAGTTTCGCCTTGGTCGGGCTCGGAGCTCTCTTGGATGACGGGTCGTCTGAGTCGATCTGAAATTATTTTCCTACTATTAACAACGCTTCAACATAATAAAATTTAGAAATTTGTTAAATTTTTATCAGTATCTGCAGTAAAATTATTGACAATAATTATAGACAATGCTTCGCTACATCTCCATACAATAATTCATTTAGATTGGACTAGTCCACTTTAGTGAGGAATATCCCGTTTCGTCCCCTGTTTGATACTTTTAGTAAAACGTCTTGATCTTTTTCACAGTATTCGGTACCTGAAGGCATCATTTCTAAACAAAAACACCTTCTAAATAGTACAATCCGCAATGATTCAAAGTACGTCTGTATCAACCAACTAGCTATTACGAACGCACAACGTGATGTGGTCGTGCGGCCCTCAATATTACGCATAAGAGCATGCGTAAGATTAAGGGCCCCAAACCTATAATTAGAGAGCCAACTATAAGGTTTAAGGTGTCAAATTTTTTTTAGTAGTTCATACGTACCATGGTATATTAATCTATAAAATAATTATGTTAATCAGTTTATTTCTTCTACTTATAAGAATCTATTTATAAGATTGCTTCCACTGGTATTAGTTCAAATATATACCACAATTTAAACTTGCAGCACCTGAAAATGGCATATTGAACAGTACCATAAGTATGTCTATAAATGTGTTAACTATAACTATTTCTTTGTGCTGTAGAAATTGATATTTATGTTTGAATTTTGCCGTTTTTAAACTTTCTTTAATTCTATTTAAAATTGTTCAGTAACATCACTTCGGACAGTTTTCTATCTTGTACCTTTTCATTATTTAATTTTAATCCAGACGCACATAAAAATCACTGGAAACCCGTAAGCAACTTTTTCTCTACTCGCTTCGGCTTGCATTTTTTTGTATGCATTCAGTTCGTATACTGGTGTCAATTCCTACATATTGTAAAAATGAAGGGAAAAAGTATTTGTGGTGTAGCCAAAAGATTTGAAGCGTCCAAATTAACGGCTAGTTGATTAGAAATAAAGCTATAATATTATAGCGTTTGTTTCTGCTACTTTTAATGGGCCAGATATGTAACATTATTTTAGGTATGTAGATAGAACTATTATTAGGGTTTACTTTCATATTTAATAGGTTTAAAAAAGGTTATTCGTCACTGTGAATCATCCTGAGGTTGAGAAAGCTTTCTATACATGGTTATTGCAACAGAGAAATTCTCATATACAGTATTGTATCTTTTTGAAACAGATTTTGACAGACAATATCGCGATTTTAACAGAGCAGGCCAATTTTGTTAACAAAATTAATCCCTGTTTGTTATTACGATTGCAGTCTTTACTATCATTTCATCTGACATTTTGCGTTTTATTTTAGCATTTTTTCGCTCTTTAAGAGAACTGAAGTTAGCTAAGGTGTCAATTTAGTTAGGTTTCCTTGGCTAACCAAGTGTATACCATATTCATTATATATTTTAAGTGAAAAAGCAAGATTTTTTTATAGAGAAATAACTGGAATGACAATTTCCAATTTATTAGTTCAAATGTATGAACAATGAAAAATAGAGGCAAAGGAAATTTCATTGTCTACAACAAAGAGAACTATCCGAAAAATAGGATACAAGTTTTATAAGGTAAAATTAATCGAGAAACGACAAACATTTTCACTGATTTTCAACAAATTTGAGAATTGAGGATGTTTTGACTTTTGTTGACGGAATTGAAAAGTTAGTGACAATGACTTGCCACATAGTCAACTGATCATTATTTAAGGTGAATAGTTGACTGCCAGAGTTAGAATAAAAATTACTCAGCGCGGAAAATCACTTATCAACGGTGATCAATAAGTATTTTGATTGGCCCAAAAAAACCATTGTGTGATGAAAAATTGAAGTGTAATGAACATTACACTTCAGTTTTTGAAGAAATAATGGACATATTTTTCAATTGTAGTGGATAAAATAATTAACAGCTGTTGATATTCAATACTATTATTGTATAATATAATAGATCCATTACACAACACCATGGAAATATATTAAAGGGTTATTTTTAAATGGCCGTGAAGCAATTTTATTAGTTTATTCCTTCGCATATACCTAGTAACCAGTATTAGTTCAAATGTACCAATGATGAAAAATTTCTGTAAAATTTCGACACATCCTCTTGAAACAAAATACATTGAATAAACATTGAATACACACAACATTGAATACATTGAACAAGGAGATAAAGGCAAAAGAAATTGCATTGTCTACAACAAAGAGAACTAACCGAAAAATAGGATATCATTTTTTCAGGTTAAATTTAATAAATATTAGCAATTATTTATTTTTTCGGTGTCGAGAAAATTTCTACTGCTTTCAATTTGCTTTATGGCTAAATCACATAATACATTAACAAACTTTACAATAAAAGTGTCAGTTATAGCGTCGTAAAATTGTTACTTTCTAGGAAACGTATTAAACTGTCTTTAGTAGTATATACTGTAGAAAAGAAAATTTACGCACCTGCATAGGTTCAGGAGTCTTGTTTCTTGCCTCGATGCCGTCCCTCAACGGAGAATACTCCACGTCCATGGTATCAATGGAAGCCGGCTCAACCTTCTCAATTTCCTGCACACGAGAACTATCACTCGGCCAGCTAACTGGCTTGACTTCGGTCTCAGACTCCGTGTCGCTCTCGTCCGAACTATCGCTGTCACTATCCGTACTTAATGAACTGGAAGAAGAGCTGTTGCTACTCGTCGAGGCTTTCCGCTGCCTCTGCGTAGACCTGGTAGCGTCAGAGTCGGAATCGTGGACAATCTCCTCGTTATCCGATGCCTTCTCCTCTTCGTCCTCGTCCTCCGGCACGGGCGATGGGATTTTCTTCCTGCGGAAGCTGGGCATTTTAGGAAGGGACGCCCTCAGGCCCAGGCCTACCCCTATCGTGTCCAGGCTGATGTTACTATAAACGTTCTCGCGGTTGGACTCTAAGAGAACGTTAATGTTGTCTCGCGGTACCGCAGGCTTCTCCAATTGTTCCTCTCTCTCCCTCGACTTATTCTCCTTGCAACTCTCCTCCTCCCACCTAGGGCAAAATTATATACACAAATGTGAATTTTAATATTATTTATATTTTTATTACCAGTCCTCAAACTTCTTGAATGCCGTCAACTCCACCATCTTCTTGTTAAAGTCTCTCTTGAGTATGTTCTTCAGCTCTTGCGTGACCTGTTGGACCACCGTATTGATTGTGGCGGCATGGGGGTCGTCCTTGTCGTCCTCCGGTCGTTTGGGTGGTAACTGGTAGGGGATGAATTGTTGCGCGGGGTGCAGCTGGGGGAACTGCGTATACTGAGGGTGGGGGAGGTACATGTGATGTCCGTAAGGGTAGGCCTGCCGCCAGTCTTGGTGGGCGTAGGTGAAGGATGGATACGCGGCATACTGAGGGGCCGGGTAGCCTGCAACGCCAATAAAGTTTAAATACGCTTTCGCTAAAAATTGGGAAAATAAATTGTAATATTAAGGTATTATTTTTAGTGAGTAGTGAGTAAAATTGAAATGCATAAGTGGCAACAATTTGCAAAGTTGTTGGTGGCATTTTAAGGAGAAGACAAGACTTAAAAAATATTGGAAAAATTACACCTCTTACTGTTGCCTTGTAAAATAAAACACAACATTCAATTTTTCCAACCAAATGTTTTATATTTTTCCCATAACAGCTTTTAGCTAAAACTGCACTATGTTAATTTTTCATTTCGGAGATACAGTAAACAAAAATATGTAAAAGATCTGAAATTTTCCGTAGAATTCAATAAACCAAAATACAAACAACTGTCACATTCATGTCCCATAGTAAATTGGGCCCAAAGTTGAACAAAAACCATTTCCATTTTACTCTGTCATGGTGTGAAATGAAAAAAAGTTTTATTCAAAGTTGTAGAACTATTAAATACGGATCGATCTGTGAAAATCCGATGTCAAAATTCAAAAATAAATTATTTATTTGCAAAAGATCGTTAAAAATCGCATTTTTTTTGCAACGCTCATATCTTCGTGACAACAAATCATTTTTTCACGAAACTTGGTCAAAGTGTAACTCTCTACTAACTGAGAAAGATCATTTTCAAAAAATTTGAAAATACTATAAAGTTTTTGCACTAATTGCTTTTTTCGAAAAAATCACGTTTTTTTAAAATCTCGGTAGCTTATACCCGCTTTCATATTTAGAGTCAATTTTGAGCTTAAAATTTTCATGAAATGCTGTACTAACATTTTTATATATTGCGCGCTTTTTAAATTGATCGTTAATATGCGAAAAATCGATTGAAATATTGTGTTTTTTTAACAACAAAAAAATTAACTTTTTTTTCACGAAAAAATTTTTCCCTTTTTTGTTAGCAGAATGGAATTGAATAGCAAAATTTTTTTTTATCTACGACCGTTTGTAGCAGAAAATTTTTTTTTTTGTTTATTTGGTTTTTTTAATCGCTGTTTAATCTTTTGATATTAAGGGCTGCAATTTACAGAGTTTGTAGTTCAATACTTGTATTTTACATAAAAGAAATACTACAATGACATATTCGCTCTCTATTCTTTGGAAATTTAATGGTGATTCTTAAAGACATATGAGTTGACAGGAATAATAATTGTTTAAGATCGACAGCTCCAAAGGGTCGTAGAAAAAAAAATTTAATTGTAAATTCATTTAAAAAGTACATGCTATTTAATGCTCCTAACAAAAAAGGAAAACAAATTTTTCTTGAAAAAAAAACCGATTTTTTTTTTGTTTAAAAAAAACCCGATTTTTCAACCGATTTTTCGCATATTAACGATCAATATAAAAAGCGCGCAATAAATAAAAATGTTAGTACAACATTTCAAGAAAATTTTCAGCTCAAAATATGAAAGCGTGTATAAGCTATCGAGATTTTAAGAAAACGTGATTTTTTCGAAAAAATCAATTTTTGCAGTTTATATTTTAAATTTTTTTGAAAATGACCTTTTTCAGTTAGTATAGAGCTATACTTTCACCAAGTTTCGTCAAAAAATTATTTGTTGTCACGAAGATATAAGCGTTTCACAAAAACGCGATTTTTAACGATTTTTTGCAAATAAATAATTTATTTTTGAATTTTTTGACATCAGATTTCCACAGATCGATCCGTATTTAATAGTTCTACAACTTTTGTATAAAACTTTTTTTCATTTTATAGCACCATGACAGACGTTTTTGGCCCACTTTGGGCCCAATTTACTATGGGACCTACCTCCAGGTCCCATAGTAAATTGTTTGTATTTTGGTTTATTGAATTCTACGGAGAATTTCAGATTTTTTACATATTTGTGTTTACTGTAGCTCCACTTAAGGGTCCAAATCCGTAGGCAGACTGCACTAAAAGCAGTTTTTACAAGCTGAGAATATTAGCGTTTTGTCCTTTTAACCTAGACAACTCACATACCCAGATGAAAACTCTTTAAAGTTTTAACTAAATTACGTTATTATCGGATGTTTTGAATTTAAAACGTGCATTTGAGACTAACGACAGGAGGGACATTTGAATGAAAAATTACAAACATACAAAAAACCAAAGTTGGTGATTATCTCTCAAATAAACGGAGAATAATTTCGGTGTACCTCAGGGAACTGTTTTTAGACCTTTAGTGATTCATTTATATGAATGACATTTATTTATTTATTAATTGATAAATGGGTCAAGCCCTTTTAATACAATAAACATACAAGTAAATCTAACACAACTTATAATAAAAAAGCAATAAAAAAATCTTAAAACAGATGGTTTACATGTTAAACACCTAAATGAGTGTAAAATAAGCACAGTTATGGGTATTTAATAACACATAACAGTGACTAGACATACGTTATTTAATATCAACGTGCGAAAATACTTTTTATGGATATTAACGGTCATTTGCTTCCATAAAACCTCGTAAATATATTTAAAAGACATTATTACCTGTTCCAACCAGAGCTGCCATACAAAAAAAATAATAATTTAGACAAATGATTAACGGCACCAGAGAATTTACATATAAGATGGTAGAAACTTACCTGAATACTGGGTCATACCAGGGTAGTGCGCGGGATAGATACCCGGTATCGGAGGCATTGGTGGTGGTGCAGATACGGGTGGGTTTGGGGGCAAGGGCGGAGGCGGCGGATCAGGCTTAACCTCTTCAATCTTAGTATCATTGCTGCTCAACGACGACAAACTCATCCTGTCATCATCCTTTTCCATTTTAAACTCGTTCTTGAAGTCCGCCCGCTCGATGGGGCTATAGTTGTTCTCTATACTCTCCCCAGTTAATAACTCGTCTTCGCTAGAGGAGATATCACTGCCGATCTTGTTCATTTCAATGTGGACTTTCTTCAGCAGCGCTGTCGTTTCTAAAGCTTCCCGCTGCCTCGCCACAACAGCCTATAAACGAAAACTAAATGCGGACAATGTAATATAAAGCAAAAAACATACCTGTTCAAGGGCATGCTGATGGCACTGGAAATACACCTCCTTTGATAAGAACGGCGAAGGCGGTACGCTGAGGGGACTACTCTCATCGTCCCTTGTAAGCTGCATGTCTAAATCAGGCGCCGGTGGGTTAATTGGCATATCGCTTAACGAGATGCTCGACCGATCATCGTCATCGCTGTCCAGCGAGGTAGGTATGGCTAGAGATTTAGGCAGTTTATCCGAGGACTTGGACTCGTCGTCCGAGTCACAGCCTAGGGCTAGAAATGGAGGCGCCATGCCACCCGAGCCCTTTTCCTTCAGCAGGAGCGCTATCCTCGTGTCAAGGTCCAGCGGCTTATTCTCCTCCTCCACCTTAGAGTTTAATTTACAGCGTGAGACATACCGTTCATATTAGCAGGCATAAAATTAAATCAAACCATTTATAACAAATAGTTCAAATCACAATACTTTTCTTGAAATTTTAACGTTGCGTCAATTATAAATGAGAGATATTTTAAACAATTTTAAGAACACAAAATTTGACAATTCGAAGGAAACAAATTACTCAAAAACAGTATTGCTGGAAAAGCTTTGTTTTACCGTTAATAATAAGATTGTTTTCCAAGTGACAAAAATAGCATGAAAATGGTAAAGTGAAAAAAAATAATAGTAGCATGAAACCCATTGGAAAAGGAAGAGAATATAACAAAAATTAAAGGAAAAATAATTTACGGGGAACTGAGGTCGGGAAGTGGAAGGAGGTGAGTTTTTAAGGGTAAAAAACGGTTTGTCTCGATTTCCGGCAAAACTACAAGTCCCATGGAAAAAGTTAAATGGCAAAGTTGTAGGTAATAAAAAGATCTACAACTTTTGTCTTTACACTTTTTTCACATAACCTCAAAATTTATGTGAAAAATTCAAATAACCAAGTTTTTGGTTTTCTATTTTTATCTTCTACAAAAAATTTTTTTTTTAAAAGAAATTTAGTGAAAACTTACCTTTTTATGTCCCAAACACACTGCAATTTTTTTGATGTAAAATATTTATTTTTTCACCTTATTTTGACTTAAAATCGAAAAAGCACCCTAATTTTCAATCGAAAATTCTCGCGTCAAAATATCTGCTTTTTTAAAAAAGTAGCTGGGGTTTTTGTTCGTTGAAATCTCTACTTCCTGATGGTGTCAAAAAAAATATACATTACTATGGTAAATGTTCTCAGAAAATGCAAAGAAACGAAAAACTCGAAATGGAAGACAAACGTCAAACGGAATTATGTCAGACACAGATCAAATCTGAACGGTTTTCGGCAATGGTCTTAACCTAACTTATTTGAAATTATGTGATGCTTATAGTGTCTCCCTATGATACTAGCTCAATGTTATTCTATGTTGCTAACACCCCACAGTAGTTCTACTGTACCAAATCATTTTGATCGAATATATATATAAGGATTTATTTATAAGATATAAAAAACAATGACAATGATATGAAGGCCAAGGATAATATGTTTCTCGAAAACTCTCCACCTTCAAAAATGAGGAATTTCCCAAAGTAGAAAAACAGTAGGGATAGAAATACATTGTAACCTCATTAATAAACGCATTTTGCCCAAATAAGTTGCAACTTTCAAAGCATATGCTGTTTTCCCACATAGTAGTTCAAATGTACCACAACATTTCCTAAGAAATAAATAAATACGAATCAAATCAAGTAACAAACAGGTCGAATTTCAATAAAAATTAGTTTAAAAAAATTGGTCAAAAGCGCCCCGTTATGAAAATTGTCCACTTTATATGATTTTTACTATATTTATTTGACAATAATGAATGTGGCAAAAAATTTTAGGATCCGTAAGGAAAGGAATAATCATGTACTAGTACTTCAAAAGACAAAAGCTAATATAATTTCACTTTTTACCCGACAACATACTTCAATGCAAAAATCAAAACGTCAAATCTTGATATAAACCATATAACCAACCAACCATATAAACCAACCTTCTCTTTCTCTTTCTCCTTCCGACCCTTGCTGCTAGAACTAACGCTACTGCTATTCCTCTTCCGATCCCTATCCTTCTCCTTGTCTCTCTCCCTATCTCGCTCCTTCCAATCTTTGTCCTTACTCTTGTGCGTGGGCTTCTCCTCCGGCCACTTCGGTGGCGGCGCCAGACCAGCTGGCGACCTCTCCCAAGCGTCCGTGGGCCACTGGGGCGTAGCAATGGACCATACGGCAGGCGGTGGGGGCGCACTCAATGGGTGATACGTTGGCGTAGCGTAGGGATACTGGCTGGGGATCGGTGGGATACTGTGAGTGTGGTAGTCGTACCTAATTAGGGGCAAGGTGGAATGTCATTAGATAATATAGCACAGAATATTTGACCTACAGGCAGTCAGATTAGTTTGTATTTAATATATCATCATCAGTACTGGAAATAAATATCAGTGTGTTTTGTGTAAAGCACATGCAAAAAGTGAGGTTATACCAATGCAGAGAAAAGCCGAAGACGGGACTCAAAAATTGAATAAAACATTGGAAAATGTACCAAAGTTATAGCCAAATGAGGAGATGACGTATACAAGATTTAAAGATTGAAATATGTGACCTAAGGTGTGATAAAAATTTTATGGAGAACAAAAAAAGGGAAAGAAAAGAAAAAAAATTTACAGAAAAAAAAATTATTTCTGTAAATTGTGAGTTAAGTTAAGATGTGTTGCTGAATTTTTAAATTTAGCGAGGGCATTTGATACTGTCCATACAATATCTATATAATATGATACATAATCTAAATAATTAAAATACAGAGATAAAGGAGTAAATACTATAAAAAATAAAAGAAAAAAAAAACAAAACAAATAATAAATGCAATAAGGTAAATAAGATAAAAATAAACTTACGTTAAGGGAGTAGTCCCAGCTGATCCAAAACTAGCAGAGTACTCGCTAGGGGCTGTAGCGTAGCCCATATCGCCACTGCTAGGAGTAGCGAATTCGTTGCTCCTATAGCTTCTACTGCTACCACTATACCTCTCCCGGTCTCTATCCCGCTCCCGCTCCTTATCCCTATCTCTGTCTCTTTTTTTAATACTAGGCTCATACGTTTCCGCCTCCTTTTCCTTCTCCTTCCCTTTATACCGATCCCGCTCGTCAAAATCATTATCACCGGGATCGTACGGTTTATCGTCGTTGTTCTTCGGCTTCTCCTCAACTTTGGGAGTGGTTTCCACGGCTGGAACTGCAGGCGGAGGCGGCTTCTTATCCACGGTGAATTCCTCGAACTTTTTCTTACACTGCTCCCCGAACGGGTCGAGAAACACCTCCAAAATTTTGCCCATCACGCTAGTCTTATTCAGTTTCTCCACACAAGCTTTGGCGCCCGTCACCGTATCAAACACTGCCCGTCCTATACCCAAGTGCTTGTTCGTCACAGGGTGATAGTATATAAACAACTCCTCGATAACCCCAAACTTCTGCACCATGTCGCGCAGGAAGAGCTTGTCGATATTGTCATTCAGCTGGAAGACCGTCACCTCTATAGACGGCGGCTCGCCTATGTAATTTACATCAATCTTAAACCTAGAAAAGTATCTATTAGCGCACAAATTTACTATAAAAATTATATTGTAATCAAAATTACGAATAAATTAAAACAATAACTTTTCCTCCTTCCTTTTTTCTTAGTTCTTTTACATGAGTTAATTCAGTCGCGCAATTGTTTTAACAAAGCTATGCCATCAGGGCCACTGAATGCACTAATTAACACAAATACACAGCAGAAGCAATAACATCGTGTTATAATGGTAATCTTGGGTAAAGCCAAACACACTAACAAGAGTTAATGCTCCTACCTCACAAGTCTTACTTCTTTGGTACAGCTAAAAAAACAGACGTAAAACGTGTCCCAACCTCCGAATCAATTTAAAATGTGATGTCTAGGCAAATTTAAAGTATCTAAAGTAACTGACATGAATGCAGAATCTGAAATTTACGTATATAAATAACCCCTTATAAAATTCGAACGAAGTTGAGGTTAGGGTTACTTAGTTTCAACAAATCAACAAAATGCATTGGAACACGTATTTTTACAGTCAAAACTACAAATCCTTTGTTAGTCAACGTGTACCATTTTATTAAACTATTCTAGTGGGAAACAGCAGACCAAGAAATTTAAAAAAATGCATTCTTACATTTTTTGTTATTAGCAAAGTATATTGTAATTATATCAAGCAACCTATAAAATCCGATGTCAAATGCACATTAACGGGCATTTTTAAAGTAATAAAGATAAAAACTGGTTTAAAATAATAAATTAGAACCAAAATACGAAATTGAGGTTATGTTAGTCAAACTAAAAACAAAAGATAGTATTTTGAAGTGAGGCTGTTGAAAAACGTCAAAAATCTTGCATATTTTATCAAAAACAGTAACATCTCTACAAGTATACTATGAAATAGTATATTATATAAACTATTTAATAGAAATGCACGCAAACTGTACATTCTTTCACCAATCACTGTTTTTTTTTACCTGCAAATAAGTCAATGTTGTTGTCAATCAAAAGATTTAGGTAACATTGTATAGTTTTTGCAGGAAATCTTAAGTTGCTTGCTGGTATGTTATTTAACAAAAATTCCTAAAAGTAATGTTCTCCCTACATTCCCAGACGTAAACGTTGCAAATTTATGTTTGCGTTGATGATAAAACTCTTTGATTTGTTGTAAGTTGGTAAGCTAAACATACCTAGGGACAGGTAGATCGAGGGACTCGAGTCTGGTCCAGATGCGTGTCAGGTGAGACCTGGGATCTCTGGGGATAACCGGAGGATAAGAGGGATCGTTGGGCACCACCCCGTCATATCTGTACAGCTTGGCAGCCCCCTTGACCAGAAATGGATCAGCAAGAAGCTTGTAGTTCCTTGGTTGCTTGGAGTTACTCTGGCCATGTCGGTCCATCGTAGTGCCATTCATAGTTCTGTAAAACAGTGCAGAACAACATAACTTGGAAGGTTTTTACTTATTTTTGTGGGCATACTCACCGCTGTGGGTAAACTTAAGGTATAAACTATAATTAATAAACAAATAACAGGAAACACTTCAGGAGTCAACTAGGTTCAAAAATAAAAAAGGCGGGCATGATAATTTCCACGAAATAATTATAAACAATTTGACAACGAAGGGAATATCATTAATTTGTAATTCAGGATATATTTTAAATAGTTGTGAAACACGCGATTTTACGTAAATAATACAGAGCAAAATGCACAAAACTTCCTAACCTCCGTTTATGTCAAAAATATACTGAGCTAGTCAAGTCAACGGACTAGACAGGCAAAAAATATTTTTCACCGAATTTAGTTAATCTGCCTTAATTATCCTGATACCACCTTAGCTAACAACCCCGTGTTTATTGCATGTAGTTAATAGACTATTATATAATAATTAAGTAGGTTTATTATAAGTTTTAACTACTCATTTGACCAATCTACATTAGCGGCTGCACCACAGAAAATTTTCTTCTGTGGCTGGACCAATAGCACTCAAGAACCATCTGACATTTTGCACCATAGACACAGATTACACATAGAGAATCTGTGCCTTAGGCAGTTTTGGACAGCCCTGAATTGCGTTTATTACGTAAAGTCCATTTGCTCGAAAAGAGAGAGGTTTTCAGTAATTTCCGAAATGTTCTTCGATAAATTTTTCTCAAAATTGCCCTCTGTTAAGGCCCAGGAAGAGGCCGATGAACCGGAAATAGAGGACCCTCAACAAATTTTAAGGGTAATGTTGCTTAACCTCATCTTTTAATTATTCCTTTAACTGTTTTTTCTTCGTAGGAAAAATGCAGAGATACTGACCACTGCAAGCACCTAATTGAGAAATACGACGCCTGTAATGATAGAGTTAATTCTAAATCTCGCACCACTGAGACTTGTATGGAGGAGCTGTTTGACTTATTGCATGCCGTTGATCACTGTGTTACAAAAGACTTATTCAAGAAACTGAAGTAACTCTCGCCAGAGCTGTACTAATCTGTAGATTTTATTATTTAAATGGTATCGATGTGTTCTTGTAAGAAATAAATTTTAAATTAGTCTGTGGTATGTTTTTTGAAAGCTAAAAAGCTGTAGCTTCGATGCGTGTCTGTAAACGTTTTGATTTTATCTATATAGGTACAGGAATTTTGATACCAGCCGCTGTAAAATTACAGGATAGTGGAAGTTGTTTCTTTATTTATATAATACAATAAAACTGGTCCATTAGAACAAAGCGCTTATGTTTACTTACCTATTAGCTGGTAGCTATAAACATAAAAAATACATTTTGTAAAACAGATATAAAAAGTTATACAGGCGAAGTTATATACAGTTTTAAAGACAAAAATTGGTGCAGTGCAGTTTGAATGAAATAATTCGGAAATTATTGCTGCTAGAAAAAAGTTTGGAATAGGAAAGTTGTCTTATTTTTCAACAGAAAAGGTTGAGACATTGTAACCAGGTAGCGGTAAATTATAAATAAAAAACTGTATCTTCATTTGTTAATCCTATTTATTGCAACAATTATTTTTATAACCACCAAACTGACAACAAATACAGATTTGTTTCTTATTTGCTTAGATTTTTATGTATTTACTTTTCCTGTTCGACTTATAGAATTGGAGATACGACCGCTTCAACGGCGCCTAATTCGAAATCCCCGCGTCTGCTGGCGTTCAAGCGGCCGTCTCTCCGATTCTATATGTCGCAGAGGGAAAGTAAATATATCAATGGCATGCTTATTTTATGCCCTATGGCATTTACTTCGGTCACTTTTACGATATTTTTTACCTAAAGTCGTCCACGTCGCATGCAAGTGTTGCTTTTTTTTACTACCCACGGTTATTCGGTTTCCTGCCTGACTTATTTTGACACATTTACATGCAAATAAGTCAGGCTTAAATATAATCCAGGATTACCACGTACGGTGCACTCGGTCATTAATGGCCGAGTGCACCGTACGCGTTAATCCCGGATTACGTTTAAGCCTGACTTATTTTGACACATTTGCATGGAAATATGTCAAAATAAGTCAGACTTAAACATAATCCAGGATTACCACGTACGGTGCACTCCGTCATTAGGGTTTAAAAGATAGATAATTCATTCTAGTTTCATTTGATACCATCCCGTAAGCCAAATGTCTTGTACACTAAAATATGTCATTGTGCAATTTGTGGTCATCATTTATTGATCTGGTTGGATAGAGATATACAGAATGTGTAAGTTAAATAGAGAAGTAAGATCGGACGTAAATTCCATGAATCTCGCATACAACAGAGTCACAGAAGAGAAGCTCTCTCTTCTGTGACAGGCAGTTAGTTAACACAAATCACTGTTCTGTGGTTGGTTAATTTTAATGCGTCGATGGTCCGCTCACCGCTGCTTGTAGTAGTGTTTGTTGATAATACTTGTGTAATATATATGAATACTTGTAAAACGTTGTACGTTTTTCGCAGCATTTGCTTAGAAAAAAGGTCTATTTCAAAGTTGTAATAAAGTTAAAATAATAATTGAATGTGGTCTCAAATGTATTTAGTTTCTTGGTGACAATTAGTAAAATAGACATCGGAAGGTGCTTTGTTGTGTTGTGTGGCGTGATGTTATCTGTCAAATGACCAATGCCGGTAGTGGAAGTGTTTCTGTGTAAATTTTAAATGTTTTGTGTACATTTTAAAAGTATGTTTCTTGTGTTATAAAAAACGTGTTAGTTAAAAATATACTTCACTACTTAAGGTAGATATCATTTACAATAAAATGCCATAAAGATATTGACTATTTTCTAGAAAAAAGTGCAAACAAAATCATACTCAGGTGTTTTAAAAAGTAAAATCTTAATTTTTTCCATTATGTCTCCTAAGTGTTGCGTACTTAACTGCTCAAGCAATTACGATAGTACCAATACTTATGTGTCCGTGTTTTCTTTTCCAAAAGATGAGGAACTTAAACAAATATGGATTAAAGCCATTCGTAGAGACTCGTCCTTTAACCCTACAAAACATTCAGTAGTGTGTATTAGGCATTTTTCAGAGTCGTGTATTATAAAAATAGATAGAATGACTAGAGACGATGGTTCTATCTTGGAGGTTCCTAGAGAAAAACCAAAACTTACAAAAAACGCTATTCCTTCAATATTTCCGAATCAACCGTCCTATATGACAACAAAATCTGTTAAGCGAAAACACCCAGACGAAAGGCGACATGAGTTAGCAAATCAGGACGAGACAATTTTTCAGGAATGGGTTCACAGTGATAACGTATTAAATTTCGACAACTTTTTACTTAAATTTAAGGAGAAAAATTTGTTCGATTTCCTTTTTAAAATTTCAGAGGATTTTATTAGTTTTTTTAAAGTTGATTGCGATTCAAATCCGTGTCCTACAATTGTTTTAGGATTCAAAATATTTAGAGACTTGAAAGTTGAATTTTTTTGTAACAATAAAATTATCCCCTCTTCAAAATTTTCATGGATATTAGGAAACGATTTAATCTGCGCAAAATGGTCGCAGTTTGATTGTTTATTAAGCCATATAAATTCAAATGACATCAGTTAAGTTGCGGACAAAATTGAGGGCGTAAAAATAGCATGCAAAGATTTAGAAAAATCAATGAATAGCCTGTTAGATGATATGAAAGTTGAAATTGTACCTGTGAAAAAATTAAATTTCATAAAAGATCAATCAAAACTAGCATTTAAGTACGCGTCGTCCGCAATATTCAACTGAAATGTTTTTGTGGGCGTCTTCTCTTTTTTTTTTTCAATTTCCCGGTGGATGTAATGCTTTGAGAAATTCGCAGGTTTTAACAATTCTTCATACAGATTACCTAAAAAGAATAACCGCTAACCTAAAATCTGATACCGGTTTAAAAAAGCAACAAATCGCCTACCTTTAAAAAAAAACATTTGAAAGAGCATGAAAAAACAGTAAGCATTTTATTTCATGAAATTCACGTTACTCCTAAAGGTGGAGATTTAATCGATTGGTTGAATTGATTGACTTAATCACTAACGAAGTTGCTACTAAAATTCAAGCGTTAAGTTCAATTTTTTCTAAGAATGCAGATATTGTTGCTCTTTATCCAGTAAAGCAATCAGCAGTTGATTTAAAAGATATGATTTTAAATGTAATTAAAGAGCTAGCAGAAATTGGTTACCGCATTATTTCTTTAATTTGTGACAATCACACAATGAAGCGAAGTTGTTATCGACTTTTAAGTAATACAAGTAACAGACAAGATGTACCCTGCTTTATTGACAATCCTTCTGACGCCCAGCACAGAATTTATTTACTGTTTGATACGGTGCATTTATTTAAATCAATTCGCAACAATTGGTTAAACCAAAAAAATAAGGAATGTTCGTTTGTTTTTGGCCATTTCAGTAACTCTTAATTTTTTATGCAAATTTGACTGATTTAGAAAAAATATACTCCGAGGAAAGTAATCAAATTGTTTTAAATCAAAAAAAAGTTTTAAATCCATCCTCAGTCGATCGACAAATGTACAGCTTGCTGTCAGGTTATTTGATGAAAAAAATATTGCGGCTCTAAATTAATGTAATGATATTAATAATTTGGGTACAGCTTAATTTTTAACAATCATTCTATGTTGGTGGAAAATAGTAAATGTGCGTAAAATCAGAATATCACCAATGATTTTCTTTGCTCATGGAAAGAGTTACAATTTGAAGGCTTAAGAAACGGCCACACTGGTAAATTAGCTGCTGATACATTTTTTTCTTTAAAGCATACTACAAAAACATCAATTAATCTTTTTCAGTGCTTGTTTGAATGATATCGAATCATTTCAAGTGAAATTTCTGTTATTAGGAAAGTTCCAAACTGACAAATTGGAGGGACGTTTTGGAAAATATAGGCAACTGAGTGGATCACATTTCCATATTTACGTGACACAAGTCCTTGAATCAGAAAAAAAAATTTAATATTTAAAAATTAAAAATTTTTGGGATCACATCTCAACTAAAGATAAAATTTGATATTTCTTAATTACTTACGTAATTAAGTAACTATTTGCAATTGGTTTTAAGACTTTTTTTAGTTTTAATATCTAATTATTAAAACTAATGTCCTGAATTATTAATTCAATTATTTTTATTAACTTCAATAAGTTATAAATTTTACTCTTGATACCTTTTGCTCAAGCGCGAAATTTATAGATATTCTTTTCTTCTATAAATTGATGAGATGACCGAGAAACAATTCCTCTAGTGATTAAGCTGAGCAGACCATCCTGAAATCCTGAAAACTAGGAAAGGTATACCGTGTATATTTTTATTGCCACAGAAGTTACCAGGTCTTACGTAATATTTTCACCTTTACCAGGGTTTATTTGTCACTTCATTGTAAATGTTGAATTTTTCAGCTTGACTTACTGTCAAGAGTAATTACCCTTTTTATTCTTTTTTGTGTTAACTTGGGCTCTAAGTTCAGGCTATTTTTTATATTTATTTTTAACTGGCATTCTAACGTCATATTTAAAGCTATTCAGGCTTGGTAATTGTAAATTTTAATTAGTTCTAAGTTATCTGTAAACCATCCACTGGTACATTTATTTATTTGTTAATATATTGCTTTTAAAAATATGTTTCTTTTATTCCACTAAGTAAAAATCTGATTCACAGAAGTAACAGCTGATTGTATCATTGGACATCTCTGCGGTCTACCGTACTCCTCTAGTACGGCTGACCTAGCGTCCAAATATTCATTTTTTTAAATATAAATTAAAAGATAAAAAATTAAGAGATAGATCAACTCAGTAATTATCAAGTTGTGACTTCTCTACCTAAGGTGATATATCTAAGAGCACAGAAGAGAGAGCGTTATACAGAAGTGAAGGTAACGGCGATCCCTTTATAATACCTTGTAGTTTATTATTTTTCACGTTTCCACGGTTTTATTGGCAGAATGTTCAATTTTGTTCTTAGGCCACTGAGGATATTGAAAATTTTGTGTGAAAAATTTTAAAAGTTCTCAAATTTTCACATAAGTGGAGGTACATTACTAAATCTGCTTTTAGCCCATTTGAAGGTCAGGGACATTATAAAAAATTGAAAAAACAACAATTCGCTCTAACTTTTTCAAAAAAAATAAATCAAAAGTGGTGCGAATATTAAAAATCTCGTAAGATATACAGGGTGGAAAATAAAACATGATTTTTTTAAATGGAACACCCTGTATATTTTATACCAAAATAATGTCCTTAATTTTCTGAATACAAAAATATCTAATTGTTATATAATCATTCCACCTGTTCGTGAGATATTACTAAAAACTTATCACGTTACGGGTGTCAATTATAAAACAGGAAACAATGCCATTTATTGAGATAATAAATAAATAATATATAGGTGACAATAACAGTAACGAGTAATAACAATAAACAACATAAGCCTAATAAAAACAAATAAAAGTCAATATTAATACAGTAACACAATTTTATTTATTTACACGTAACGTAATTAAATATTTTCCACGTAACCACCACCATTCTGAATACACATTTGGCATCGCTTTATAAAATTGCTTCTCACCCTTTGAAATATATCACCATTTTGGTTTAATTCCTCAATTTTTACACGTATGCATTCTTTTAACTCATTCATATTATTAAAAACCCCAGTTTCGTATATATCTTGTTTTATCGTACCCCAGAGAAAAAAATCCATAGGTGTTAAGTCCGGACTTTTAGCGGGCCAATGTATAACACCGTGCCTTCCTATCCAAATAGGATATTTTCTGTTTAGGTATTCGGTGACGTTCTTTGCAGACTGTGGTGGTGCTCCATCCTGCTGCCAAATAACAGATCTGTTGTCCACTAAATTAATATTATCTAAATAATTTTCAACTGGATGTTGAAGAATATCCACATAACGTTGTGCATTTAAGGGCCCATTTATAAATACACGACCTACAATAGCATCCTTGTGGATGCCACACCACACGTTTACAGTTTGGTCTCCTTGTTTTTTTTTACAATATGTGGATTTTCCGCTGCCCAGTAATGTGCATTTTTTCTGTTAAAAATTCCCGCAGTAGAAAAACTGCTTTCGTCAGTCCAAAAGACATGACTTAGAAACTCATCATCTTCCTCTATTCTATCAAGTATGTCTCTGCAGAAGGTTAACCTGTCTTGAAGGTTGTTGTCGTCTAAATATTGAACAGGCAAAATACTATATGGTTTAAAATTATGGCGATGTAATATTTTTATCACACTTCTTTGTGATATATCCAATTCTATTGCTGCGGCATAGGATGATTTGGATGGATTTTCAGCAAAATATAATAACGCGTTGAGTTCTGTGTCTTCTCCTGTTTTTGTTCTTCGCCTTTCCCTTTTCTTATCTCTCAGAGATTCGGTATTCCTAAACTTTGCATAAATGTTTTTAAAACTATTTTTGGAAGGAGGTAGCCTTTCTCGAAATAACCTAACATACTCCCTCCGAGCAAGACTTATTCTTGTTGCACTGAATATAAATTTCAAGTAACTCTTTTCGCTCTTCCAATGAATATACCATTTTCAAAATAACTTGCTTCTTTACGAACACTGCGTATTTTTACGCTAATATCTAAGAGAGTGAACTACTATCTCACAAAAAACTGGATGACATCTGTCAACAAATAAACAATGCAAATATGCATTGTTTCCAGAGGTATCTTGATGTTCTTATTTTATAATTGACACCCGTAATGTGATAAGTTTTTAGTAATATCTCACGAACAGGTGGAATGATTATATAACAATTACACATTTTTTGATTCAGAAAATTAAGGACATTATTTTGGTCTAAAAATATATGGGGTGTTCCATTTAAAAAAATCATGTTTTATTTTCCACACTGTATATTTTACGAGATTTTTAATATCTGTTCTCAGATTATAAAAATTCATCAAAAACCGTGTCTACTCCTTTTTTGAATGAGTTAAATCGGCAAAGGATAAGTGAGATAAG
The DNA here is from genome assembly GCA_964058915.1 of Tetropium fuscum. Classification (NCBI taxonomy): domain Eukaryota; kingdom Metazoa; phylum Arthropoda; class Insecta; order Coleoptera; family Cerambycidae; genus Tetropium; species Tetropium fuscum. The sequence goes on along the minus strand of CAXKVY010000253.1, from coordinate 737,008 downwards.
GGGGGTCAATCTTAAGAGACTTACCCGGTACACAAATATTTAATAATCAAATACAGAAATAATCACTTTTAAAAAAGGATTATTTCTATAATTTCTCAAACCAGTTCAGGTATTTAAAAAAACTTTAAAGAGTTGAATTATAATAAGTGTAAAAAATGTCCGGTTACAGGCACCGATTAAACATACAAAAAAATATAAGACTAATGTTTTAGACCCCGAACTACATATTTAATTCAATAATAAATATTTAAAAACGTACCTAACTAGAGAAATGACAGTTACTTGAAATGAGCCCACAGAGAAAAATCCAACGAGTTTAAGTCAGGAGACTTCGGAGCCAAGCAAAAGTAAATTCACTGTTCAGGAAAATCTATGAAACTACAGGAGAATACTCTTAAATAAGCTAGGAAATTTAATGTGGAATGTTTAAGGGTTCTTAACCCTGTTAAATAAGTTATAGTTTTGTAATAAAAAAAAATATAACATACTAATATATAATATATTTCTTAAAATAATTTACGAACATGCCAGCATACAGATAAACATGATATATATATTATATATAGTTACTTCCCGTTGATTATATATTTCTGCAGTCATTAGAAACTTGATCCAATGATTTGAAATATGTTGTATTGCTTCTGATATCGCCCAGCTTACTTATTGTTGACTCGTACTAAGATTAAATGATTGTGCAACCCCCAGCTAGTATAAACCCTTTCCAAAAAGTTGAACGCTGCCAATACCTGAGATAAAGTGCAAAAGGACTTACCTGTAAAAGCACTGGGAATTTTGTTACATTAGCTCCTTCATCCATAAACAGACTTATTTCTTCAATAAATTCTCTCACTGCAAATTTACTTAAATGGAATTGTTGCCTAAAATTCCAATTAGGCACTTCGAATGGATTTGATGTGCCCCTAAGATGTCGTTGGCGTTGTCAAACATTATTCCTTCGGAATGGATATTTTATATAGTTACATGTCATGTAGTTTTTTTTTGTAAACTTGAAGTAACTACAAAATAACTTTTAATTTTATTATTATTAAGAAACCAATATACCGATACCTACCTACTATAATAATACTAGTAATATAAATATGTAGGTAGGTATATACCCACCAACCGCTGTAATTCTTTAAATAGAAGTGCTGGTATTGCCATATTTTTTTAAATAAGGTAAAACTATTATTCAAATAATAAACCGCATAATGGGTACCTAACCACTCTTGTTCTTGTTCACACAGTAAAGTTTTATTTCACAACTGCACATAACCACACTTTCATTTCAAATGTCAACAAACTGAACGTTTGTTCAGTCTGTAATGTAACAGGCCGTTTGGCCTGTTACATTATTAAACGGTCCATCTAACCACCCTTTTAAAATAAGAGGGTTTTGGTTAATTTTAACATAATACAATTTAATTTGGGACAACGAGAATAGCGTTTCTGTTAAAAATTTCCGTTAATTTTTTTAACGGATTTTCTGGTCCGTTTATTTTTAACATTGCTAATGAGAATAGACCCGAATTTAACTTAAAATCATTTATTTAATTAACTCGTTGGTCTAAAAAAATAATTTGGACTTGAATTGTAGATAAATAAAGTTTGACGTATAATAGGTTTCAATACTAAGAAATGCCCAAAACCCGAGAAAATCCCGTATGAAAATCACACTTTCCAGTCTCCCATAAGAAATGTGGCAGTCAAATTTTTTGAAGTGTGTTTAGGAACCCATTTCAAATTTCGCGCCTGGATTTTGATAACCTAACTAATATGGTCAATTGAAGATGGAATCTTACGTTTTTCGAGTAATTAAAGTGTAAATTTTAAAAAATAGCTCAAAATAGTACATAATGATTAAAAAAAAATTCGGATAGAGTTTTTTTCGTTTCTCTGCATTTTTGAGAACTTTACCAAAGTAATATTTTTACCATCAGAAAGTAGAGATTTCAACAAACAAAACCCACTGATTTTTTTAGAAAAGCAGATATTTTAACGCGAGAATTTTCAATTGAAAATTAGGGTACTTTTTCGATATTAAGTCAAAATAACGTGAAAAAATAAATGTTTTAAATCAAAAAAATTACAGTGAGTTTGGGACATAAAAAGGTGTACGTTTTCACCAAATTTCTTAAAAAAAAAATTCTTTTAATAAAAGAAAAATAAAAAACCAAAAACTTGGTTATTTGAATTATTCACATAAATTTTGAGGTTATGTGAAAAAAGAGTAAATACAAAAGTTGTAGATCTTTTTATTACCTACAACTTTGCTATGTAACTTTTTTCCATAAGATGTGTAGTCAATTGCAATATTTGCGGTTCGTCTGAACGATTTGTTTGTAATTATAGTAATAACATAATTATTTTCAATTTTTACTAATGCAGATGGTATTTTTAAACCTTTTTTTAAATTTTGATGGCTAATGAGTCATTTGAAATGTGTTTTTTCTACAGGTAGTTTAGTTACCATTTCTGTTCTGGCAGGTAGTATGATTTGTTTTTATTTCGTGTTTTCGTCGGATATATTTAGAGATATAGATTTCTTTTTGGTAATTAATTTGTTTTTGTTTACATTAATTTGTGAATATCCATTCCTAATAATCCTCCAAATTCGGGTTCAAGTCGAATAAGTAAAACTTATGATCTTTGTGTGTATTAAAGGTTTTTGGTAATTTTATAGTTACACTTTCTTGGTGGGTTGTTCTTCCATGTGCAGTTTGTATTGAAAAATGTTCTAATTTTATTTTGTTTTTAAAGTATTTTTCTAATTTTGACACATAAAGTGAGACTTTTCAAAACCCTTTGACGTTAAGAAACGTCTTACTTTTCACAACCAGTTACGAAAAGTAAAATATTACGCAACTGGTTTTGTAAAGTTCATTTCATAGTAGGTTATTTAGACCTGACAAGCTATGAAAGTGACGAGCTGTCACACCGTTACAACCTACTGGATTGTTTTTAATCGTATAAAATTCAGAGTTTTCTTCTCATAAAATATAAAATAGGCGAAAATTAGAAAAAATCGAGATTTTTTTACCCTTAAAAACCCACCCCCTTCCACTTCCCGACCTCAGATCGCCCGTAAATTATATTTCCTTTCATTTTTGTTATATTCTCTTCCTTTTGCAATGGGTTTCATCCTACTATTATTTTTTTTCACTTTTTACCATTTTCAATGGCTTCAGGCCTGGTCTATTGCATTTCCTTCTGTATAAAGCTCTCTCTTCTGTACTAATGGTACCTAAGTGCTATGAGAGCCTCTAACTAACCATCTATTCACTTATCCACGACCTCCGGAAAAATCTGAGCAGCCGATAAGCAAAATAAAAATCCATCAGCCTTTGAGATGGCATTCAATACAGGTAAATTAAATTAAAAGAAGAGGTTTTATGTAAAAATAACGCTTGTTGTGGACTTTCAACTGCTCGTCACGGTACACAAGGATCAGTAGTAAAAAAATAAATGTCAATATGACCTTTAATTAAACAATAAATACAGGCTTAAAAACCAATAAAATATCCGAGTATACATAATATATATATAATATTAATAAAAAATATAAGATTTATAAAATAGAATATATACTTGCTAAGCATGCAACAAAATAGACGAATATTCACTTCACTAGATCTCCGTTCCCGAGCAACTTTACCACAATGTAAATTTCTTGTTACATTATGTTATGAATCAGGGAATAAAACTGATTACCAGTAAACTAAATAACCGTCCGAACAAAAAATATCAATGAAAACGTACAGCGCAGAACGTCTAAAGCATTATACCCGAAAGAATGTGCAATTTCTAAGACACAATAATTTTCTTATAAACTGCTGTTCAAAATTATCGCACCACGTTAATATTTGCTAAAATTTGAGGTCTCATAACTTTTTTACTTTTAGTCCAATTTTGATAATTTTTTTAGAATACTGTAGATAAAACCACTAATTTCAACTTGCATATCCAGTCTTTTGTTAACTGAGGACGGTTTAGGTATTATACAGGGCTAACTAAAAGGTTGTAATATAACCCTAATTTTAAAACACTGGGTGGAATAATTTCGTAACCAAATTCTTTAAAAATACCAATTTTTGTTAAGAACCATTCCTTTCCTACATTTTGTTTTTTTGTCCATGTCTTTAGATATATTGGTTCATTTTTAAGAGCAAAATGAATTTGTCATCAACAGTTTACTGTTAATTTACTCTGTTGTTACAAGTGATATGTAAAACGTAGACGGCGTATGTCAACCAAAAAACAATGATTGGGTGTATGCAATCTCATTTTGATACATTTTTAAAAACAATACGGTGTTGAGAAATATTCAGCAATTTAAAATAATGAATCGTGTGAGACATTTGACTGCATTGGAATGTGTAAGAGCGCAAACTTTGGTTGAAGAAGGTAGAAGTATGCGATATGTCTCTCGAATTCTGGGTGTTAACCATTCGACAATAAGTCGAATGTTAGAACGTCACAGGGCAACTGGTTCTCACTCCAGGAGACATGGGCAGGGTAGAAAAAGGGCGACGAATGTTAGGGATGACCATTTTCTCCGCCAAAATGCTTTAAGAAATCGGACAGTAACAAGTTCGCAATTGAAGAGTGAACTTGAGATGGTTAGAAATGTTAAAGTTTCTGCTCTTACTGTAAGGAAGACTACGGGAGGCAGGTTTGATCAGTAGAAGGCCCATAAAGGCACCAGAACTTACCAGGGCTCAGAAGGTAGCTCGCGTACGATTTGCACGAGCACATGAAAATTGGACTATCGATGACTGGAGGAAAGTCCTATTCAAACAAGAATAAGCCTAAAATCTTGTGATGGGCGGCAACGTGTGTATAGAAGACAAGGGGAAAGGGAAGCTGCCTTCAATTTCGTTCTAAACGAACCCTTTGGTCATGGCTCCAAAATGTTTTGGGCGGGTATACCTTTCGATGGCCGTACGGAGTTAGTCCCTATTCATGCAAGGGCAATGATTGCGGAATACTACGTAGAGAACATTCTCCAGGAGCATGTAATGCTCCGTTTATTGGTCCTGATTTCATATTCATGCAAAATAATGCAAGACCACATGTAGCAAGAATTTGTGTTGAGTACTTGAATGAAGTCCATATTGATGTTATGAACTGGCCAGCACAAAGCCCGGATTTAAATCCCATCGAACACCTAGGGACATCATTAAGAGAGCAGTGACACGACGTCTACCAGCCCCACAGAACCTTCAACAGCTGGAACAGGTTACTCTTATGAGTGGGATAATATTCCTCAACCCGTCATTCAAAACCTCATTAGAAGTATGCCACGGCGGATTCAGGCTGTAATCCGAGCTAGAGGTGGCAACACAACCTACTAGGGATCAGCTCACATAATTTTATTTCTTTGTTTTCCTTTGTTTTCTTGTTAATTAAAAAATGTTTCTTCTCACCCTGAAAGTTTTTTCAATTGATTTCTGTATGGTGCGATAATTTTGAACCAATGCATCTAAAGACATGGACCAAAAAACAAAATGTAGGAAAGGAACTGTTCTTAACAAAAATTGGTATTTTTAAAGAATTTGGTTACGAAATTATTCCACAGAGTGTTTTAAAATTAGGGTTATGTAACAACCTTTTAGTTAGCCCTGTATAATACCTAAACCGACCTCAGTTAACAAAAGACTGGATATGCAAGTTGAAATTAGTCGTTTTATCTACAGTATTCTAAAAAAATTATCAAAATTGGACTAAAAGTAAAAAAGTTATGAGACCTCAAATTTTAGCAAATATTAATGTGGTGCGATAATTTTGAACGGCAGTTTACATATGGGCACCGCAAGACGTATTCCATATGGATTAATATTTCTAAATGCTTTCAATCAGTCTGAACGCCGATAAATTATGTAACAAAACTATAAACGCTGAGCTCTGTACGGTAAACTAAACCTAACTTTAAAGCATATAAGGAATGTGACACTCAGCGTTGCCGCTATTAAAATCGTTACAGGAAGGGGCAGTTTCAATTATCAACAACAGCTTTTGATAATAACTGGGTCATCAGTTCGAAACAGTGTGTGTACAGCAAATCTCGCAGGTTTCAAACTTACGTTTACAGAGTGTCGTTCCAACTAAAATATTCAAAAATACGCCAAGTGCATAAAAACTGCTACACCCAAACACTCCGTATTTATCCACTTCGGCAAAACAAAACTCCTATCAGTTCTGTTAATTACGAGAGCTACTCTTTATCTCCCCTATCAAAGCTTTTTGGTAAACAATTATTTCCGCCCCTTACGTCTACTTTAAAATTCCTAACTAGCGCCAGTCTTCAAAACGTCGAAGCAGACCTTACAGACACGCACGGGCTTGCTCTCCCCGAACTTGATTATGGGCACTTCCTGATCGGAGCATTTGCTGCACAGGGCTCTGCCGCAGTGCCTGCAATGGTGTGTCCTGACTGTGATCGAGAAACTCTTGCCGCACTCCTGGCACGAGTCGGTTTTGGTCCACGTAGCGGGCAGCGAGAGCTGGTCGAGCAGGCGGTTCAGCAGCTGCTTACTGGGCACCTGAAAATCATCCGGTTAGGACATGAGAACTTAAATCCTTATTAATACTCTCTTGTTACGTGAAATTAATCAGTTACCATAGGCATAGATATTAGGGGTTTTTTTTCCCGGTCCCATTGGTTAATGATTTAGCATTACCTAAAATAATTTCTCCAAACCTGTGAACGGCGCAAACCGAGTTTGTTTCCCATTTAATTGACATGGTAAAATCGACGTTTTTACTCAAACATGAATAGCTGGTAGAAAATTATTTAAAAAAAGTTTCTGATGGCAGCTTTTTATAGAGAATTAAATTTCCTACAAAAAAGATCCTTAGTACTAAATCCGTGAATTCATTATTTTCAAAGATATGCTCATAAACATTCTCTTAAAAATCGGATTGCATTCAATTTTAAGGAAAGTTATATCTAAAATTTTATGCACTGTCCGATTGACATTATTATTTGAAACTTATGATGTTGATATTTAATTTTTGTGCTTCGAAAAGTATAAAGTAGAAGGTGAATGAAGAAAAAAATAGGAGAGCAGGGGACAAAAAATTTATTTAATTGTTATGATATTTAGTTACTTTACCTAAATACATCAATTTTCTGTAATGTTTTAAAACTCTTCTGACATTTCTAGTTTCTCTTTTGTTCGTTCATTCGCTTCTCTTGAAATTCTCTGAATTTATACTCGACAACATTTTGGAGAATTAAAATAATTAAACATTAAAAACTGTATTGAACCAGATTTAACAGTTGAAAAAACAAAAATAATTTATTATGAATAAAATTTTTATTAATTATTATAACTATTTATTACTAATTTAATAATAAATAAGTGCTAATCAAAGACTTTAATAATTGTTTAACAAAAAATGAAGAACAAACTCAATATTTGTTACAAGAAGTGAGAGACCATCGCCAAAAACATCTTACTTATAGTAAAAAAAATGTGAAAAATAGGGTTTCTATGGAAATGATATAATACACTGACGGTTGGTTCATTAACAAATCGTGAAAATGCCTGACAGCAATTCCGATCCTGGAATTTCTTGAACTTTCTCTACTAAAGAACATTAGAAACTCGGCGCGTTGAGTTAAGCCCTGAAAAATCTACACGAAAATTGTTACAAAGATTTTAAAGATTGGTGCCACAAAACGTTAATACCATGTCTGAAAACATTTTATTGGGTTATTTCACGGATATATAACAAATAGACCAGGCTGTATCATTTCGGTAAATCGCATATGATCGCGAATTTTTGCTTTAATGGTTTCGAAATATTATTAGATATGATAATTTCACTATGCGTCAGTTCAAAAACATGGGCTTAATTTTTTATTAAACAAATAGTGAAAATATCGCAAAAAAATACCAATTGTTTTTCCTTGTCACTCAAGTTTTAGAAAAAAGGAATTTCGGAAAAGTTTTAGAAAAATTTCGAATAGGAAAAAAGTTTTAGAATTAAACGTTACACATAATAGAGCTAGTTGAGAATCAAAAAAAAATATTATTAATATTGCAAATATAATAAAAACAGCTAAAAAAGGCAAAAAAAAGAGTCTACCGTTTTTTTCAAATACTTATTTTATATGTAGGAACTTCATATTTGGCCAAATATAACTTTTAAGTTTGCTACAACGTCCCACCAAATTTCATCAAAATCGGTTATATAATTTTTGCACAATATTGTTACAATTAAATTTTTGAAATTTTTTTTGCATATTTAACGGGGTCAAAACTAGAGCCTCTAGATACTTGACATTTTTTTCACATATCTTCAACTTTTTCACTTTTTTTCACATTCAAACTTTCAAATGTATTTTGAAAAATTGCAATCCATTAAATAGGAGAGCCGGTGTGATTTTTTTTTAAATAAATGTTTAATTTTTTGGGTTATAAAAGATTTAAACAACGAAGAATTTTTAAGGATTTCTTTTTCGAAAACAGGAAATTAAAGTACTCGGAAAGACACTTCTTTAAAGAAAAAAATGTTATGACTCATTGATTAGTTTCAGAGTTACGATCGATCAAAGTTGAATGCCATTTACAAATACCTTTTTTGTTCTGAGTACTTATACGGTATAAATTTTCAAAACTTGCGCACTAATGCATCCTAAAAAAAAATGATTGAAAACGCCACGCCCCACGAAAATCTCTCAAAGTGCCCTGAGGTCAGTGGTGGGGGAATCTTACAATGTGGCCACTCCTCTAAACTGAAATTGCGCGCATCATCTTTCAGTCGACACACAACTATTGACGTTCAAACTACTACTCCAAAAGTTTCTTGTATTCGGGCTCCAAAAATGTGCTTATACGATTTTAGTTATCATTATTTTTCACGATTCTAAAAAAAACCTGGCTTTGTTGATACTTTTATAGGCAAATATACCAAAAAAAATTTAAGATTGGTTTTAACTAGTGTTGCTGAACGAAATTTGTTATAATAATTAATTGGTATTTAAATGTTCATTTAAATAAATAAAAATAAATCTACTTTTAAAGCCTTTCTCAAATTGGTGGAGGACTTGGTCGAGGGCCTTGATAACGGTTTGAAAAATGCTGATATGTGTGACCTTACTAAGGCCTTCGATTGCGTCTGTGTAAATATATTCTTGGAAAAACTTGACACTATAGAATTAGAGGAAATGCACTCAAGCTGTTCCCATCTTAGTGTTTAATAGAAAACAGTTTGTTTCTCTTAAGAGAAACAAACTGTAGAGTCTAGTAATTTCCCAATAATAAACGGAGTTCCACAGGGATCAGTTCTGGGGCTGGTCCTTTTCCTCCTCTATACAAACGATTTACCAAACCATATTATAAATAGTACTTGTATCTTGTACGCGGATGACACCATTCTACTGAATAGAGGCGGAAATGATTTGACACGTAGGGACTTGAGACAGAGCGAATGAATGGTTTTCTATAAATAAATTGAAACTAAATGAATCTACACTGTATCTAATATGTATGTGTAATTAACTGACCGCATATAAGATACCGCACAGTTGCCACATGTAATTCTCAAATTTCTCAATATTCAATTAAACTATCAAATTCCACAATACTATATAAAAATTATAGATGTTATTTATGAATGTCATAAAAGAATTATTGTGCATACAATAATGTATTATAGCCCAATATGTTAGCCATTTTTATATTCATTTTCGTCTACTTTAAATTATGGAAATTCCCTAAATTTTTTATAGTTAAAAGCGGCAACGCCGCTCTACCATAGACAGAATACTGGATGATCGAGCAGTATATCTCTTTTTAACTTATTGGAATGACGCGCTGTCTGTGTTTAGTTTGACAGTCCCTATGGACTCTCAAACGTTCGGATCTCTTACAGTGTCGGGTTTGCGGGTATTGCGCTCATTTCTATAATCTGCGGTCATTCGCATTGGTTGAGATATTCGCGTATATATATTATAGTGCTGTTTAAATGTTATTGTGATACAATATTATACAGTTATTTTTATTATCTGAGCGGTGTTGGTAGGTGGTACCTCTGATGAAACAAAAAAGTCCTGTAACTAAAAATAAACTAATTATTTATTTTCAGTACTGATACTTAGGTATTTATGTATTTTCAGAGGTACCTAAGTACCTCCTAGTGTTGGCAGGTAAATTTTATGTCCCGTTTTTTAAATTACTTTTATCCTGGAGCTTATACAAAAAGTAAAAACGGCGAAGCAAAACGTTTACCTACCTAAATATTATTTATATACCTACCTATGTAGGTATACACCGCTACGAGAGTCGAAATAAAAAAATGGCGGTTAGCAAAAATTTTTGTTCGTTTCGTATGAAACCTGAAAAATGCAGATTTCCACCAGACCTCGCTTTATTTATGAGATAGGATAGGTATGTTAAAAAATGTAAGGAAAATATTATTTGACGGCAAAAATTGATAGTGGGGTTTAGAGCAGAGCCGACTTCAACAAAAAAAAAAGTTGATTTATGGGCTGCTTGAAGTAGGTACTGACGTGTACTGAGGTAGGTACTAATAGGTACCTCCTCCACTTAAGACATTTTCAAATAATTTTATCCAAAAAATATCCCAGTGCTTGAGGCCGCAAGGTTATAAATACACGATATAAGTTAGGCGTTTTATTGGGATTTACAAAAACTGGAAACGCTCTCTGGTTTATTACATAAGTAGGTACCTATTGTTCATTGACTTTATTTTTATGTACGTACCTACCCTCCTAGATCACAAATTAATAATTTACATCAGTGGGCAAAATTAAAAATTCTATATACTAAGACCGTAGGTACCTAGCCACGAATGAAATGAAAATTTACAATGACGGTAAAATACCTCAAGGTCAGTTTCTAATTTGATGGGCTGTAAAAAGTGTGTTTTAGAAATCGCTTTGCGATGAGAAGCTGATAGGTAGGTATGTATTGCATTTGTTATTATTTTTAAAAATGTGTTGTATTTAGTCTCGGTTTAGTTATGTAGGTACCTATTAACAAACAAGCTCTGATCTTTGACAAAGCATTGAGTCAAAGTAAATCGGCGTTGAGTGTTGACGATTTGGTAGGTTAGGTAGGTACCTACTTACACAATAAATATGACTGTATTTTAATTGCAAGTATATTTATTTTATTTTTCCGTTTTAAAGTTTATTTTTCACGGCTACTTAGCTGTTTTGTACATATTATTTTTGTTTCTTGTGGGAAATATGGCTACTAGCGAGCCACCCACTAAAAAATGGTAACGCGCTGAAAGCAATACTTGTGAAAGCAATATGAGTGGTGTGAAAACTTGCATACATTATCAGCTGTTGAAAATTTGCATATAAAAACCTTCTACTTTCACCTACCCTAAGAAAAAGAAATGCCTATGCCAATGAAAAACATTGTAGGTCAGGGTTGCCGGTCATTCAACTACACATACATATTAGAAACAGTGTAACCATAATTTTTAAATCTTTTAACTACCATATATTTATTATTTCTGTTAGTATATCTGTACTAGTGTATTTTTTTTCTTTTAAATTTTGTTCTGTATCTGTGACATGTACCGGGTAAGTCTCTTAAGATTGACACCAAGGGGGGTGTCAATCTTAAGATTTTTGAACACATTTTTGGATTCAGAAAATTAAGGACATTATTTTGGTCTAAAAATATACGGGGTGTTCCATTTAAAAAAATCATGTTTTATTTTCCACCCTGTATATCTTACGAGATTTTTAATATCCGTGCTCAGATTGTAAAAATTCATTAAAAACCGTGCGCACTCCTTTTTTGAATGAGTTAAATCGGCAAAGGATAAGTGAGATAAGGGGGGTGTCAATCTTAAGAGACTTACCCTGTACAGTGAGTGAGATAGTAAGTGAGTGGATAGTAAGAGATTCAATGGGCAACTGAACTTTTAAAACAAAAGAGAGAGGATGGAGTGTTGCATTGTATTGCGTGTTGCCTAAGATTAAGGGATAATCCTTGAACCCTGAAGTGCCACCTTCTGTCTTTCCGGGATTAAATATTGCCGATAATCCCGAAAGTATAAAATTACAAATTAATGAATGTAACAGTGTTTTTTTTGATATAATATTTATCTAAATTAATGTTGTTACAATTCGTCATATTGATCAGTCTTTCCTGGGTGAATGCAGCAGATACTTACTTCGGCAACCCTTTTATCAATATCAGATACACATTCTTCATTCATATTCGAGGCCATGACACTAGCAATGACAATGTCTCCAAATTAATCTTGTCTTGTCTAACTTGTCAATCAGTGACTCTCATTAGGTGCCTCGCTTTATGCTTAATAATTATCAGTGTTTCTATATACTTTTTATATAATGTATGAGTTTCCATTTCGGAAGTACAAAAAATATCATATATACCTTGCGACTGAAGTACTTTTAATCCCTTAGGTAAATTATGGTTATATAAACTTTACCTTCGGGATTAAAAGTACGGCATCTGTCCCGCGGTATATAATACACTATTATTATACGAAGAATTTAGGGTCAAAATACCTGGTAGTTGAAGATCGTTACTCTCTCACTGTTCTCCGACGCTAGACACGCCTTGGCCTTGACAAGGACCCGGCAGAGATTACCATTGCCTTTCATGTAGGCCAGCAGCAGCGGTGAGTTGCCCTGAGCAAATAATTAAAATATAATTTTGTATTTATTAATGCCAGTGAAAAGACCAACCATAATATCCAGGGCGTTAATGGGATAATTGGCCATACATTCTAGGAAGAACTCACATATCGCCGCAGCATTGTCCTTACCATACTTGCACAGCTCGTGAAGTGGGTTTCGGCCCTAAAAAAATTGTTTCAAATAAAATGCTTTTACGGTTAATGATAGCCGGTTGCAACCTTTAAATTCACAGCCTCGGCGTCAATCGAACTCTCAGTCAGCAAGGTCCTAACGACGTTCAAGTGCCCTTCTCTCACCGCAATATGCAACGCATTATCATTCTCCACGTCTAGGGCATTGTAATCCGCATTATTCTGCAGCAGCGCCAGCACTGCTGGTGCGTTGCCCGCCTCAGCAGCCACATGAAGAGCGGTACGCCTATAAAAGATTAGATTATAAAAAGATTATACAATTTATTGTACTAAAAGTAAAAGTAACGCTAAGGAAAGGTATGTCGTTAGAAATGACATCAGTTCGGCTTCAGGAAAGATGCACAACCTTGGTACTTTTTGATATCAGTCATTCCACACGGTCTGGATCTTGCGCCTAGTTTACAAGCTGCAACAATTTAACTACCCGACGTACATTATTAACAGCCAGTTCCATAAATATGAACAAAAGCGCCCTTTTCGAAAAGTGAACTTTTAGAAAAAGTAGACTTTTAATGGTCAGTTCCATAATCGACGTAAAGCTTCCTTTAATATTAAAAGTCTCCTTAAAGTTCTATAGCATGTTCCATAATCGAATTTTAAAGCCACTTTTACTAAAAAGCTTCCTTTTTGGTAAATTCTCGATTTCGGTCCTTTTGAGGAGAAAAGGCGACTTTATTGTAAACTTAACCTACAATTATTTTTTATTATTAACCTACAATTTATTTTTTATTATCAGCATAAACTGTCAGTACTTATGCGTTCGTTTATAAAACTGTTTATGGTCTGGGAAATACTGCTCGTTTGGGCTTGGTGTGTTAAATACAATCTATCGTTTACTGGATTCTAGTTCAAGTTCATCCTCAGAAAGGAGGAAGAAGACATAACTCTTCTCTGTTGAGAAGAGAAAAAATATATAAACCACGACTGCAATGTTAAAAAAAAAGACTTCACAAAAGAATTTTGTCACCGTTTTTGATTTCGTCCCCCAGCCTTGACCTTAAATAAAAATAAAACTTTAATCATACTCTCACATAATTGACAAGAATCCCTTCTCCCTATATGATACTTTACTTGTCACTTTATTTTCGATAACTTTTCTCTGCAAATATATAACATTCAGTAATTTAATCTCATCCTCTTGGCTATTTTTGCGGCTTTTTTCCTCGTCACGTTGACTCATTCTTTGTTATATATGCCAACACTTTAATAACATGATAAAAATACACAATAACGCAATTAGCCACAATATTTACAAATCAACAAAATTTAGGTATTTAAATTTCCATCACAAAACAACTAACTTCGAAAATGGTAGGTTATGATTACATAAAATTGTCATAATTGTCACTCATGTTGCCTCCCAACTAACTTCCGACGTAACTTTCAGGCCTACAAACACAATAAATATTCAGAAATTGAAGCTTTTATTAAGGAGAGATACATTCCACCACTTTATGTAACCGGTTCGACTTTACAGAGAATTAAAAGTCTACTTTTTCTAAAAGTTCACTTTTCTAAAACAGCGCTTGTGTTCATTTTTATGCTGTAATTCTCTGTAAAATCGATTCGGTTCCATAAAGTGCAATGCATCTCCCATTAGGAAAAGCTTCAATTTGTGAATATTTATAGTGTTTGCGGGCCTGAAACTTACGTGTGAAGTTAGTCAAGAGGCAAAACGAGTGACAATTATCAAGGTTACTAAAAGGAGATCTTTTAGTAACCTTGGATAATTATGACACTTATTTAATAATAACCTAACATTTTCGAAGTTGTTTTGTGATGGAAATTTAAATAAATTTTGTTGGTTTGTAAACATTGTGGTTAATTATTTTATTGTATATTTTTATCCTGTTATTAAAGTGTTCATATATAAATATGATAAATAATGAATGAGTCGACGTGACGTGGAAAAAATTCGCAAAAAGACACTTTCCTGAAAGAGGATGAGATTAAATTACTGAATCCATATTTGCAGAGAAAAGTTATCGAAAATAAAGTGACCAATAAAGTAACAAATGTGGAGAAGGGATTCTTGTCAATTATGTGAGAGTGTGATTAAAGTTTTATTTTTATTTGAGGACAAGGCTGGGGGGAGGGTGATATCAAAACGATGGTCATATTCTGTCGTCGCGTCGTTTTGATGAAAACATCGTAATAGTGGCCTATATATTTTTTCTCTTCATAACGCCGTTGTGTCTCCTTCCTCACTTCCTGAGGAAGAACTTCGACTAGAATTCAGTAAACGATATATTGTATTTCAAACACACCAAGCACAAACAACCACTATTTCCCAGACCATGACAGTAAAAAATAAATTTGTAGGTTAAGGTTACAATAAAGTCGACTTTTGCCCCTCAAAAGGGCCAAAATTGAGACTTTATCAAAAAGAAAACTTTTTAGTAAAAGTGCCTTTAAAATTCGATTATGGAATACGCTTTAGAACTTAAAGGGGACTTTTAATATTACAGGAAGCTTTACGTCGATTATGGAACTGACTGTAAACTTATTCACTTGTACCTAAGCGGAGGAATGATGCAAGTACGAGTCAGAACAAACTGTCTACAAGGAGGCCTTACGTACCTTTATCTCCGACTTCCCAAGTTTCCCGAATACGAAACTTGCCATGTACGCTGACGATACCGCCATATACGCTCGTAGCCGGAGGGCATAGGCTGCAAACCAGCTCATAAAGGCTGAGGGCGTCGGAGTACTATGACAGGTGGAGGTTTCGGATGAATATCGACAAGTTGCAGGCTGTGGTGTTTACAAAGAAATTTCGAAACAACCGCATAATTACGCCTATAAAAACTAGTGGGGATGTCAGTTTAGACTAACCATCACGTAAAATACTTGTGGGTTATTTTGGACAAAGGACTGACCTACACGTGACATATTAACGAAACTATATGCAGTCTATTCTCTATCAAGATATCTAACCCTTGCAAGGAATAGCAGACTACATAGGTATAACAAGAAATTAATATACACATACATACAGAGGCCGGCACTTACGTATGCGCCGCCAGTGTGGTGCAGCGCATTAGCCAAGAACATAGACGATCAGAAGACTAAAGGTATTAAAAAACAAATACCAACGCCTCATCGCTGACGCCAATAGATACATCTCCATCAGAAACTTACACAACCTTTGCTCTGACAGTACCAATAGCGGAACATCAAAATTTACCAATATTTCCTCAACCCATTTAGGCCTATTTCCACAGATTTTAACCATAATTTTTAAACTTTTTAAGCTCTTTTAACTTGATCAATTTATCCTTTCTGTTTGTTTATTTGTCTTCTCTAATCTTTTTGTTTCCAAATTCCACAAAATAGAACTATTTTATATGTGTTGCTAGAAACTACTAAATTCAACATTGTTCTATCCAAATTATATTACAAAACAGTCATTTTATACTCATTTTTCCCGTTTTTTCACTCATTTTGTTACCTTTTCGAACCTGTATTTAAGGTGGTTTTTCATTTGTCATTTTTATAAACAAACAGACAAACTAAAACGTCTCGAGGAGAGTTTCAAATTGTTTTGTGGCCCATTCTATTGCAAGATCCAATGACAGATAATACGCCCTTCAGGGTAAGGAGCTGTCTACTTACTTCATCTTTAATTTCTTGTTTAACGTCCCAGAGCCACCTTTCAATTGCTGCAGCGCTTGCCGCGCGTGGATGTCTGGCTGGTACCGGGCAGGGTATTATCCTTGGATGAACTTTCCTCTATTATTTAACGTAAAATAAAGTCTTTTGAATTGAACAAAATTGAATAGGTTAGAAATGGTAACAATTAAAAAAAAATTATTCTAGAGGAAATATGATACCGGGTGATCATGGATCATGGTAAATCCACCATTTCCACAATTTTTCAGATGCAGCAAGAAATGTACGTCCTTAAAGACTCCCCCATCCCATCTTTTTTTTTTCGACGTCTGGTTACGATTCGAGTGACCTAAACTTTGAAATTTTAAATGGAACATCATGTATATTATAGCATTTGTGGAATACGGAGAAAATTCTGAGTAAGATAGAACTATTTTAATAAACTACTAGAACTACTAGATAGAACTATTTTAATTTTTGAATCTAGAGTATTGGTCAAATACGGTTTTGAGGGGTTAAACGTGTTATGCCTCGCAAATTGACGACGTTAGTTTATCATTTAGACATTACCAACGTTCTCAAAACACCGGAAAAGCTACGAAAAGGAGGTTTCAAATTTAATTATAAGAAGGAATTTGCACGAGACCAAACCAAAGAGTATAATTTGTACGCTTTTTTTAAACCACGAAGTATAATTTTTAAGTTTTTTTAAACCAAAGAGCATAATTTTTAAGTTTTCACCTTGTTTGGACAGGCTTGTAAAGAATTATTATCATTATTAAAATATACATAATCTGCAAATAGCGACTCACTTCTGTACGTCGCGGTCGTCCACTCTCGCTCCTGCCAAAATCAAGCTCCGCACTAGCATCTCGTCGCCGTGCTTCGCAGCTAGATGTATAGGTGGCGTCAACATGGGATCCTGAACCCTAGAATTAACGTCCACTTGAACGGTAAGCAAGAACAAGGCACTTTCGATATCTCCTTTCTTGATGGCAATGTGCAGGAAGTTCTGACCTTTGGCGTCGAACTGCAACGCGAATATTTCGTTAAAAAATAGTTATAGATGGCTCCACGTTATATACCTGTTCGGCAGCGCTTGGTAGCTTATCCAATATAGCCTGCGCCGCTTTATTATTCCTAAATGTCAAGGCGGCGGCGAACGGACTAAGCCCTGCCTTGTCCCGAAGGCTCAGGTCGATTTCCGGTACGCTCAGCAATAGCGAGATGATCTCGTGCTGCTGGTTTTCGATTGCTAAATGCAGGGGCGTCTTATTTTCAGAGTCCCTGCTATTGACGTTGGCACGGTGTTCCACAAGGGTCTAATAAATAAATAAACATTGTAAAGCTCACGCAAAAAAAAAATGTAAGGAAAGAGCGAGGCTAACTAACCCTCACGACCGGTTCCAAGCCCCACTGACAGCACAAGTGCAGGGGAGACATATCATCTCTAGCTTCGTCGCCGCCCTCGCCATTCGGCCCAGGCATCCGCGGGGAATCTAAATCGCAACCCGCCTGGATTAGGAAAATCGCAGCCGCCTCTTTATTTTCGTCTATAGATCTAAAGAAAAAAAATTTAGGACACATCACACACGATGAGAGATCCTCACCTATGCAACAGCGTCTGCCGGCAACCGTCAGGTCCAGGTCCCCAGCAGTCAGTGTCGGCGCCGTGACGTACCAAAATACTAGCAATTTCTTCCTGGCCAGAGTCCAGCGCCGCCCAGAGCGCGCAGTTACCTAATCGGTCAGGAGCAGACATGTCCACGCCCCGCGTGCAAAGTACATCTACGACATCGGAGAGCCTGCAGTGGATGGAGAGTTGCAGAGGAGACTCGTAGTCTGACGTCCTGGAAATAATTATTTTTTTTGAATTTAAGGTGTACCTCAGTGAAGTATTCTTGGACCTTTACCCTTCATCAATTATACGAATGACTTGCATTTGTTTAAATTAAATCTATTGAAGACGCTGTTACATGTTATTATAATATATTATATGAAGCAATGGCTTCATTTATTTACCCCTATAACACAATATAAAAATTTATATTTATTTACAAATTATTTTTCTAGTAAGCTAAGAAAGTCTATAATCATATTCATTAATAAAATTAATGGTTGGGGCATTTGCAAAGATAATGAACAGTAACAGTCCCAGAATATTGCCCCAGGGTACTCCGAGGTTAATAGGTAAGTTATCATCTTTGCTAATCGATATTGGATTACTTATATTTTATCAAAAAACGTATGATTCTACATATGTCTTACATTAGTTAGCTAATGTAAGATAAACTGGCATTTAAATCTAAGAACCTACTATTTATTTGAACTACTAGAGAGCAGAATCTTGCATAAAAATAGTCGTAATAATACTTATATTTCATCAAAAAACGTATGACTATGCATATGTCTTATATTAGTTAGCTGATGTTAGATAAACTGGCATTTAAATCTAAGAACCTACTATTTATTTGAACTACTAGAGAGCAGAATCTTGCAGAAAAATAGTCGTAATAATAGTTATATTTCATAGAAAAACATATGACTATACATTAGTCTGACATTAGTTAGCTAATGTAAGACAAACACATTTAAATTCGAGAACCTACTGTATATATGAACTACTAGAACACAATCTGGCAAAAAAATTGACCAATTGTATCAATGTAAAACATATAAAGTGCACATTTATTTCTTGATGACAATGAAAAAATATGACAGCAGATCACATACTTTTGAGTACTTATATTTCATCGAAAAACATGACTATACACGTCTTATATTAGTTAGCTAATGTAAGACAAATTAGCATTTAAATCTAACACCCTACTATTTATTTGAACTACTAGAGAACAGAATCTTGCAGAGAAATAGTCGTAATAATACTTATATTTCATGGAAAAATGTATGACTATACATATGTCTTACATTAGTTAGCTAATGTAAGATAAACTGGCATTTAAATCTAAGAACCTACTATTTATTTGAACTACTAGAGAGCGGAATCTTGCATAAAAATAGTCGTAATAATACTTATATTTCATCAAAAAACGTATGACTATGCATATGTCTTATATTAGTTAGCTGATGTTAGATAAACTGGCATTTAAATCTAAGAACCTACTATTTATTTGAACTACTAGAGAGCAGAATCTTGCAGAAAAATAGTCGTAATAATAGTTATATTTCATAGAAAAACATATGACTATACATTAGTCTGACATTAGTTAGCTTAATGTAAGACAAACACATTTAAATTCGAGAACCTACTGTTTATATGAACTACTAGAACACAATCTGGCAAAAAAATTGACCAATTGTATCAATGTAAAACATATAAAGTGCACATTTATTTCTTGATGACAATGAAAAAATATGACAGCAGATCACATACTTTTGAGTACTTATATTTCATCGAAAAACATATGACTATACACGTCTTATATTAGTTAGCTAATGTAAGATAAATTAGCATTTAAATCTAAGACCCTACTATTTATTTGAACTACTAGAGAACAGAATCTTGCAGAAAAATAGTCGTAATAATACTTATATTTCATGGAAAAATGTATGACTATACATATGTCTTACATTAGTTAGCTAATATAAGATAAACTGGCATTAAAATCTAAGAACCTACTATTTATTTGAACTACTACAGAGCAGAATCTTGCAGAAAAATAGTCGTAATAATACTTATATTTGATTGAAAAATGTATGACTATACATATGTCTTACATTAGTTAGCTAATGTAAGATAAACTGGCATTTAAATCTAAGAACCTACTATTTATTTGAACTACTAGAGAATAGAATCCTGCAGAAAAATAGTCGTAATACTAATATTTCATTGAAAAACATATAACTATACATATGTCTGTCATTAGTTAGCTAGTGTAAGACAAACGCATTTAAATTCGAGAACCTACTGTTTATATGAACTACTAGAACAGAATCTGGCAGAAAAATTGTCCAAATTGTATCAATGTAAAACACATAAAATGCACATTTATTTCTTGATGACATGAAACTTCGTAACATTTGACCTACCGAATTCTTATAAACAGCTGTTTATTTCATGCTCATTAATGATGCTTTCTTTTTACAGCCGGGGACACTCCAAGGGCTCAAATACTCCGTCCTTTTTACCTTAATTGAGCCCTTGGGCACTCTGGTGCTGACAGCGATTTGAAAGGTATGCTCGAAACCACTGTCCCAGATAATCTTGTTTTCGAGTCGTTTGGGTTAACCATGTCCCTATAGCCTGAGTGCCTCAAAATGCTGTCATCGGCTGCCTCGTGGTCTCAGAAAGACTGAATCAGCAACCGACTGTCTCGACTTTGTAAACATTAATGTTGACTTATTAGATATGTGAGAGTGGCAATGTGGTAATATTAAAGATATGCCATTGGCAGGACAGATTCGAGCTCTTTTAACGAATGTAGACATATTCTTTGACTTCGTATAATTATGTTTAACGACTTATTAAAAACCTATTATCAGCTAAACAGTGTATTAATTTACTATATAAAGTGATCTAACAATCTTTTACTCCATATTTGTCCAGTTTATCTAATAGATAAACACACTGTGACTTGTTATCTATGTACTTGCAATAGGAATACATATTTTGTTATAAATATTTCTTACGTATAAATGTCCCGTTTATTCTGGAAAACTAATTATCGTTTTTGCTGCATCCCAAGAAATGTAAGATCCCAAACTCATAAGGATAAAAATTGTTAGCCTTACTTTGCATTTATGTCCACGCCGTTATCAAGCAAAAAAATTGCCGTTTTCGAATCCTCCTTTAGAATCGCCTGATGTAGCAACGTGAAGTCCTTGCCATTACGGATATTAACGTCGGCCTTTCCCTGAATCAAGACGGGCACCAGATGGTTAAATCCCTCGTTTAGTGCCAGGCTGATAGGCGTGTCACCATTGACGTCTCTCGAGTTGAAATTGCACAGAATCTTGGATGCGGTTTCATTTTCTAAAAGAAAAAAGTGTTAACCAATTTTTCCCCCTAATATTGCAATATAATGGACTTTTCCACCAGCATTATTTATTGCTTAATGTGATAGTGCTTTAAAAAAAATCTCGTATTTTTTTAAGCACATTTCTATCAAAAAAAGTGCGGAAATAAAACGCATCACATATCCTTCCTTAATGACGTCACAGAGCCTATGACCTTGAACATGTCACAACGATGTATATAGTACTATATTCCAAAGTCGGTTCCCTGCTTTTTGACAGTTGAAGTTGAAATTGAATTTGTTGACACTTGACTTTTGCTGATAAATAATCTAAATTTGACGTGTAAAACTCATCCACCAAGCTAAAGTCAACTTTCGGCAGATTCTCTGCACTTTCTTTAGAAAACCCTGACCCCATTTTCTTACAATAATGTACAGAAACGAAGTGAAACACAATTCGTAGAGGAATTCACAAAACTAAGCGTAAACAACAACAGCCGTGTGTGTGGGCTATTTAGGCCTTCTGACAAATGCTACCGACTTAATTCCGGGCTGTGTGATGTCCATCAGCCGCAAGGTCAAATGAGTGTTCAAATTGCTATAATAAATATTGTAATGGTAATCTATTGAGATCACCAGGTAGTGAGTTAAGCTACCTCTGAACGGAAACACAGTACAATGGTTTATTGAAACACTTCAACAATGGTTTATTGAAAACCCAGTACATTACAATTACATTAATAGGTACGGTGAGACCACTAACGCTTAAGAATAATTATTGATTAATGATTAGTTGACCTAGTTACACCGGAATATATATAACGTTTACCCAGGTCAGTACAAATGGGTATACGTAACCTAGTTTAGTTGTTTAATAAGCCGTCCTTGGCCTATTCTCTATTGCACATATGACATAGTCTACCTTAAAATAATAACATAATAAGAAATAAGATAATGAGAATAAGTGTGGCAATTTTTTATTAAACACTGTGAGATTTATATTTGAAACAAAATTGAACGAGGTGAACATCTATCAGTTAGCTTTCAAATAAACATATTTGTTTTGAGATTTAAGAACCTAATGAAAGGCCCATACTACCTAACCTCAAATTAAAAGCTTGCAAGCACCTTAATAAATAAAACTGTGCAAAAATCTTACCTAAATCACCGCTTTCATTATTGAAATCTATCAGAGCTCTAATAGAGTCTTCCGCGTTATTCTTCACAGCGTAATGCAACGGAGACTGTCTCAATTCGTTCGTTAACAGGTTAGAATTGGCACCTAACCTCACCAAGCTGCTCACTAAATCGGAAAAGTCCTTGACGCAAGCAAAATGCAGGCCAGCTTCACCTACAAAATAAAAATACCACATCAATCAGACGTCGCACCAAATTTTCAGATTTCCTAACCCTCGGCGTTCACATGGTTCAGGTCCCTTACGTGCTCGCACAAGAAGATGGCAGCTCTCTGTGCGCTGTTTAGTATCAGAGTCTGCAACAAACTGTTGGATGTCTCGCTGTATAAGGGGTTAGTATGAACGTCGTTCTTGATCAGGTTGCTTGCGTAGGAGTCGTCACCGTCGTCTCCAGCCTCATATTTGAGTAACGCGTAGTACAGAGGGGCGTGCTCCTCGTTGTTCTTCAGATTGATATTGAGATAATCCTGCTTGAGGAGCAGCTTAAAAATGGGCTTGTTATCCGCTTGGATGGCGATGTGAAGTGAGGTGCTGGAAAGTACAGTGATATTTTTGAAAGACTTATCAGTATAAGGGAAAGTATTTATTATATATGAATGATATTTTTCAAATAGAATAGCAGTGTGGGTGGCGCCCATAAACTGAAAGATCAAACTGTTAAGAATCAATAATTTCTTTTAGTTTGGTCCACTGTAAACATTTGGTTTGGGCCACTATAAAAAGGGCTGTTACGAAGCCGTGGCGGGTGGTGGGGTGAAAAAATTAGTGTTGTCACAGAAGAGAGAGCTTATACAGAAGCGAAGGTAAGACTTCCCTCCAAAACCAAATTTCAGTGCGCATGTGTGTAACAAGTTGTATAGTTGTCAACCTCACTTTTCTGATACGAACGTCTGGCGATATTTTCGTTTAACTTTCGTTTGTATTTAAATTGTATTTTTTCAGTGTTTTCTGTTTTTGTTACAATAGGGAATTATTGACTTAATTATTTCATATGTTCGCTTATATGTGTAGTAGTGATGGCTCATAAAGGAGGATTAGTTCGTATTTTTCGGGGATATTCTTCGAGAACAGGTGAATAGGCGTTTCGAGGTTGCGCTTATTGGTTGCACCTCGAAATGATTCAGTAACTTCATGTTCCATTCACAGCAATTGTTTGTTTGGTATGTAAACTTCACTAGCGACTACCTTGAAGCCTACCCTGACCATGCCGGGTTCCACGTTATACCTACCTAATTAAAAAAACTAGTAAGTAACTATGCTTGTAAAATGTTTAAACTTACACTAAGATTTACAGAAATTTATTGTATCTGTGCGTACAATTATTAGTGTATACTAACCATAAATAAAATTTCAGATATCCCTATTCGTTCTGTCTAGGAAGAACACGAGACTACACCCGACACCAAAGCTCCTCTTCAGGTCACTTTAGAGTGCTCTTCGAACACAGCAGGTATGATGAGTTTTTTTTATCTTTGTGTATTTTTATGAAATATTTCACTAGCTGTGCGTTATTTTTACAATTGTTCAGATATATTTTTAAATTGACAAATTAAATCCAAATTTAATACGTATAAAGTATAAACACAGCTCTTTTTAACCACAATGAAATTTCAGATATCAGCATGACTCCCTCTCTAGCAGACAGTACTGAAGCTACTGTTGTCCCTACTTCTCAATCTTCTTCACGCATGCAGGTACCTACCTAATACGTCTGTTGGTTTTATATTGCTTATATGTAAATTTTAATAATCCTATAGCATTATATGATATTTATTTACTGTAATATGACATATTTATTTTCATTTTAGGCCCAAGTGGTATTCACACCTCTCTAAGGTAGTTGCCTATGTTGACACCATCATCTTCATGTGCAACCCAAACATCTGCTAGCTTAAGCTCTGACAGTCCACGAAGAAAGAAGTTGAGACAGAAAGTTACAGCGCTGAGGAAGAGGAAATTAGAAATACTTAGAACAGTCGAACCTCAAAGACTTCTATAAATTTTGTAATTTAATGTACATAATCCCTAAAATGCTTAGTTCTTATGCATAATAACGCATTTAAGAGATTAGCGCTAACGTACACATTTACAATACCTATATATGTATATTTTTATAATAAATGTATAAGTAGGTACCTATTTGTTATTTAAAACGTAAAGTTTTCACTGAATATGCAACTTTTTCTATTTTCCTCACTTGACAATAAAAGTATTGTCCAAATACACTCGATACAAATATTTGTATAGACATAGACAGACTTGTTTTTTTTGTATAGACAGATTTATATAGAGACAGACATGTTTTTTATAATAAAAATAAATTTACGTAGTATTTCTGTGATGTGGAATATTCTATATGTTTTGGTGTAATGGTCATCACTACATTTACGAATGCACTCGTTCTGTTTTGTTGTTTCTAATAGTTTAAATTTGTAATAAGATCATATCTTCTGGGCTAACCGTTTCAGTTAGAATGAGGGGTAGAGATATTATTATTATTTATCAATTACACCAGCCGCAGCGAAAATTATATAAATACTAACCCAGCAGAATTTTGGTCTTATATTCAAAATAAGATAAATTACTCTAGAATCACAGAAATTTTATACTTAGACAATAAAGAATACAAAATTTTGTTACAATTATTATAGGTTTTGAAACAAAATCCATTTTGGTGGACTCATCAAAGACACGACGGCAAGGTTTGGAATCTAAACAACTACCGTACTGACATGATCCAAGCTCTAGGAGGTGTGGAAGGTATTCTGGAGCACACCTTGTTTAAAGGCACCTACTTCCCCACATGGGAGGGTCTTTTCTGGTAATTATTCCCTTCATTTTATAGAAATATGTTCCAGCTATATCCTTGGAATGAGTTAACAACTAAATATTTCTCTAGGGAAAAGGCGTCTGGATTCGAGGAGTCTATGAAATATAAAAAATTGACTAACGCCCAAAGATCAGGTTTAAATCAAATTCCCAATCGTCGTTTGACGCTGTGAAACGACGATTTGAAATCAGTTGGTTTCCAAGTGCAACTGAATTTGACTGGTATTTTCATGCACGGTAAAATTCCAACCTTAAAAATTTCGCTGATTCAGATATTCCGAGCTCACTTGTGGCAGAAGGTGTACGAATCCATAGTTATGGCCTTCAAGTATGCATTTGTTCATTTAAAAAAAAAATGTATGAACAACCAAGTGATAATGGCACAAGATGTAATTAATTTATACAACTAATCAAAGTAATTCTGTTACAGTGGTGGCGCCTGGTAAAAATTTTAAGGTGTACTGCAATTTTTGCAGACAAAAACACACTATTTAAACGGTTTTATTTAACTTGACTTCATATATTTGTTTCAAATTTTGCAACAGCTTTTTCAACTACTTCCCAATGAGATAAGAGACTTGAAATTTGGTAGGTGTATAGTGTTCCGGTAACATTATAATTTTATATTTTTCCATTACAAAAAAAAATCATAATGGCGGATCCAAAATGGCGCTCTATCCTATTTATTAACCGATTTATCTCAAACTTGAAACTTTGCAGTGTTTAAGGTCACTCAATACGATTTTTGACTCGAACCTAATAAAGCAAAATGGCGAATCCGAAATGGCGGACTATCCTATTTATGAACCGATTTGTCTCAAACTTGAAATTTTGTGGTGCTTAAGGTCACTCAATATAATTTTAGATTCAAATTTAAAAAAAAAAAAAGAAAATGGTGGCTTCAAAATGGCGCACTCTCCTATTTATGAACCGAATTGTGTCAAACTTGAAACTTTGCGGTGTTTAAGGTTTAAGGTCACTCAGTACAATTTTAAACTTAAAAAAATAAAAATGGCGAATCTAAAATGGCGGACTATCCTATTTATGATTCGATTTGTCTCAAACTTGGTACTTGGGGTTGTTTAAGGTTACTAGGTTCATTGGTTTGCTTTTAACGAGTACCATGCATTATACTAATGGACAGTGGAATTTAAAAAAACTACAAAATATAAAGTTAAAAATTTTTTTACGTATTTTTTTTTGTAAATTAAGTCTTAACAGAGGTCAAGAAATTAAGCCTCGACATTCATGACAGACCGCATAGCGGCGCTTTTCGGGAAATAGCGCCGTTGTTGTAAGTGCTATCAAAAAAAAGTTTAAACAAAATATGTAGAGAACACAATTGTGCATAATTTTAGTTCCATTCATTTTTTGTTTGCGACCGATAGTTTTCGCTTTACGGCGTATTGTAACTATATTTATAGTAACAATTACCTTTTATTAGATTCAGTGAGGGAATCATACAAAGAATAAACATTCTAATACACTTAGAACAACAAATACTTACCTTATTATACAAAGTATACAACCATTAATTTAATTATTTTATCTCTCTAGAGATTAATTACTAGACACACCTTGTGACAGTTGTCACTCCTGGGTAATTAAATATATTAGGTATTAAAACAGATTACATAAAAAACTATTAAAAATGCTGTACCCCTAGTTTATGTTTAAAAAATCCACTTTTTTTATAGCTATGCAAATTAAGAAGGCGTGGACTTGATTTAAAGAAAGTCATCAGATACCTACTTTGTAAAGTAAGTAAAGCTCATAATATTTTATTCCAGTAATTGAAGGTTTTCCGCTCCGAATTCTTTGAACCTTAACCGATTGACGTGAAACTTGGTGAGTAGTTAGGGGATGGCTCAATGAGCCAAAGTGGCATATAGAGCCAATGTGCGCTTTTACCCTGAGGGTGGATGCCACTTCTTCGAGGTGGTTTCACGCAGAATAATCCCCATTATCGTGCGCAGACCATACCTCCCGAGCCCTTCATCTTCACCGAGGGCTTTACCTTTTGCATATGAAGAGTTTGGGCATACATATCTGTACATCAGTATCAAAAGGACCGATGTCCATTTTTTCTCAAAATGAGATATATAGACTGGTGTATTCGCTGTTTCGATTTACATCTAATGGGATAAAGTCGGTGGTCCAGAGACAAAAAATAACAAAGTTATGACAGTTTCATTTGCTCGGTTATCCACTATGGTTTGGTTTGGAATGAAAAGGTCTGATGTAGACATAAGACTTTGTATAGGTGTTTTAGACAGACGCAGAAAGTCTGATGTGGGACGTCCGACTTTCTACTGGAACACAAATTTCAAATACATGGACAACAACTTTAATAACACGCTTATATTAGCTTCATCTGTATGCATGTATGTATGTATGTAATGGAATATTTGAAAGAGATTTTCACTCACTTCAAAAGGTCAGATTTAACTGAAATACAATACAATAATTTGACAACTTTGTCCTAATTTCCTCACCAGGATCATCAAAAACCAGGACAACAAAAAAATATCTCACATTGGCGCATTCGTCACAATATAGAATTTACTGAAAGTTAAACATTCGTTAAATCTCGGACCACACAGCAGAAAAATTAATATTTTCCAAGGCAGAAAGTAAAACTAATCGACATATTTTTTAGCCAAAAAAATTATGATTTAAAAAACTAAATACACGCTTTTATCGCAAACCAAACTAAAATGCAAAAAATGTCTAATGATTGACAAAAAAATATTTTATTGTAAAAAAGCGTTAGGTGTAACCTATCAATGAAATATTTATAACAATTGATATCACTAGTTAAACATTATTTTTTACTTTTTAGTTCAAATTCCCTTTAAAGGCGTTTTTTAAAAGTTTTTTTACTAAACAATACTAAATTTATACACTGCGCAACTTATTTAACGCACAACCAAAAAGTTAACTCAAATTTGACGTTATGTATTTTCGACAATTTTTGTTCGTTTTGGTCGATTTTTTTTTCAAATTGTAGGTTTTTCTCTTAGGAATATCACTGTCTTAGTTGTTTTGGTAAAACGAATGATTTTGATATTATACCAGGTGCTATAAAAACGTTATGTTTTTTTCCGAAATTTCAAAACGTCCTGTGAGCTATACAAGGTATTGCAAGTTATTGCAATTATAGCCAATTTAAAGCCTCATGTTTTTTCTACATTTTCTTTTTTTATTCATTTGTTTATCTCTGTTACTTCATAAAATATCCAATTTTTGAGTTGACGTGATTTTTATTAAATTTATTAACTTTCTTTTTTGTCAAGTGCTCATTATTTATTACTCATTACACTGGTTCAATGCCTCATTTTGCGTTCTGTTTTCCTTGATATCTTATAATTTATTGAGAGATGCAAGGTGTTTTAGAAGAGAAAAAAGTCTTAAAAAGACAAAAACTCAAAGAACATACCTAGAAAAATGGATTGCTTTAATCAATAAAACAACGAATAACAGGAAACAAAACAAAAGTAAATAGAGAATTAGTATCTGGTGTTTCCACCACTTCCGCGAATGACCTCCCGACATCTTTGGTTCATACTTAAAACCAAAGTTCTGATTAGGTTCTGATCTAGGCCATTCCATAATTCGACTAGGCGTCCTTCCATTTCTTGTAAATTTTGGGGTTGTCGTCCCTCACTTCGTAACCGCCGACCGATAAAATCCCAAACATGTTCAATGGGGTTAAGGTCGGGGCTACGGGCTGGCCAGTCTATGTGATCAATTCCTACTTCTTC
This sequence comes from Tetropium fuscum, assembly GCA_964058915.1. Lineage (NCBI taxonomy): Eukaryota > Metazoa > Arthropoda > Insecta > Coleoptera > Cerambycidae > Tetropium > Tetropium fuscum. Next base: position 707,782 of record CAXKVY010000253.1, on the reverse strand, counting down.
AAGATAATTTCTCACGATAAGACTCGTGTGGGGACGCGCATTGTCTTGCATAAGTAAAAAATTGGGACCTATATAGGGGGCATAAGGCAAAACATGTGCTTCAAGAATGTCTGTGATGTATCTGTCAGAATTGAGATTTCCATTCACAGTTACCAAGTCCGTTCGCCCAGTCAAAGATATTCCGCCCCACACCATGACGGATCCACCTGCATATAAAGTTGTGTGCAAAAAATTGCATTGACTGTATCGCTCATCGGGTCTTCGGTAGACGCGATTACGTCTGTCACAATTATACAAACTGAACCTTGACTCATCAGTCCAAACAATACGTTCCCAATCTGCCTCCATCCAATTAACATGCTCATTGGCAAAATTCAATCTGGCTCTTCGATGATCTACTGTTAATGCGGATCCTCGAGCAGCAATCCTGGGTCTTAAATTTGCCTCCCTCAGTCGTCGGCGTACAGTTTAAACGCATACGAGTGGACCACCTGCGTCTTGAAGTTGTGCTCTTAAATGTGTTGCAGTTATAAATCGTTGTCTTACAGCATTGACTCTTAAAAAGCGATCCTGGATAGCAGAGGTAACACGAGATCTACCTTGACCGGCCCGTCTGGAATGTTCTCCTGTTTCCGCGTACCTTTGAATTGCTCTCGCTATAGTTGTGTGAGACACTCCCAACCTTCCAGCTATGCGGTTGTAACTCCACCCTTCACCATGTAATGTAGCGGCCTCAACACATTCATCACGAGTTAAATTTCTGGTTTGGCGTTCCATTATTCACTAATTATTGCTGGACTGTCAACAAAAAACCAATGACACAGTTGTCAGTTTATGACGTGTAATCTTCGATTTCCATAGCTTGCTAGCTGTTTAAGTTGTCCGATAAATGCATTTCATGTGAATAAAAGCATATGGTGTTTCAAAACGGTGTATTTCATGAAGTAACAGAGATAAACAAATGAATAAAAAAAGAAAATGTAGAAAAAACATGAGGCTTTAAATTGGCTATATTGCAATAACTTGCAATACCTTGTATAGCCCACAGGACGTTTTGAAATTTCGGAAAAAAACATAACATTTTTATAGCACCTGGTATAATATCAAAATCATTCGTTTTACCAAAACAACTAAGAGAGTGATATTCCTAAGAGAAAAACCTACAATTAGAAAAATAAATCGACCAAAACGAACAAAAATTGTCGAAAATACATAACGTCAAATTTGAGTTAACTTTTTGGTTGTGCGTTAAAAAAGTTGTGCAGTGTATATAATAATTAAATAGCAAATAGCAACATAATATTTTATTTAGAATATAAAAAATAATGACAGTGCCTACTGTATATATTTTAAAGAACATACGACCTTGTGCATTATTTGTTAATAGTCCGTTGTCCATAACTTTTGACAAAATTTGTCAAATATTACTGGTTATCTCTAAACTCTGTTCAATTATATTTACACTGTAGTATTTTGTTGTCTTGTAAAGCTAATAAATCATTACTACCCTGGTTCCGAAATAGTGTGGAGTGATTCATCACCAGCATGGACGGCTCAGGGGCATGAGGGGCGAGGGGAATGAAATTCCATAGGCGTATCATTTTAGAGGGGGCGGAATAAAAAAAATGAAATAAAATATCCAAGTTATTAACATTTAAGTGTACTTGTGACGGTTTTTTTTATTATTTTAAGAAAAAAATACTGCTATTAGATGGTTCTAAACATGTGTGATATGTATACTCTATACGTTTTCTTTATCAAGTACATTCATAAACTAATAATTTTTAGTATTATTCATATAACACTAATATAATATTACTTGCATTAATTATAAGTAAACTAAATTAGTAATATTTCGTTTAAAAAAACTTTATAGTTGAGGTTCACTTCACTTTAGAGTTCATCACAATTCAGGTCTTTTGATTTTAGCCACTCTAAAATCTCCCCTTTCCTCCACGCTGAAGTTGGCAACTTCTCTATTCTCCGGCTATGATACGGCGCATTGTCCACCACAACAACTGCATCAGGTTCTATAGAAGGCAATATGGAAGAAAACCACTCTTCAAAGACTTCGCTTGTCATATCTTCATGGTAATCTCCTGTTCGCCGCGATTCAAACACATTTAAACCATTTTCCAGAAATCCTGATGAACTTGCGATATGCGTAAGTATCAGCGGTCGTCCTTTTCCAGATGGTGCTGTGCTGTTGCGTCCTGTAGAGTATACCTTTAAAAATGCCTGTCTTCTATTACTAATATTGCAGTCCTGTCATACTTTTGAAACGGTATGCCCTTCGTTTACCTCGTTTAGTCTCGTCTAAATAATATTTTTTTTTGTCTGACATCCCAAAATCTCGCATGTTTTCCAAATATTTTCTTCACCATTAAACAATTTCATTTGTCTCAATAAGAAGACTTTTCCGCCTTTCCGTTTTATATGACGAAAATTCATCTCGTGCATAGTTCTCAGACGATCTTTCCGAGATAACTTGGGTAAAGATTGATTGTCAGAAATAGCAAGTGAAATTATCTTCAGTGTCGGAATCTCATTTTTAAAAAAGAAACCAAGGATAACCCGGCGAATTGCATATTTGACATCTTCGTCGACGTCAATTTTCTTTCTGCCACGAATATCCGTTTTCTTCTTTTTTGCAATGGATTCCTCATCTGTAATTGCACGAAACACACTATTCACACAGACTTTTGTCAACGAAGCGCATATATCAACTGCCTCAGTTTTAGTGATTCCAGAATACCGTTCCAATATTCCTCGTATACATTTTTGATAATTTTCAGTTCTCCTCCTGTCAAATTCGGTCGCTTACGATTGGAACTATTGGTGTTAGAACCACTACTACTCGCATTCGTCGCTTCCATCGCATAAAACACTAAACACTCGCGTATAACACAATATTATAATTAATTTATATCGCGAATCAACCGTGAATAAGACACAATGAATCGCCAATGTCGCGCCAAAATATGCATAAAACAGCGCATGCGTCAATATATCCATGGAAATCCCGCGTCTTTGCCACTGACCAATGAAATTTAATTTAATTTAGAACCGCCTAAAACTCACCAATAAAAACACGTTGCATTTGCTATAGCGGCGCACCTAGCGGTAGACCCGGTTACTAATGAGTTCTGCCCACCATTTCTATAGAGTGTACACAAATTTGCACACTAAGAAATTCTGTGATCCATTGCAAATAGGCAGACCGTTCAATTGTGATGGTGGTGTGATATTATGTATGAATCAGTCCACACTATTTCGGAGAGCTTTTACGCTCTCGTGTTAAGTTATAAAAATGGACATCTGTCCTTTTGATACTGATGTACAGGGTAAGTCTCTTAAGATTGACACCCCCCTTATCTCACTTATCCTTTGCCGATTTAACTCATTCAAAAAAGGAATTCATCAAGGTTTTTGATGAATTTTTATAATCTGAGCACGGATATTAAAAATCTCGTAAGATATACAGGTGGAAAATAAAACAAGATTTTTTTAAATGGAACACCCCGTATATTTTTATACCAAAATAATGTCCTTAATTTTCTGAATAAAAAAATATCTAATTGTTATATAATCACTCCACCTGTTGGTGAGATATTACTAAAAACTTATCACATTACGGGTGTCAATTATAAAACAAAAAACATATCAAGATACCTCTGGAAAAAATGCCATTTATTGAGATAATCAATAAATAATATATAGGTGACAATAACAGTAACGAGTAATAACAATAAATAACATAAGCCTAATAAAAACAAATAAAAGTCAATATTAATACAGTAACACAATTTTATTTATTTACACGTAACGTAATTAAATATTTTCCACGTAACCACCACCATTCTGAATACACATTTGGCATCGCTTTATAAAATTGCTTCTCACCCTTTGAAATATATCACCATTTTGGTTTAATTCCTCAATTTTTACACGTATGCATTCTTTTAACTCATTCATATTATTAAAAACCCCAGTTTCGCATATATCTTGTTTTATCGTACCCCAGAGAAAAAAATCCATAGGTGTTAAGTCCGGACTTTTAGCGGGCCAATGTATAACACCGTGCCTTCCTATCCAAATAGGATATTTTCTGTTTAGGTATTCGGTGACGTTCCTTGCAGAGTGTGGTGGTGCTCCATCCTGCTGCCAAATAACAGATCTGTTGTCCACTAAATTAATATTATCTAAATAATTTTCAACTGGATGTTGAAGAATATCCACATAACGTTGTGCATTTAAGGGCCCATTTATAAATACAGGACCTACAATAGCATCCTTGTGGATGCCACACCACACGTTTACAGTTTGGTATCCTTGTTTTTTTATTTTTTTTACAATATGTGGATTTTCCGCTGCCCAGTAATGTGCATTTTTTCTGTTAAAAATTCCCGCAGTAGAAAAACTGCTTTCGTCAGTCCAAAAGACATGACTTAGAAACTCATCATCTTTCTCTATTCTATCAAGTATGTATCTGCAGAAGGTTAACCTGTCTTGAAGGCTGTTGTCGTTTTTATCACACTTCTTTGTGATATATCCAAATTCTATTGCTGCGGCATAGGATGATTTGGATGGATTTTCAGCAAAATATAATAACGCGTTGAGTTCTGTGTCTTCTCCTGTTTTTGTTCTTCGCCTTTCCCTTTTCTTGTCTCTCGGAGATTCGGTCTTCCTAAACTTTGCATAAATGTTTTTAAAACTATTTTTGGAAGGAGGTAGCCTTTCTCGAAATAACCTAACATACTCCCTCCGAGCAAGAGACTTATTCTTGTTGCACTGAATATAAATTCCAAGTAACTCTTTTCGCTCTTCCAATGAATATACCATTTTCAAAATAACTTGCTTCTTTACGAACACTACGTATTTTTTACGCTAATATCTAAGAGAGTGAACTACTATCTCACAAAAAACTGGATGACATCTGTCAACAAATAAACAATGCAAATATGCATTGTTTCCAGAGGTATCTTGATGTTCTTATTTTATAATTGACACCCGTAATGTGATAAGTTTTTAGTAATATCTCACGAACAGGTGGAGTGATTATATAACAATTACACATTTTTGGATTCAGAAAATTAAGGACATTATTTTGGTCTAAAAATGTTCCATTTAAAAAAATCATGTTTTATTTTCCACCCTGTATATTTTACGAGATTTTTTATATCTGTTCTCAGATTATAAAAATTCATCAAAAACCGTATCTACTCCTTTTTTGAATGAGTTAAATCGGCAAAGGATAAGTGAGATAAGGGGGGTGTCAATCTTAAGAGACTTACCCGGTACAGATATGATCTTGTAGCTCTTGAAATTACCTGTAAAATATTTGTTACATGGACGTTGTACCTTCAAAATGAAGGGAGTTATGGTACAAAATCATACTTAAATCTGCATATTTTCAATTTTATTCACGAAGAGGTAGTATTCACCCCTTAAAAGCAAAAAGTACAAATTAAGGGTAAGATGTGCTTTATTCCAAATTTTTCATGAAAATCGATGCAGGTTCAAAGAATTCGGAGGTAATAGCTTATTTTCACCATCAATGACTGTATTATTTAGTAACACAGAGGAGTTACGAGTTTCTGTGTCCACTGTGACTACTCCAAAGAAGTAGATTTGGACCGAAACGGCAAGCAAGCAAAACCGACGCCTTGTAAGTCCCCAATAGCTCTGAGAACCAGATCTGTCGAAGCAGGCGTTTTTCTCCTGTATGTGACTTTGCGGACCACTATTATTATTATTATTATCATCATCATTATTATATATTTACAGCCAGCATTATTATATATTAACCTCAAAACAGAAGCAGTTTACCAATGTTTCATTATAGAAGCGCCCCCTTGCACAAACTTTCCACCTTATATTTTGAAAAATACAATATGATACTTACTATCCTTGACGATTCTGAGCGTTGACGTTCACATTCTTATTTATCAACTTCTCGGCAATCTTCTCACCCTCGGCAATGTTATTCGTACCAGCCACCAGATGGAGTGCTGAATCATTCTCATTCCTAATAAGAATACCTAGTATAATAACATGATATAAAATCTAGTAGGCGTAGGAAATTGGAAAAATGCTTTTTTCTAATTTTGACATTTAAAATGACACTTTTGAAAACCCTTACTTTTTACAACCAGTTGCGAAAAGTAAAATTTATCGCAACTGGTTTTGCAATAGCTGTTTACATTCCAAGCTGCCGAAACCTTACTTTTAGGTCCGAGGTGTATTTAAATACCTCCGAGCACCTAAAAAGGCTTTGGAGTGTAATGTACTAAACGTTTCCCTCTTCCCTCGATTTTATAATATAAAACACAATTTAAACCTAGCATGTTTTACTTTCTAACCTAGCATGTTATACTTTGGCTTTGCCTATTTATAAAACAAAAGTATAATTTTGTGTGGGGGGGGGGGGGGAGAATGTAAAGATCATTTTTCAAAGTAGGTTGACAGGCTATCAAAGTGACAAGCTATCACATCGTTACAACCTTCCCAAAACAACGAAGTGTGTCACTCTGAATTTTTCAGGTAATATTAAAAAGAGGGTTATCTTTTTATTTCTATCACTAGTTTTTTTGAGAAACCCATAGGAGAGACAAAATATGCACAAAACAAATATGCAGTGTATGACATTAAAAATAAGATTTTTTTTAACACTCGGAGTAGTTTCCACAAACACCAAAACACTTTCACTTCGCTCGACGCGCGTTTCGCCAACCAAGTTGGCATCATCCGGAGACGATTAAAACTAATCTTAAATTACAAAAATCTACCATATTTATACTATTTTTCCGGTGACGTCACTAATGATATCACCGTGAAATTTACGCGTGACTAATCACGCTTCAATCATCGGTTGCTAAGCAACGCGTAAAGCGGGCTATACGGGATAGGTCCCTTGTCGCTATTCATACTACTATTACACTTTACAATTTCTATGCTCTCAAATGCATCCAACTGTATATTATTGGTTACATTTCTAACTAATCTTAAATTACTAATATCTATTCTATGATTGTTGTCAAAAGCATGTTGTGCAACACTAGACTTATCTGTTCTTCCATATTTTAGATGAGCCATATGTTCTTTAAATCTGGTGTTAATTGACCGTCTCGTTTGTCCAATATATTTTCGATCACAATCATTACAACTAATTTCGTAAATCCCAGACCTTTCATTTGGAACAATTGTATCCTTTGGATTGTCTAAAAGTTGTTGTAATTTGTTGCTCGACGAATGAATCGCTGTTATACCCACGTTTTTGAAAACCTAACTCAAACCATGAGTAAACCGGGGTTCGTACGGGATGGATACATATTTTGGAGCCTCTATATCCTTTTGAAAGGTCGTAGAATTACGAAGTGTGTCCTTAAATTTACGCTTCCTAATTAGTTTTTCAACTATATCTCTAGGATAACCATTACTCACAGCTATATCTTTAATTAATACTTTTTCTTTTTCAAATCTCTCATTACTGAGAGGGAAACTTAGTAAACGATGGACAAGAAAGTTGAAACTTGCCATTTTATGTTGATAGCAGTGGTGAGAGTCATTAGGGATATATCTGATCGTACTGGTATCTTTTCTATATATATCAAATTCTAACCTATTATCACTATTTTTAATTACTAATACATCTAAAAATGAAAGTTTTCCATTATTTCCTAGTTCATATGTAAACTTTACAGAAGTGAAACGACTATTTAATTTGGAAATGAAGTTTTCTACATCCGCAATCTTAGTGTCAAACACGGCAAAAATGTCATCCACATACCTAAGCCAAATCCTAGGAAAATACTCGAATTCTTCTTTTGCTCTTCCTCGAATTCCTCTTTTGCATTCCTCGCATTTTGAATTCCTCGAATTCCTACTCGAATTCCTCTTTTGCAAAAGGATATAGAGGCTCCAAAATATGTATCCATCCCGTACGAACCCCGGTTTACTCATGGTTTGAGTAAGGTTTTCAAAAACGTGGGTATAACAGCGATTCATTCGTCGAGCAACAAATTACAACAACTTTTAGACAATCCAAAGGATAAAATTGTTCCAAATGGAAGGTTTGGGATTTACGAAATTAGTTGTAATGATTGTGATCGAAAATATATTGGACAAACGAGACGGTCAATTAACACCAGATTTAAAGAACATATGGCTCATCTAAAATATGGAAGAACAGATAAGTCTAGTGTTGCACAACATGCTTTTGACAACAATCATAGAATAGATATTAGTAATTTAAGATTAGTTAGAAATGTGACCAATAATAGACAGTTGGATGCTTTTGAGAGCATAGAAATTGTAAAGTGTAATAGTAGTATGAATAGCGACAAGGGACCTATCCCGTATAGCCCGCTTTACGCGTTGCTTAGCAACCGATGATTGAAGCGTGATTAGTCACGCGTAAATTTGACGGTGATATCATTAGTGACGTCACCGGAAAAATAGTATAAATATGGTAGATTTTGTAATTTAAGATTAGTTTTAATCGTCTCCGGATGATGCCAACTTGGTTGGCGAAACGCGCGTCGAGCGAAGTGAAAGTGTTTTTGGTGTTTGTGGAAACTACTCCGAGTGTTACAGTTACATCAAAGGTTCCACCCCTATCCAGTAGTAAGATTTTTTTTCTCAAAAACAACGAAGTGTCACTCTGAATTTTTTAGGTAGTATTAAAAAGAGAGTGATCTTTTTATTTCTGTCGTCAGTTTTTTTTTAGAAACCCGTAGAAGACACAATATGCAAAAAAACAAATATGCGGTGCATGTATGACATTGTTTTTAAACGTAACGTTTGTGCATTGTTTTTAAACGTATGAAATTCTTCTCATAAAATATAAAATTGGTCAAAATTAAAAAAATCTGGTAAGAATCACGTTTTTGTGTAGCTCGCATCAATTTGAGAAACTCGCTAGCGCTCGTTCCGCAGAAATGTGCTCGTTACACAAAATAGTACTTTTCACAACTGGTTACATAAATAGCTATTATAACATCGTTTAATTATAAGAATTTTTAACAAAATGAGCAGGCATATGAGCGTTTGGCATGATACAAGGAAAGAAAGATATGATATTGCGCATGGTACCGTGACGTAAGTGGAGAGCGATTAGCTGGCACTGCTGACAGGCTGGAACTGTCCCTGGCGGAGAACGGAGAACAGTAGGTACGTTTCACAAGCGTCTGGAGACAGACTTTGAGCAACCCAACGAACTTTTCCGAGTACTGCCGAATTATCCCGCCTGAATCGCCTGATTCTTTTAACGGTTTTCTATGGTTCAAATAATGAAATGCGAAGTAGAGGTTACGTTAGTTACGTACGAACTTGTTTTGGTTAATGAAAAATAAAAGTGCTTCATATAAAATAGATTTTTTTCTGCCAAATGAATGGTGTATTAAAAGTGTATTTAAGATTGAAGTTGGTTGTATTTATAATATTTATATTTATTTATTTTGGTACATATAACAATACTGAACATAAGATGACTTCGTCACAAGGTAATGGTTATTATAATAATTTTGAATATTTATTATGTTTATATATTTTTCTATTTTAGAACAAAATGGCAAAGTGATGTCTGAAGTAATTATATATGAATGTGATGAATGCGATGGTTATTTTTTAAATCAAACTTCTCTTTTATCCCACAAAAAATGGAAGCATGAATCCCCAGAGAATAATATTTGTAAAATGTGTGACAAAAAGTTTACTAGGAACTTTAATTTAAAGAGGCATGAAATCACTTGCAAGGGACAGAATATTGGGAACGTCAAATGTTTTCTATGTGATTTTCAGGGTGCAAGTAGGATAGTAGTTTTAGAACATTATAAAACTTTCCATCATAAAGTTTTTGTTGAAAATCATATAGAATTCAGTACGTTTGAAGAATTTAAAATATGGAACGAAACGTTTAAAACTAAAACCAGGTCAAATTTTATAAAAACATCTGGTTCTAAACGATCAAGTAGTGGGCTAGAATCTTTTAAATATGTTTGTCATAGGGATGGATATTTTTTTTCGAAGAGTAAAGGCATAAGGAATATGAAAATGTTAGGGTCTAATAAAATCAACTCTTATTGTCCGGCTGAAATCAATGTCTCGACAAATGGCACAAATATAAAAGTCAAATATATTGCCATCCATATCGGACATGAAAATGATCTAGGTCGTTTGACTCTCACTGAATCTGAAAAGGCCATTATTACTCAGAAACTTGCATTAAAAATTCCCTTTCTTCAAATTTTAGATGATATCCGTGAGTCTGTTACTAATAATGAACTTAACAGAGTTCATCTTTTGACTCGTAAAGACCTCTGGAATATTGTTGATTCGTTTAATTTAAATCATGAGGCAGTATTGCATAAAAATGATTGTTTAAGTGTAGATGCGTGGGTAAGACATATGCAGTCGACATCAAATTTAGTGATGTGTTACAAACCTCAAGGTACTCTTTCAGAAAATGTTCCTCAACTTAAAACTGAAGACTTTTTTCTTGTGCTTATGAATGATGCGCAATTAGAGATACTTAAAAAATTTGGTGTTGACTGTATATGTATCGATGGTACATATGTATGTACGATGTATCGATGGCTTGAATGCATATGATTTTCAGTTATATACCTTGATGGTTTTAGATGATATAAGGCAAGGCTTTCCATGTTGTTTTTTATTTTCCAACAGAGGTGATACTGTGGCAATGGAAATATTTTTTAAAACAATCAAGGGGTGTTTACAAGAATCTATTACGCCACAAACGTTTATGTCCGATATGGATGAAACCTTTTATAACGCTTGGTGTGCTGTCTTTGGACCAGTAAAGTATCGTTTATTTTGCAGCTGGCATGTAGATCGTGTTTGGCGCCAAAATTTAACAAAAATAAAGAATAAAGAAAAACAAATTCTCACCTATAAAAAATTGAAGGTAGTAATGTTTGAAACAGACTTACAAACATTTAATGTAACGATAAATAATTTATTTGCTGATTTAAATGGTGATCCCGAGACTAAAGAGTTTTGTAGGTATTTTGAGATATATATTAACTCCTCTGACACCTGGGCATATTGTTTTCGTAAACAGTGTGGAATTAATACAAACATGAATTTAGAGAACATGCATAGAATTCTTAAATACATTTATTTCGATGGTAAAAAAGTAAAACGAATGGACAAAGCCATATTTTTGTTAATGCGGTTCATAAGAGATAAACTATTTAATAGATTACATTACATAAGGTTACATAACATAAGGGGAAAATATGTAATAAATTGGCAGATTTAAGAAAAAAACATAAAAAGGCATTAGAATTGATGACAAATATTGTCATTCAAGTAGAAAATTATTGGAATGTTAGCTCCTCCGGTAATAAAGATATTTATAAAGTGGAAAAGTATATTGATAATTGCACTTGTGATTTACGTTGCACTGCTTGTGACAGCTGCATTCATAATTTTGCATGTAGTTGTGTCGATTTTTCTATAAAATGGAATATGTGCAAGCATATTCATCAAGTATGTATGTTTTTAAAAGAACCTGGTGATATACAAAGAACTAATGATATAAATAGCAGTGTGCAAAACAACCTTGCTTTGCCTTGTGCAAAACAATTACTTACTTCTGAACTTAATTTACCGTCCAACTCGGAAGAAAATGCTATCTTTAATCCAATAAGTAACAATTCTACTAGCTTTGAGAAAAAAAATAGTATATTAGAGAGTTTTTTGAAAATGTTTAATAATATTGAAAATGAAGAACAATTGCAAGCAGTTGCCAAACAAATTGCCCCTCTCAATAGTGTTGTTACTGCACAAATAAACAAAATATTTCTCTACCATCTGTATCAAATGAACCGTCGAATAAAAATATCCAACTTCAAAGATTTACGTCTACAAAGAAAAAGTCTAAACGTAATAGAGATAAAGTGATTAAAAATCCTAACAATAGTGAAATACGAAATATTTCTTTGGAAATGGTATCATTTCAAAAATAACCACATAATATAATGCCATTTATTTTTCCCGTTTTTTAACATTTATTTTAATAGTATAGCTAATAGGTATCACTATCCACCAAAGCCATGACACCATCAGAATCATCGGAAGTAGTTAAGTATCTTGTAATTATTCAATATAATGCTGTATTTTATGGGTTTTCTTGTTGGTTCTTTCCCATATATTTTATTTGCACCGAACCAACTTTCAATTTGAATTAGAGATGTGTTTTAAAAATATAATTTATGTGTATATATTTAATTCCACAGTTCATACTTTTCCGGTTTTTCGTTTTAGGTATATGAATAAACTCTCTTTCAAATTGATTTAATTTGTTTTATTGTGTCTATAAGTTAACACCCTGTTAGTTGTCTCACGAAACAGTGTCACAACTTGGCATTGGCTCTGCTTTTGTGGAGCAAAACTTAAATCCCTCTATTATATATTATACATATGCCAGTTAAATGGTTATTAATTTTAACCAAAATTTAATTTTTGTTTACTGATATTATAACTTTTATTTTATGTATAATACAATACCGCTTCTCGGAGAATTATATTCACACCACCTAATTTCATAATATCGCATACTTTACCGAAATATGACACAATATCTAAAAAACTGCCTAAACATTTCACAACTCGTATTTCCCGCGCGTAGATCGGTAATACTCGATAAAGATCGTTGGGTTGCTCATAGTCTGTCGCCAGACGCTTGTGGTACGTTTCTTGCGGCGTGAAAACATTTTTCTTCAGATCAAGAACGCATTTTAAAATGGAAAACACTAAATAAAGCTATTCGTATGAAAACACACACTAGAAAACGAAAAGTAAAGTTTCTTAGGAAATTAATTCAGTGATACCTACTACCTAGATACAGTACCTACCTACCTAGATGGTTACCTTCATACTTTTTTAACAATAAAAATGCATCATTATTACATTATTCATGCAGCATACAAATTCCGAAATAGTTAGGTACAAAACAGGATGAAGAGCAAAAAAATCAATTTATTTTGCTCCTTTTCCCAGGTGGATTTATTCCAATTTTAGTATTTTTTTTTTCAAAATTAATATTCATTTACGAGTGGTCTCCTGGATATTTCATATACCGTCCTAATATCAGGTAGTTTCGCAAATAATGAATTTATACGCTTCGTCGTTTATAATCTATAATAATAAAATTACGAATCAATTTCAGCCACTTTATCAATAATCTATGCTTCAATGTCATAATAATTCGACGCGTAATTAAATTCTGTATGAACTCTCTCCGAATTAGTATAAATTAAAGAATACTTTACGATATAATGCCTGGATATATTACGTGAGTGGAGATTTCACTCTCCAGTTAACGACATGCGCGCAGGCGTTGAAACTTGGTTCGAGTATCCGTCATATCTTGATTTCCTTGTATCATGAGCGTTTGGTAGGTTAAAAAGATAAAACACCCAAGACGTTAAAAGTGCACTTTAAAAGAGGTTTTATAAATAGGGGTTATTTCTATCTAGACATAATAAATAATCTATAATAAACTATATAAATATATAACTATAATAATATAACTATAATAAAAAATAAAATTAAATGGTACCTTGTGGAGAGGGTAGCGTCGCAATTGTGCTCGAGCAAAAACAGAGCGGAAAAGGAGTCTTCCTGTTTGATGGCCCTATGCAGAAGCGTGTCCCCGTTGCTGTCTCGAATGTTGATGTCTGCGTTGTGTTGCACCAACGTAGCGGCGATGCTCTCGTTGTGGCATCTCAGGGCTAAGTCCAGGGGTAGCTCACCATTGGGGCTCCATAAGTTCACAATGTCGGACAACTGAAAATATTTGTTCCTTGAGCGTCTTGTATTTAATTGACAGACCTTTGCGTGTTTTTTTTTTTGGAAATTGGATTTGGAGACAGCTATTCAGCATTTTGGTTGTATATTTCCTTAATCATAATAAATAAATATGGTGGACGTTTTCCCATATAATGGGCGCTTGACCGTCAAAAATCAGTCACCAAAGAAATGTATTTAAACTGTACAGTTATTATGTACAGTGCCGTTCAATTGAAAGTAAACGATTTTTTTAATTAATGTGAAACAGACTTTCAGGTAATCAAAACTTGATTGTCAATTTTATTTGTCAGTTTACTAATAATTATTCTATGTTTTGAAGTTTTCCTTATAATTATTATTATTATTATGCCGCGCTTAACTGAACCCCAAAAAATTAGAGCTGTGATGTTACTGCAGAACGGATGGTCAATGCAAGTAGTTGCAGATACTTTGAATGTGAGTAAAGGTTGCATTTACAAAATTAAGCAAAAATGGAATGCAGAAGGAACTGTTGAGTACGTCCATAGAGGGGGCCGTCAGAAATTCAGTAATATGGAGGAAGACGAACTCGTCCTTGACCACCTCCGACAGAATCCTTTTGATACAGCAGTGACTGCCTGCTTCTTAACAAATTTTCCTGCTTCGGTGGAAACCGCAAGACGACGTATCAGAGCATCTGAGCTGAAGAATTTTTCGGCTGCAAATAAAGTTGCTCTGTTGCCACGGCATAAGGAGCAGAGGTTAAACTTTGCCAACCAATTTGTCAGTGTGCCACAGGACTTTTGGGACAACACAATTTTTTCAAACGAAAAAGTTTTTCAATCCTGCTATGATGGCTCTGTGTATACCGCCCAAGAAATTGCCGATATGAAGAGCGCTATATTAAATCCTACAGCTCGTAGCGGTCGCTACTCTATCAACGTGTGCGCATGGATATGTTGCCAAGGAGCAGGTGTTACTTGGAGAATCAGAGAGCGTCTTACTGGTCAAAGCTACGCTCGCATTTTGGAATATGTTATGTTACCTTCCGTTTCCATTTTATATCCCGAGAACTTCACTTTCCAGCAGGAACATATTTTTATTTCCTCTTTCCTTTTCCATATTTCAATTAAATTTATATTTCAGGATAATTCCTTTATTCACACATCACGAGTTGTTACTGAATGGCTGAATACAAACCATATTAACACTCTGCCTTGGCCCTCTAAATCGCCGGATTTAAATCCGATAGATAATGTATGGGCACAAATGGACAAAGACATGTATAGCAGAAATTTCCGACCAGCGAACGTAGAAGAACTGTGGTTGGCGACTGGGAAAATATTGGCGAGGATTACACCAGGACACTAATATTGTCTATGAGAAATAGGCTTCAAAAAGTTATAAACGCGAATGGTGCTTGGACCAAATATTAATTCATAGTATTTTTTTTACTTCTCAGTTAGTTTGTTAATTTAATGGATTTTTTTACAAGAGACGTCCTTACCATATAAATTTTCCTTAATAAATACTGTATATAAAATGCTGTCACCCTATAACTGACAGATACTTCAACATAAAATAATTTTGAATGTGATCTGTTTACAAAAGCCTGCTTCACAATGCGAAAATTTCCAAAATTTCTCATAAGAGTCATTTACTTTCAATTGAACGGCACTGGACCGGGTATCCAACACACTCCACAGTCCTTGCAGGGTGTTGCAATAGGGCTGTTTTCTTTTTTTTTATTTTATTTTTTCAACTTGTACCGGCTAAGTCTCTTAAGATTGACACCCCCCTTTATCTCACTTATCCTTTGCCGATTTAACTCATTCAAAAAAGTAGTAGACACGGTTTTTGATGAATTTTTATAATCTGAGAACAGATATTAAAAATCTCGTAAAATATACAGGGTGGAAAATAAAACATATTTTTTTAAATGGAACACCCCGTATATTTTCAGGCCAAAATATTGTCCTTAATTTTCTGAATCCAAAAATGTGTAATTGTTATATAATCACTCCACCTGTTCGTGAGATATTACTAAAAACTTATCACATTACGGGTGTCATTATTATAAAATAAGAACATCAAGATACCTCTGGAAACAATGCATATTTGCATTGTTTATTTGTTGACAGATGTCATCCAGTTTTTTGTGAGATAGTAGTTCACTCTCTTAGATATTAGCGTAAAAAATACGTAGTGTTCGTAAAGAAGCAAGTTATTTTGAAAATGGTATATTCATTGGAAGAGCGAAAAGAGTTACTTGAAATTTATATTCAGTGCAACAAGAATAAGTCTCTTGCTCGGAGGGAGTATGTTAGGTTATTTCGAGAAAGGCTACCTCCTTCCAAAAATAGTTTTAAAAACATTTATGCAAAGTTTAGGAATACCGAATCTCTGAGAGACAAGAAAAGGGAAAGGCGAAGAACAAAAACAGGAGAAGACACAGAACTCAATGCGTTATTATATTTTGCTGAAAATCCATCCAAATCATCCTATGCCGCAGCAACAGAATTGGATATATCACAAAGAATTGTGATAAAAATATTACATCGCCATAATTTTAAACCATATAGTATTTTACCCGTTCAATATTTAGACGACAACAACCTTCAAGACAGGTTAACCTTCTGCAGAGACATACTTGATAGAATAGAGGAAGATGATGAGTTTCTAAGTCATGTCTTTTGGACTGACGAAAGCAGTTTTTCTACTGCGGGAATTTTTAACAGAAAAAATGCACATTACTGGGCCGCGGAAAATGCACATATTGTAAAAAAATAAAAAAACGGATACCAAACTGTAAACGTGTGGTGTGGCATCCACAAGGATGCTATTGTAGGTCCTGTATTTATAAATGGGCCCTTAAATGCACAACGTTATGTGGATATTCTTCAACATCCAGTTGGAAATTATTTAGATAATATTAATTTAGTGGACAACAGATCTGTTATTTGGCAGCAGGATGGAGCACCACCACACTCTGCAAGGAACGTCACCGAATACCTAAACAGAAAATATCCTATTTGGATAGGAAGGCACGGTGTTATACATTGGCCCGCTAAAAGTCCGGACTTAACACCTATGGATTTTTTCTCTGGGGTACGATAAAACAAGATATATACGAAACTGGGGTTTTTAATAATATGAATGAGTTAAAAGAATGCATACGTGTAAAAATTGAGCAATTAAACCAAAATGGTGATATATTTCAAAGGGTGAGAAGCAATTTTATAAAGCGATGCCAAATGTGTATTCAGAATGGTGGTGGTTACGTGGAAAATATTTAATTACGTTACGTGTAAATAAATAAAATTGTGTTTACTCTATTGTGTTACTGTATTAATATTGACTTTTATTTGTTTTTATTAGGCTTATGTTGTTTATTGTTATTACTCGTTAATGTTATTGTCACCTATATATTATTTATTTATTATCTCAATAAATGGCATTGTTTCCAGAGGTATCTTGATATGTTTTTTGTTTTATAATTGACACCCGTAATGTGATAAGTTTTTAGTAATATCTCACGAACAGATGGAGTGATTATATAACAATTACATATTTTTTTATTCAGAAAATTAAGGACATTATTTTGGTATAAAAATATACGGGGTGGTCCATTTAAAAAAATCATGTTTTATTTTCCACCCTGTATATCTTACGAGATTTTTAATATCCGTGCTCAGATTATAAAAATTCATCAAAAACCGCGTCCACTCCTTTTTTGAATGAGTTAAATCGGCAAAGGATAAGTGAGATAAGGGGGGTGTTAATCTTAAGAGACTTACCTGGTACAAGTTGAAAAAAGAAAACAGCCCTATTGCAACACCCTGCAAGGACTGTGGAGTGTGTTGGATACTCGGGAGACCCTGTAAAAATCAGCTTGCCGAGTTTTTTTTAAACGATATTGTTACGGAATCGTCAGAAGCTACTGTGCGCGATATATTGAAAATTCCCTAGATCTAGGGAAACAGCGCACAATCTGACAACATCGCACTCGACGATGTGGCATCTGGGGATGCCAGATACAACCCCCCAACGGCGAAGTCTCACTTATTTTACGGACTCAGTGGCGTAACAACATCTCTATTGGACTAGATAGACTTTTTTACATAGGAATTAAATTATCAAAACAAATATTCAAGTAATGAGTTATAAATATTCAAGTAACAAGTTGTCGTAATCTGTATTTGTATCGCGAAGTTTTGGAAAATCAAATTTTTTAAAATAGTGGGAAAAAAAACGTGTTTGTGGAGCAAAGTTATAAGGCTTTGGTGAAACGGTGAAACTAACAAAAGCAGGAGATTTAAAAACAGTTTAGAAATTATTATACCACGACTGCGACTTAAAAAGACCAGGGCGTTAAATGTACCACGTGACCACACGGCTTGTGTAATCAGTCAGCCAGAATAATCTTTTTAATGATGTAAAGTTATTGTAAATATAACTTTTGTTTGTTTTTACTTACTTAGCGTTATTTTTTGAAAACAATTCCATTATTCCCATAAAACTAAGTGTATAAATTATATATTCGATATATACAGGGTGGTCCGTAATGAATGAGACAAAAACTAACTATGGATTCTTCACGCCAAAATAAAAGGATTTAGCGAGATTTGTTCAAATAAAATGTTGCTCGTTTTCGATATACAGGGCGTAAAAACTTATTTTTTGAATATTATTTTGAATATTATTCGACAATTTCTAAAGTTATTGTTCGAATTGGCCTAAAAAAAAAACACTGTCGGCACTTGAACTAAAAGTGCTTGAGAAATAAAACTTTGACGCGAGTAGTTTAATGAGAAATTTGACATTTGATTGCAACTTTTTACTTTAACTTTGACACTTGAGCTATATATCTGGCTAGTTTATTCATATGCGTTGCATAATTAAAGTGTGAATATCTTGAAAATGGAAAGATATATGGATCTCTAAGAAGTATACCTTTTGTTCGTGGAATCGATAAGTCTATCGATATTTGCAGTCCAAATTGCGATATAACGTCGTGCAGAAAAGTTCTGATGGAAAATAGCCCATCAATGTCGCGCACGCAGCGCCCCCTATCACCCAGAATGAAAGTAAGTTTAATTTCGGATTTCTCTTTATCAAAAACCCCATTACCCAAATTTTAGGCCAATTCGAACAATAACTTTAGAAATTGTCGAATAAAATAATATCCAAAAAATAAGTGTTGACGCCCTGTATATCGAAAACGAGCAACATTTTAAATCCTTTTATTTTGGCTAAATCCTTTTATTTTGGCGTGAAGAATCCATAGTTAGTTTTTGCCGCATTCATTACGGACCACCCTGTATACAGATAATATATAACCATAACCATAGACCTACTTTAATCAGGTGACTCAGTGCGCCCTGGCCAGTCTTCTTAGTCGGCCGTGTTATTATAAATATAAACCATTCATGTTATTAAACAAAGCTCTGCTTGCTTGTATCACAGCATACTTGTACCGTATCATATAATTAAATATAACCTTTGCTCGGTTTACTTCATTTTTATTTGCATATATATCAAGCTATTTCCTTGAACTTTGCAGTCAGCGCATTTACCTACAATATCTGTATCAGCTACAAAGACTGAATCATATTTTTGGAGATAATAGACCCGTGCTAAAGCCTTTGAAAATGGTAAAAAGTGAAAAAAATAATAGTAGGATGGAACCCATTGGAAAAGGGAGAGAATATAACAAAAATGAAAGGAAAAATAATTTACGAGCGATCTGAGGTCGGGAAGTGGAAGGGGATGAGTTTTAAGTGTAAAAAACGGTTTATCTCGATTTCCGACAAAACCACAAATCCTATGGAAAAAAATTAAATGGCAAAGTTGTAGGTAATGAAAAGATCTACAACTTGTGTATTTACACTTTTTTCACATAACCTCAAAATTTATGTGAAAAATTCAAATAACCAAATGTTCGGTTTTTTATCTTTCTTCAAAATCTTTCTACAAAAAAAAAATTTTTAAAAGAAATTTGGTGAAAACTTACCTTTTCATGTCCGAAACACACTGTAATTTTTCTGATTTGAAATTTTTATTTTTTCGCCCTATTTTGACTTAATATCGAAAAAGCAAAAGTCTGTGGTCTTTTTGTTCGTTGCAAACTCTACTTTCTGATGGTGTCAAAAAAAATATACATTACTATGGTAAATGTAAGAAACGAAAAATAATTACAAAAAATTTTTTTTGTAAGAGAAAAATAAAAAACAAAACTTGGTTATTTCAATTTTTCACATAAATTTTGAGGTTATGTGAAAAAAGTGTAAATACAAAAGTTGTAGATCTTTTAATTACCTACAACTTTGCTATTTAACTTTTTCCCATAGAACTTGTAGTTTTGCCGGAAATCGAGATATAACCGTTTTTTACCCTTAAAACTCACCCCCTCCATTTCCCGGTATTTCCGGTAGGAAATTTGGTGGCAAGTGAAAAATTCAGAATCTGCGACCCAAAAAACATCTGAAAATAGAGAGGTACAAGCCTTCGACCATAAATAGAGTAGACCCGGTGTAGTCCGTGTTTGTTTACATCCAACACGTATTGAATATTCAAAAGTTTCCACTCAGTTGCCGAGTGGAAATCATAGATTACCGCGCTGTCAACAGCGCCCCCTTTGCAATGTAAACAAATGCTGCATGTGGGATACGCTTTACCGGGTCTATCTATTTATGGTCGAAGGTACAAGCATCTACTGGTATGTTTATTTACATCATGTGACAGCGTACCTTCAATGTTATTGGTCAGTCAACATAACCTTGTGTCATGTTGACAGTTTAGAAGATTTTCATAAGGTAAACATATTTACTCTAAGAATTGAAGTTGTTTTTATGCTATCCACATTGGTCACTCGATTCATATGTTTAGTAACAGACACTGATATTAATTTGTGCTAATCTGAGCTGGAAAAGTGAGATCATTCGTGTTTTCATTACCTGTTGTTTGCTACTTGTATGTTTTAATTTGAGACCTGGCAATGTCGCGTACGTTTTGAAGTAGCTCTGTCGTAATATTTGTGTGGCGTCAAACTGTTGTTATTTGTGAGAAGTGTGCAAATTTAGTTTTTCAGTGGTTTTATATCCGTTGATAATAATGGTGAAAGAGTGCCAGGCTTGCAAAAAGCCATTTGAAACGGGATCTTAGCGTTCATTTCGGCGAAATCGAGGTACGCCAATAACCCCTGTATTAGAGGTGTTGTTGGGTACGCTTTGTTTACTAATTTGTGTTGCGTCGTTTTCCCATTCTAATATCCTCTTCTAGATGCTTGGACCAAGCATTCGCATTTATTCCTCTATCTTTTTTATGCTGTTCAAATCGTAGTAGATATTTGCCTTTGCATTTGTTTCTGTTGGCGTTTTTTTACAAGTTTAGTATAAATTTAATTAAAACTACATATACTCCAGTCAATAGAGAATATTACCTGGAAAAAATAGGAGGATTTAGTTTTATAAGCTTACCTTATGTTTTTTGGTTAACGGTCGAAGATTTGAACATTCTCAAGACTTGTCAGCTGTTTCTCATGTTTTACTGTAGGTATATTTTGGTTATTTTGTTAAGTCGCACGATCATTAACGACGCATAGAATGATTATTCTGAGAATGCGGTAAGAGTTTCGATTTTCCGCCAAAACTTGCGGTTCCGTATTCAAAGATTTGCGAAATTTTTCGCCGGCCAAATGTTTGGCTCACCCAGTACCGCGATGCTTGCGAGAGGCCAGCGAACGGCTCGTGACGTCACGGCCGGCCTGGCTGGCGCGATTTTTAGATTCAATCAAGTTGACAGTCGTCGAGTCGGCTGCGTCAGCAACAAGCGATTGTTTACCGCGCGAACGACACAAACACGAGCGGCTATTATCGACGCCCGCGGACGACGAAGAAACTGAAGACCCTAATCAAATAAACCCGGTGACATGCGATAAAAACTAGTGGCAGTAGAGTAGTAGTATCGTAGCGTAGTGACAGTAGTTATCCCTGGAATTTCCGACTTCCGACGTATTTTTAAACTGCAGACCTAAATATTTACGATTAGGAAACGGGCGAAATTTTTCCTTATCTATTTAGCGCGCCGGGCGGCGAGCAGATTTTAGTGGAATCGATGACTGGACGCACTTAGTCAGTCACTGAAAAATATTTAAATATATTTCTGCTAGCAGAACTGTTGTAGTTGTTTATTTGTGGTGCTGTTGTCATGTGCTGCTGGATATCATGAGGAATGTTGAGGCCGCTCTTTGGCTGCCTGTGATAGCGTTAACGTTGAAATGTAAGCAGTTTTTCAATTTGTTTTCTTGACAATGTCAAAAAGTAGGTCGATTGTACAGTAGATTGATTGTACGTGATAGTGATTCTGCGGCCCATTGTTTGGCAGCGTTTTAACGTATCTTAACATGGGGGGCTTTTGTTTGATGCACGAGGCGCGATACAAATTGTTTCATGGCACGAGGGACAGTGAAGTACGTAAAAGTAGACCTATAATAATAGATCGAGTGAAACGTTCAGTTTTATATTTTTTTTATAAAATGGAGAGGTTAGAAAAATATGATCTCATATATCTGACAGTTTTTTTTAGAAATCTGAAAATTAAGTGAGGAATAATAGAAGTTATAAACTTAGTAAGTATAGTGCAACTTTTGACATCCTGAAATATAAGCCTTTTATTTAAATACTTTCGCCAATGACGTATAAAAAAGCTTTACAATAATGTACGGTGTTGCTCATTCAATGATTGCAATAATTTGTTGAAAAATTTAGCAATTCTTTTTCTGAAGAATACAAAGCGAACTCTGGCGTTCCTCAAGGCACCAATTTAAGGCCACGTATGTTTTTCTCGTTTATTAACGATTTACCTAACGTACTATGTAATTAAAATTCGCTGCAGTTTGCAGATGATCTAATGGAAATGTTAAAATGTCATAGTATGTTACTTCAGCATGATATTAGCGAAGTATACAAGTGTTATGTGAATAAACTCGAACGAAATGAAAAACCTATAACCGTGCCGTTATCAAATGAACAATATCGATTAAACATAGTTGATTGATTATGTCAAGAGTTTAAGTGTCATGATCGATTATAGATTGTTTCATAATCTACATTTTTTGAAAAGATAACTGCCTCTGCTTAGAACACTAGGTTTTGTTATAGGGGTGTCGAAAAATGTTCGCCATATTGGTGCCTCACTACTTTGTACAGGATATTTGGTAAGGCGATGCCAACGTAGAACGAGGTGGCAATAAAGAGAAAAATCATTATTTGGCTTCTATATAAACCAAATGTGTATACCTATATGAAAAATGCTACGGTTTTCTTTATATTTCCACTTTTGTGCTTTTTAAACAATCTCCATTTTTCTTTATATATATGTAAATATTACAAACTAAATTTAACTTTTGATATTCCGAAACATTTATTTCTTAATGCGAAATACGTACACCAAAAACCAAAAAACAAGTTTTAGTACAAGTGATGATATAAAATAAAACCCTTTGAGTTAAGTTTTTTTTTACCTATTTTTAGTTTATAGTTTTTAGTTTTTTAAGTTTCCCTGTCCACCTCCTGCCTCCATCATCAAACCGTCGTCACTAAGTATCATGTATGGGACTCGTTGAAAGCAACCAAATGGGCCCAGTAACCTTAAACAACCCCAAGTACCAAGTTTGAGAGAAATCAGTTCATAAATTCGAGTCCGCCATTTTGTTTTTTTTAAGTTTGAGTGAAAAATTGTATTAAGTTTGAGTGACCTTAAACACCGCGAAGTTTCAAGTTTGAGACAAATCGGTTCATAAATAGGATAGTCCGCAATTTTGACTTCACCAAGTTTGAGTCAAAAATTATATTTAGTGACTTTAAACACCGCGAAGTTTCAAGTTTGAGACAAATCGGTTCATAAATAAGATAGTCCGCCATTTTGAATTTTTTAAGTTTGAGTCAAGAATTGTATTGAGTGACTTTAAACTCCGCAAAGTTTCAAGTTTGAGACAAATCGGTTCATAAATAGGATAGTCCACTATTTTGCATTCGCCATTTTGATTTTATTAAGTTTGAGTCAAAAATTGTATTTAATGACTTTAAACACCGCGAAGTTTCAAGTTTGAGACAAATCGGTTCATAAATAATATAGTCCGCCATTTTGAATTTTTTAAGTTTGAGTCAAGAATTGTATTGAGTGACTTTAAACACCGCGAAGTTTCAAGTTTGAGACAAATCGGTTCATAAATAAGATAGTCCGCCATTTTGAATTTTTTAAGATTGAGTCAAGAATTGTATTGAGTGACCTGAAACACCGTAAAGTTCCAAGTTTGAGACAAATCGGTTCATAAATAGAATAGTCAGCCATTTTGGATCCGCCATTTTGATTTTATTAAGTTTGAGTCAAAAATTGTATTGAGCGACCTGAAACACAGCAAAGTTCCAAGTTTGAGACAAATCGGTTCATAAATAGGATAGTCCGCCATTTTGATTTTTTTAAGTTTGAGGACAAAAATTGTATTGAGTGACCTGAAACATTGCAAAGTTTCTCGTTTGAAACAAATCGGTTCATAAATACGATAATCCGCCATTTTGATTTTTAAGTTTGGGTCAGCAACTGCATTGACTTTAAACACCACAAAGTTTCAAGTTTGGAGACAAATCGGTTCATAAATAGGAATCCGCCATTTTGGATCCGCCATTTTGATTTTGTTAAGTTTGAGTGAAATATTGTATCAAGTGACTTTAACCTACGCAAAGTCTCGAGTTTGAGATAAATCGGCTCATAAATAGAATAGTCCGCCATTTTGGATCCGCCATTTTGATTTTATTAAGTTTGAGTCAAAAATTGTATTGAGTAACCTTAAACACCGCAAAGTTTCTAGTTTGAGACAAATCGGTTTATAAATAGGAAAGCCCGCCATTTTGCTTTTTTGTAAAAATTTTGAAAAAATTAATTATATAGTCACAATATAATTATATAGGTGTATTCATAGTATATAGAATACTATGAATACACCTACCAAATTTCAAGTCTCTAGTTCATCGGAAAGTAGTGGAAAAAGCTGTTGGAAGATTTGAGACATACATTTAAACCAACAAACAAATATACTAATAAAACCGTTTAATAATTTACAAGATATTGTAAAACATTTTAATAAACATGATGTACTCCTATAAAAATAGATGACAAGTTTACTGCGGTGAATTCGAATGTTACTACCAAAAAAGTATATCTTACAATATTTGTTGAGCCGTTTGGAGAAAATGATATGTGTACAATATCATTATGGAATCAAAAAAAAATAATTCTTTTGGTATTGCCAAAATAAGTACCAATTATATTGCAAAACCATTAACATTTTTGATAAATTGGTCTCTAGCAGACAGTGTGTGCTTCCGAATTTAAAATTGTGAAGTAATTCCTCAATAAAAAAGGAAAATAGGTCATATATGTTAATAACTACTATTTCTGGTTCAATTGTCAGAAGTGGTTCAATTTTGTATTAAATATGACGTGTTATGTACTGAATGTTATGTACATGGATTTCGAAAGTAGTCTAAATAATAAAAAAATGTCTTGGCGTTTTCATGGATCTGAGTAAAGCATTCGATCTGCTAGATCATGCTTTACTTTTAGAAAAATTGAATAAATATGGTTTTCGCGGGAAACTTAGTGATTGGTTGAGTTGACATCTGTCTAATCGCCAACAGCTGGTAGAAATAAGCGATTTAATATCAGTAAAAATATTTATATCTAACGGTGTTCCTCAGGGCTCTATTCTGGGCCTCTTTTTCTTATGCTATTCGTAAATGATATGTCAAATGTTGTCAAGGATAGTTCATTACTCATATTACCAGGTGATAATTCTCTTTTGAAATCAAAGAATCACATTCATACTCAAATTCAGCTCAAATTGAATCTTTTTGTAGCAAAGTTTCATTAATTAATTTTACCCCCAGAATTTTAAATTACAACGAATCATAAGACAACAATACATTAATTTCTAAAATAGGAACCCCCACCAATTTGAGATCTTAACCTAACTAATGTGGTCAATTGTGCTTGCATTTGGCATGCACCAATCTGAAGTCGAATCGAAATTAAACCAATAGGAATTTTTATTCTAAATGCCGTAATGGGCTTGCATTTGACAAGGAAAAAAAATCGTTTACATCCAACTGCTCCCTACTGTGCAATGCCATATTTGTAGTTTTTTTGTTTAGTTTTAGGCATTTTTCTGTCTAAATTCTGGCTAAATTTCTGACGCATCCAAGCTTGTTTTGGGGTCGAGTGACGTCACAGTAGTTTTCGCGGTACGATCCGAAATTTGACAAGCCACAACCACATTTATTCATGGATAATTATAAAAAAATCGCATATATTTTTACGATTTTCAGCAAAAATGGAAACTTACTAATTGATACGCATTTCAAATGTGTCAAAATCGAGTCTTCCACCAGGTACAATATCGGGGCAATGGCTTGTAGAGTGAAAGCCCACACAAGTATGTTTACACTCGAGATTTTTAATGTAACTGTGCGTTGCAAATTGACCACAAAAAAATAAACAAAGGCATAGAGGTTACGCTATAGCAGAGTTTATTGGCAGCCAAACACGTGTCTGATCTGATACCAGGCGCATCGCATATATGGAGCTCTGCCGTATCTGGAAATGCAAAACAGATGAATCACGCCTCTTCGCTGAATTTGAACACATAACATGCCCCGACTTTCACCGTGATTCAGCAACGCATCCTAAGGAATGTGAGAATAAAATTTTGCGTTTTATTATTTTTCCCTTTGCGTTTTCATCGCTGATCGCTTTTCACGAAAGTCAAAGATAACTTATTCGTTAGTAAATTTTTAAAATTAGTTATCATTTGGATGTATTCATAATTGACTCATAAACCAATAATAACGGTTTAGATTGATAAATTTTCGTCCAGTAATTTAAAAAATATATAACACTCTTGAGTAGTTTCATCAGTTGAGTTCTCTCAGCAGTTGGCATCATCCGGAGACGATTAAAACTAATCTTAAACTAAAAATCTACCCTATTTATACTATTTATGGTGAAATCATTAGTCACGCTGCAATGATTAGTTGCTAAGCAACGCGTAAAGCGGGCTATACGGTTAGGTCCCTTGTCGCTATTCATACTACTTTTACATTTTACAATTTCTATGCTCTCAAATGCATCCAACTGTCTATTATTGGTCACATTTCTAACTAATCTTAAATTACTAATATCTATTCTATGATTGTTGTCAAAAGCATGTTGTGCAACACTAGACTTATCTGTTCTTCCATATTTTAGATGAGCCATATGCTCTTTAAATCTGGTGTTAATTGATCGTCTTGTTTGTCCAACATATTTTCGATCACAATCATTACAACTAATTTCGTAAATCCCAGACCTTTCATTTGGAACAATTTTATCCTTTGGATTGTCTAAAAGTTGTTGTAATTTATTACTCGATGAATGAATCGCTGTTATACCCACGTTTTTGAAGACCTTACTCAAACCACGAGTAAACCGGGGGTCGTACGGGATGGATACATATTTTGGAGTCTCTATATCCTTTTGAAAGGTCGTAGAATTACGAAGTGTGTCCTTAAATTTACGCTTCCTAATTAGTTTTTCAACTATATCTCTCGGATAACCATTACTCACAGCTATATCTTTAATTAATACTTTTTCTTTTTCAAACCTCTCATTACTGAGAGGGAAACTTATGGACAAGAATAAACGATGGACAAGAAAATTAAAACTTGCCATTTTATGTTGATAGCAGTGGTGAGAGTCATTAGGGATATATCTGATCGTACTGGTATATTTTCTATATATATATATCAAATTCTAACCTATTGTCACTATTTTTAATTACTAATACATCTAAAAATGGAAGTTTTCCATTATTTCCTAGTTCATATGTAAACTTTACAGAAGTGAAACGACTATTTAATTTGGAAATGAAGTTTTCTACATCCGCAATCTTAGTGTCAAACACAGCAAAAATGTCATCCACATACCTCAGCCAAATCCTAGGAAAGTACTCGAATTCTTCTTTTGCTTCAGTTTCAAATCGACTCATGAAGACATCAGCAATGAATGGCGATAAACAGTTACCCATTGTGGTTCCTTCATGTTGTTCATAGAACTTGTCATTGAAACGGAAGCATTTTTGTTTCATATACAAAGTTTTGTAAGGTTTATATATTCTTCTATTACTTCTTTTCTAGAATATTCTTGACCTTATCAATGAAAACATTCGAATTTTTAACTGAAAAGCTAGGCTGTGCAATGGGCAAACTTTCAAATTCCTTAGTCAACCATTTTGATAAGTGGTAAGTCGGAGATCCAATAGACGATACTATTGGACGCACCGACTTCCCTGGCTTATGAATTTTTGGTAGACAATACAATCTAGGTACAGTAGGGTTAGATACACGTAACCTATTCTTAACAGGCGGAGTAATAAGGTTGTTACATGATTTGATGACATTTTTCATTTCAGTGGTCATTCTTGGTAAAGGGTTTCTAGTAAGTTCTTTATAAGGACCATTACTAATTAGGTTGTTTACCCGTTCGTAATAGTCCTCTTTATCTAAAATAACAACTTTATTACCTTTATCTGCTTTCAAATAAAAACAGTCTTTCTCGCGTAATTTTTTGATAATCTTTCTAGGATTCTTTGAGCATGACTTTCTATTGTCTACGTTATTCATTATATTTTTAGAAATTTGTTTCCTGCAAGCCACTCTGACGAGACCCTTGGATGAATCGGGCAGATATTGAATTGAACTTTCAATTCGTGCCACGACATCATCCAAAATCTCATCAGAAGGGGCTACAGCAAAGTTTAGAGCCTTGTTTAGAAGGTCAAGTTCATCTTTATCAAAAGAGTGTGACGAGTGATTTTCCACAATGTTAACGACCTTCCGAGGAACATTTTTTGTTACATTAGTAGTCAATTTTTTAAATTTTTTATTTTGTGAAGACATTTTTTTGATAAATTTCGCGTTGATTGATAAAAACATGTTCCTCTGAAATTCGCACCATTGTTCATATTCTAAATTATTTAACTTAAAAGTAAGCTTCTTGTAAAGATCATATGCTTGTATTTCAAGCATACTCCGCTTACTGTACATATAATTGATTTCTAAATCCAGCCATTTTTGTTTTGCAAATAAAGCAACCTTATTTGAAATATTCAAACAATTTGGAATTTTAACTTGAATGAAACTCGGAAAACAGAATGACGTTTACAGGATTTTAGAAACCAGATATCAGAACCTATTAACCTAATTTTAGTGAAAGTGTTTTTTCCACAAAAGTGAAAACGTAAAAAGGTACTGTTTAGAGCAGTGGCTTTATTTAATCTACTCTTAGACATTTTCAAACCATACAGTTTTTTCAATTATCAATTTATTTAATAAAAAAACACATTATATTTTCAGGGGTCACAAAGACCCCACGTCCCTTATAATCAATAACCCCTCTAATAAGGACAAAGTGCTTACTTTAAATATCATGGTGACGTCACGCTATGGGAGCTTAACCCATATGGAGGCTAATATACTCTGTAAGCTAATTCAACAGGCTTGTCTAGGTCGGTCGAAGCGGCGATGCCAGAATGTGTTCCAGTGCGACGCTTCTCTGCCTATATGTTGTACTGTATTTAGAATGTAAACAAATTAGAATGTAAACAAAAAAAGTAGTTTCTCATTAGTCAATTATCAAATCAAATTGGCCGCAAAAAGTCATTAAGAATCAAGCAACTAAGAACTCTCGTGTCAATTGTAATTTGGCAACCCT
Organism: Tetropium fuscum; assembly: GCA_964058915.1. Classification (NCBI taxonomy): domain Eukaryota; kingdom Metazoa; phylum Arthropoda; class Insecta; order Coleoptera; family Cerambycidae; genus Tetropium; species Tetropium fuscum. The sequence continues at coordinate 678,178 of CAXKVY010000253.1, read as the reverse complement.
GTTAACGATGTTTTGTTTTGGGTTTTAGTATAGGGCGCCGCCACGCGCCAATAAGAACAACAATACATCTAGAGGGGTTATTGATATTGCTATTGTATATTGTAATATGCTATATTGCTATAGAGGGGCTATTGATAAGTTTTGTGCCGAGTGACAACTCCCGAGTGTGTGAGTGCCACTTTGAAAAGGAAGATTTTATTTACAAAATTTCCCAACAGGGTACAAAAACTGGTGAGATCGTTTCAGTTATTTTAGTTTTACACCGGTTAAAAAAAAACTAGCGTACCAAGTAAATTTCCGAACTGTCCCAAATAATACTTGTCAAAAAAATATCGTATCGAAAAAGCAAAGACGAAAAACTTACAGAATTACATGAAATACATTTTCAGACATATATACAGACATGTCAAAGCTTAACCATGCTGTGAACTTTATGTCCAATGTACTTAAAAACTCAAAAATAGAGGACGAAAATGTTTCACAAGGAATTGAATTTAATCAACTTAAATTGCGAACATTATCAAAAGAACGTTATGGATATTCCACTATCACTATGGTTTCTTGCTCAATTTTATATACAACTAGCTGACCCGGCGAACTTTGTTCCGCCTTAATGTCAATAAATAATCAGATTTTTTTTTTATTTGAAAAAATACAAAAAAAATTAAATTTCTACATCAATCATTCATAATTATTTCTTTATTTTAATACATAGGTTGCTCTTCATTTAAGTACCTTGTGATACACGACATTTTTTGTTTTATTATCAGGCGCAAAAACAAACAACGCAGATGGTCTTCCGACCCGTGAACATGCCACGTATAATTGACCATGGGAAAAACATGAATGTTCTAGATTTAAACCACAAACTTTTAAGGATTGGCCTTGTGATTTGTTGATGGTCATGGCAAATGCAAGACGTATCGGAAATTGAAGTCTTTTAAATTCAAACGGCATATCGGTTGGGATCATCGGTATCCTCTGAATGAGAACTTCCTCACCTTTGAATTTTCCTATCATTATCTTAGCGTAAATTACATTGTTCATCAATTTTCTAACCACCAAACGCGTACCGTTGCACAGTTTTGGTTGGTTTATGTTTCTAAGCATGATTACTACGGAGCCAACCTTTAGGCGTAAATTGTGCGGTGGTAAGCCAGGCACGTCCAAAGAGTTTAAAAATTCAATTGGATAGTTGGTGGCTTCATCTTCATTTGTGACGCAGTCAATAGATTTGAATGAATGCATTGTTCCAATGATCTTATTTTGAATTATGTAGTTTAGGTCATCTACATCTTTATTCTTAGCCGCTAAAATTGCTCGCCCACTCATCCATTCATAATTTTTGTAGTTAGAAATAATTTCTGGAAATACATTGTTGATAAGTTCGTCTTTTGATGAGACAAAATTACAGAAATTATTTGGAAATGATATTAATCCGCTCGATTCATCGACAGGTACTTGACCATTACCGATAGTCAGCAATTGCTCCGAGAAATCTTCAGCAGATGTATCATTAAGCAATGTAACTCTCATGTTTGTTGTCAGTTGCAGTTTCTTCACATGGCGCCATAGATTTGACGATTTGAGGCAAGCGTTTATTTCGTCGGCAGCCGTAGATCTTGGAATTACTGGCAGTATTTGGAGGAAATCATCATCATTTCAAGAAATAATATTATTAATTAAACTTCACTTCACCTAAAAACTTAAATTTTCAACCATACCGAGTTTTATAGTTCACTTCACTGTTTATACGAATGGGCAATTGGGCAATAATGTTAATTATTTATTTAATATAAATAGTTTTATTATTGATTTCTTACAAATATCAAATTGTCATCCATACGTCATTACATAGCTGTCATTATACGTCAATTTTTTTATTCCAAGTCTGATTCTTTTTTGTTATACCACGTTTTATAGTGACTGACGTTACATGTCAAGTCACACGGGAATGATGTCGAACGGGATAAAAAGTATCCTATGTCCTTCTCCTGGCTCTAAACTACCTCCCTTCCAATTTTCAGCTAAATCGGTTCAGCCGTTCTTGAGTTATAAGTGAAGTAACTAACACGACTTTCTTTTATATATATAGATTAGTCCTCATGCATATAGATATTTACGAAATCGTGGAACTATAATTTCGTCCCATCCCGAAACAATCAAAGGAGGCTGTAATGGTTTTCTAACTGATCCTCATATTGATGAGAAGAAAACTTTTTTAACATATGCACAAGAAATCTTTAAATATTTAAAAGACCAAGACAAATATGTTAGTTTACTAATGGATGAAATTCACATTGATCCATATTTAGATTATAAAGGTGGTAATGTTGTAGGAGCTGCAATAAATAATAACGATTCGTTAGCGACATCTACGTATACATTTATGATTACTAGCATTTGTTCAAATTTTAAAGAAGTTGTTCATATTGCTCCTGTGTCTAAAATTAATCACGAATTGCCTTCAGTTTTCTTAAAACAATTAACCATCTAGACTCTAATAATTAAACACATCTAATCTTGACTGTATTTCGAAACAGTTAACAGTTAACCATTTAAATTATTCTTTACCTGTGTTTTTCATAGACTCCGATAGATTTATGTCGTAATATCTTTGTTTAGTTTGATCTTTTTATTGATCTCCAAAACTATATTAAAACGATTTCAGACATACCTACCTAAATAACTACATAAAGCCCGTAATAACATAAGTATCTCGTAGGCCTCCGGATGGTGACGTCACGAGGCAGCACTTTGTCCTTGTATTAGAGGTGTTGTTGTTATAATGCAAATTTCTTCACCTCCCCAGTTAAAGGTTAGGTTTTGATTTTATATGTACCTATTTTTTTATGAGTGTCTTTCGCGAAGTGACCTTTAAAATTTTGTGATAAAGTGGAACTCACCAAACCAAAAAAATCTTGCCCCCCCCCCTGGAAAATTTTGGATCGCCGCCCATGTTAATACATGCTGTAATAGCTCAGAATAAAAATGATTAATTGATTTGAATCCAAATAAATTACAAAAACGCCACAGCATGTTATTTTTTTATTTAATATTTTATTGTCTGGCAGCGTCAAAACGAGCAGTGTATAACTCACCGGGTAACTCTAGACGGAATTAGGAACCAACGCAGGATTATGCAAATATAAAACAAAACAAACAGCAAATAATGTTGACAAACAGATTATATTCTCATTATAGATGCCTATAAAAAAGCGTATTTGAAATAATTAATATTTTCACACTCGTGTTTTTCGTAAGACCTTGTACAGTGCAATAGGATACCGGTTCGCTAGTATAGTCGACATTGCGTCCAATTTTTTACGCGACTTTCAGTTTCGCCAGAAACCCGATTTCGATCTGTAGTAATATCTATTTTTTTTCAAATGCGTTACACCATAAAAACCGCTGTATGTACTAATATCGGTACCCATTACGACAAGTATGCCAACAAGATTTTATTGCGCAATAATTAATACACTCGATTTCTGTTTCTATATATATAAGTGAAATTGACCTTTGATATTATATAATAGAGACGTTCATTCGGACTAGACCACAGGCAAATGATAGTATCGAAGTGAAGTATGGCGTATGTGTAAAAATAACATGCTCTAACAGCAGCTTAGTAAAATGATTGATTGATATCCACAACACATTTTAGTTGTACTTTAGTTACTCGGAAACTTGCAAAACACTGAAAGTTGCAAGCTATGTTTAAAAAAGTTAATTCGCCTAATCTCAGAAATATTACCCGCACAGAAAAAAGCATATATAAAAACGAAAGACAATTTAATTGTCTACAACAATGGTCCTTAAAACTTTCCCCCTAAAGCTGTTTTAATTGAAAATAACCTGAAAAAAATGTAATTTACGTAACTTCAAAAATACTGTACACAGAAAAAAGCATACATAATAAAGAAAGACAATTTAATTGTGTATAACTTTGGTCCTCACAACTTTCCCCTAAAGTTGTGTTAATTCAAAAAAAATTTATCCACCTAACCTCAAAAATATTGCCCGCAAAAAAAAAAGCATACATAAAAAGGAACTACAATTTAATTGTCTACAACTTTAGTTCTTACAACTTTCACCCTAAAGATGATAATTGAAAAAAATAATTCACCTAACCTCAAAAATATTACCCGCACAGAAAAAAGTATATACATAAACACGAAAGACAATTTAATTGTCTACAACATTGGTCCTTACAATTCCCCCCTAAAGCTGTATTAATTGAAAAAATGTGAAAGAAATGTAATTCACGTAACCTCAAAAATACTGCCCGCACAGAAAAAAAAGCATACATAACAACGAAAGACAATTTAATTATCTATAACTTTGGTCCTCACAACTTTTCCCCTAAAGTTATGTTAATTGAAAAAAAAATGTATCCACCTAACCTCAAAAATATTGCCCGCAAAGAAGAAAACATACATAAAAAGGAATTACAATTTAATTGTCTACAACTTTAGTTCTTACAACTTTCCCCCTAAAGATGATAATTGAAAAAAATAATTCACCTAACCTCAAAAATATTACCCGCACAGAAAAAAGTATATACATAAACACGAAAGACAATTTAATTGTCTACAACATTGGTCCTTACAATTCCCCCCTAAAGCTGTATTAATTGAAAAAATGTGAAAGAAATGTAATTCACGTAACCTCAAAAATACTGCCCGCAGAGAAAAAAAAGCATACATAACAACGAAAGACAATTTAATTATCTATAACTTTGGTCCTCACAACTTTTCCCCTAAAGTTGTGTTAATTGAAAAAAAATGTATCCACCTAACCTCAAAAATATTGCCCGCAAAGAAGAAAACATACATAAAAAGGAATTACAATTTAATTGTCTACAACTTTAGTTCTTACAACTTTCCCCCTAAAGATGATAATTGAAAAAAATAATTCACCTAACCTCAAAAATATTACCCGCACAGAAAAAAGTATATACATAAACACGAAAGACAATTTAATTGTCTACAACATTGGTCCTTACAATTCCCCCCTAAAGCTGTATTAATTGAAAAAATGTGAAAGAAATGTAATTCACGTAACCTCAAAAATACTGCCCGCAGAGAAAAAAAAGCATACATAACAACGAAAGACAATTAATTATCTATAACTTTGGTCCTCACAACTTTTCCCCTAAAGTTGTGTTAATTGAAAAAAAATGTATCCACCTAACCTCAAAAATATTGCCCGCAAAGAAGAAAACATACATAAAAAGGAATTACAATTTAATTGTCTACAACTTTAGTTCTTACAACTTTCCCCCTAAAGATGATGTAATTGAAAAAAATGATTCACCTAACCTCAAAAATATTACCCGCACAGAAAAAAGTATATATATATATATATATATATATATATATATATATATATATATATATATATATATATATATATATATATATATATATATATATATATATATATATATATATATATATATATATATATATATATATATATATATTTTGTGAAAAGTAATCTTGGGTTGGTAGCATTTCATTACATAGAAATAAGCAAATAGACGAATAAGAAGGAAAACACACTTACCAGTGCTATATCTGGACACACATACGGAAATGAACCACTATACACACGAAAACGAACCACTTAGAAGTTGTACAAGTTCTTTCACCTTTCTTGAGGATATTCAGAGCAGTATACGATTTATTTCATTGATCATCCATACCTGAATTTAAAATATTAATACTCGAACATTTGCAGTGACGTTTTATGACATTAGTTTTTGACGGAACTCATTCTTAGAATACACAAACCTAGTCTACTATTTATATTTGTTCTATTTGAACATATTATATATAAAAGCATTAGGCATACAGTTATCCAGAAGGTGTTATTCGTCTATTTGCTTATTTCTATGTAATGAAATGCTACCAACCCAAGATTACTTTTCACAAAATAAATATGAATAGCAAAGAATTTCAAAGCTAATATATATATATATATATATATATATATATATATATATATATATATATATATATATATATATATATATATATATATATATATATATATATATATATATATAAACACGAAAGACAATTTAATTGTCTACAACATTGGTCCTTACAACTCCCCCCTAAAGCTGTTTTAATTGCAAAAATGTGAAAGAAATATAATTCACGTAACCTCAAAAATACTGCCCGCACAGAAAAAAAGCATACATAACAACGAAAGACAATTTTTAATTGTCTATAAATTTGGTCTTCACAACTTATCCCCTAAAGCTGTGTTAATTGAAAAAAAATGTATCCACCTAACCTAAAAAATATTGCCCGCAAAGAAAAAAAGCATACATAAAATGGAACTACAATTTAATTGTCTACAACTTTAGTTCTTACAACTTTCCCCCTAAAGATGATGTAATTGAAAAAAATGTGAACAAAATAATTCCCCTAACCTCAAAAATATTACCCGCACAGAAAATATATATATATATAAACATGAAAGACAATTTAATTGTCTACAACATTGGTCCTTACAACTCCCCCTATAAAGCTCTTTTAATTGCAAAAATGTAAAAGAAATGTAATTCACGTAACCTCAAAAATACTGCCCGCACAGAAAAAAAGCATACATAACAACGAAATACAATTTAATTGTCTATAACTTTGGTCCTTACAACTTTTCCCCTAAAGTTGTGTTAATTGAAAAGAGTGTGAAAAAAAATGTATCCACCTAACCTCAAAAATCTTGCGCCCGCAATGGAAAAAAAACATCCATAAAAATGAACTACAATTTAATTGTCTAGAACATTGGTCCTTAAAACTTTCCCCCTAAAGCTGTTTAATTGAAAACACTGTGAAAAAAAAATTATTCACTTAACCTCAAAAATCTTGCCCATAGAGAAAACATTGGTAAAAACTAAAGACAATTTAATGGCTTACAACTTTGGTCATTACAACTTTCCTCCGAAGGCAGTATTTATTGAAAAAAAATTAAATCAACTAACCTCAAAAATACTGCCCTCGCAGAGAAAAAGCGTACATAAAACAAAAGACTAGTTATTTGTCTACGACTTTGGCCCTTATAACTTCTCCTTAAAGCGATGTTTTAATTGAAAAAAAATGGTAATTCACCTAACCTCAAAATTGCCCGCACAGAAAAAAGCATACATAGAAACGAAAGACAATGTAACTGTCTACAACTTTGGTCCTTACAACTTTCCCACTAAAGATGCTGTAGGTAATTGAAAAAAATTGAAAAAAAAATAATTCACCTAACCTCAAAAATATTGCCCGCACAGAAAAAAACATGTGCTCAAACACATAAAAACAACTTTGGTCCTTTTTTGGGCTTGAATTGTAGAGAAATATGTTTAAAGTTTGACGTATAATAGGTTTAAATACTAAGAAATGCCCAAAACCCGATAAATTCCCGTCTGAAAATCACTCTTTTGAATCTCGCATAAGAAATACATGGCAGTCAAATTTGCCGAAGTGTGTTTAGAAACCCATTTCAAATTTCACGCCCGGATTTTCCTAACCTAACTAATATGGTCAATATCATAAAAAGGAAGTGACTGAAAAGGCACTGTCCAGACAGTACTACTAAAAAGATTAAGTACACTGTCTAGACAAAGGTGTCACCGTTATGTTGTACAGCTGACTTCATCAGACGTTTGCTGTAGCGTTAGTATCTCCGTGGTATAACATTTGCTTTCAGTACCGAGGGTTGCGCGTTCGAACCCCGCAGTTTTGCTTTTTATTCTATTTTTTATTTAAACACATATATGTACATGGCATAAGGTCTGCGAAGGAGGTCCAAGAGGTTTCCCAAGCATATTTTTAAGATTGTTACGTGGAAAACGCTGACACCTCTGTCTAGACAGTGTAAGTACTAGTACTAAGGCAATCCAAACCACGTCACAAAATCGGAATTCAATGTGGCGTCAGGCGTGGATGTCAAAAGAATGCTGATTTAAATGAATTCTCAATGTAAACATAACTGCTTGTCCAACAAACAAACAAACATTGAAAGATAACCTGAAAAGAGTGTGTCGTGTTGTATTACATCAATATTTAATATTTTAAGCCTGAAATTAATTGTAAAATGAATAAGGAAAATACATTATTACTGTATATTATATATTAATATATGATTTTTACTATTATTTTAGTAAATTTATCATGAAAATGACAGTACAGCAAATATGTAATAACTTTTATGTTTTACAGTTGTATGTTGTATGTACACGACAAAAGGTAAAACTTAAAGGTTGCCTCTCTGAAAATACAGTTCTAACAGGTGGAATGCAAGAAAGACAGCCAAATAAAACTGAAACATGTAATTTAGCTAAAAGAAACAACAATTCTATAAGGACTAGAAAACAAGAAAACTAAATTTTATTATTGCCAATGATATATGAAGGTATATGAATGAATATGTCTCTGTTATAGCGGCATCTTGAGCCACAAGAACGAAGCGCGCCGTAAACTCAATGCATGCGCATTGGAAAACGGAGACAGGATTTTGGCCAAGTTTCCATTCTTATTAGCGGTTGAAACCAACTCGCACCGTATCAAAATCGTTGCTACGAGAAAATATGGCCATGGTTTGTGCGGACCAGCAGTGTATCTCACCCACAGAAGAACCTGCTAGAACGGAAAAAGCACAATCCCACCCAAGAAGACTAGAACAAGGAGACCGAGCTCGTGGCGGCGGACTCTTATCTGCGCAAAGCGGTGCACAATCGCATCTTAACCTGAGAATCCACATTGGTTGGGAAGGCACGAAGGCTGACGGAGACTCCCGAAGCTAGGTAGGGCGTTGCTAACCCTAGCTGATTTCGACGTTATTTTTGCCGTTCTCTCGGTACCTGTTTGACGCGAGCTCGGTCTCCTTGTTCTAGTCTTCTTGATCCCACCAATAACGTTCCTGTGTCACTAACATGGCTTCCACTGTCTGAACTTGAGTTTGCGCAGTTTAACTGAACATAGAAATAAGAAAGTTGAGGTTTCTTTATTACATGTTACGTAGAGAATATAAATTTCCCTAAAATAATATTTTTTTTATAAAGCAACTGTGATTTTTTTTATGTAAACATTTTTTCTTTATTTAATAGAAACTATTTATTAATTATAGGCACTAAGCAAGTTTCTTCAGTTAATATTTTACAATTTTCTCCCTTTATTCTCGGTGTCCTTACTTCGTTAGTTAAATTAATCTAAGGCGCGATTATTCAAACACCACTTCCGTTGCGAAATATGAACGGCGTAGAATCAGCTTCAGAAAATGACCTGTCTTCAATTGATCACAGATCGCGGTTATTGCAACTGAATTCTAGTAGTTTTATATCTCTGTCCTCACCCAGGCCGGAAATTTAGCGGTAATATTAAAATATCTAAGCCGCAACAAGGATGTCCGTAATCAATTTCGTAGGAAAATGTGGGAGCCGTCGTGGACAGATTTGTTTATACGGATTACGGCAACGAACCGCTATCTTCGGAACGGGCTGCTTCCCCAAGGTCATCGACCCATTTATTCGCTGGCGTGTTATTATCGAATTTATTTAATAAGCCAAATTACTCGAGAGTCTCCGGAAGTACTTAAACGAGAGGCTAAATTACGGCGGTTGTAAGAAAAGGAAAGCCTTTCCGTTGCGCGGGGGCGAGCGGAGCATTTCCAAGACACTGATTCTGACTATATTATCACAGGATCATTATCGGCAGCAACTCATAGATTTGACGTTGTGAGGCAGGTATGTACCTGCCTTATAATGAATAGCTACTTAGTAATTGACTTTTATTTTATAAAGTAACAAAAAGTTAATGACTGTTACGGTCATGCTTTATTTTCTCTACGTATGTAATATTATATTACGTTAACAGCTTTTAGTAGAAATATTGTTAAACTCTGTAACCTTATTTATAACAAAGAGGTACAACTACGCGGCGGCAGCTCTGTTTCGGCGAGCACAGGGTGTGGGCTAGGATTTTTTAATTAAGAAAACAAATTTGCAGGTAAAATGGGCGACACTTAATTTTGATCTCATAAAATCAAGAAATTATATAACCTTGCGTCACACTATTCGTGTGATATAATAATAATAATAATAATAATAATAATAGCATATATAGGGCAGCACACAGAGCAGCTAATAGCCTAGGTCTCGACTTCGACACCGAGCAGAATAATCCAAACTCTGTCACCGAGTTGGACCCTGCTCGGTTGAAAGCCCACCTTCGGGCTGCTGGAAATACACTTCGTTTTCAGCAGCACAGGGATAAGCCATTGCACGGAGTCTACTATAGAAATGTAGAAGACTTAGGCTTATCCCAAAAGCTGACCTTTAGCTTTTTGAGGTCAGCTGGGCTGAAGTCAGAGACCGAAGGTTTTATATTAGCCTGCCAAGATGGTGTATTAAACACCCTGGTCTACCGAAGCCGCGTGATGGGTATAGAAGTGCCTGACGTCAGCTGCAGAGCACGTCGTCGGGCCCCAGAGACCATTATGTATTTGCTGTCAGCTTGTCCAGCATATGCGGTCTCTGCCTATATCCATCGACATAACGCGGCATTACGAGTGCTGACACTATATAGATCAGACACCGGTGTTGCCCTATGCTCTGGGGGATATTGAGTCCGTTGTGGGGAATGAGAGGTCCCGGTTATACTGGAACTATTCATTCCCCACCGTCAGGCGGATACAAGCCAACAAGCCTGACATAGTCCTCCTCGACCACCAACTCAAGACGATGTTCGTTATAGAGTTTTCGGCTCCGGCCGAAAAGAACATCGTCTTGAAAGAGGAGGAGAAACGGACAAAATATCGAGATTTACTCTCTGAACTCCGCAGGCTGTACCCGGGTTATTCTGTTAAAATAGTGGTTCTTATTATTGGCTCTCTCGGAGGTATGCGACAATCATTGCTCTCAGAATTAAGAACCATCCCAGCATGCCGTCAATCGGCAGAAGCCATCGCTGGGAAGATGCAGAAGGCCGTCATACTTGGCTCGTTGCGTCTACTCAGGACACACGAATTGCGACCTCAATGACCGCTTACCCCGCGGACGTGGGGAGCGGTCGTTGAGTAACGAGGCTGGAGGGACTCTCTGGACTAGTCGGAGGCCAGGGGGGACTTACCAGCATTAAAAAAAAAAAATAAATAAATGGTCTTTATTAAAAATTGTATACCAATACAAATTTTATAAAAAAGGCAAAGTCTAGCGCTATGCTACTCAACTCAACCTTTATATATCATTATTTAAATATAAATTTACAAATTACGTATTAAATATAACCTAAAATCCTGAATTAATAACACACAAAAAAATTATAATAGACAAAATAATTATAATAGACAGTAGGCTATATGTCAGGCATATAGCCTACTGTTATCGAGGAGCATTAATACATGAACTGGGGAAAATAAAAATCAATAAAATAAACACAAATCAATAATAATATTAAGAATAGTAATTTAACTTCAATTAAGATAAAGCAGACAGAATGCTAAAACATATATGTCTGCTAAAACAGGTATGTCTGAAATCGTTTTAATGTAGTTTTGGAGATCAATAAAAATATCAAACTAAACAAAGATATTACGGCATAAATCTATCGGAGTCTATGAAAAACACAGGTAAAGAATAATTTAAATGGTTAACTGTTTCGAAATACAGTCAAGATTTCATGTGTCTAATTGTTAGAGTCTAGATGGTTAATTGTTTTAAGAAAACTGAAAAGCAATTCGTGATTAATTTTAGATACAGGAGCAATATGAACAACTTCTTTAAAATTTGAACAAATGCTAGTAATATAAATGTATACGCAGATGTCGCTAACGAATCGTTATTATTTATTGCAGCTCGTACAACATTACCACCTTTATAATCTAAATATGGATCAATGTGAATTTCATCCATTAGTAAACTAACATATTTGTCCTGGTCTTTTAAATATTTAAAGATTTTTTCTGCATAATAAATTCAATTCCTTGTGAAACATTTTCGTCCTCTATTTTTAAGTTCTTAAGTACATTGGACATAAAGTTCACAACATGGTTAAGCTTTGACGTGTCTGTATATATGTTTGAAAGTGTATTTCATGTAATTCTGTAAGTCTTCGTCTCTGTGAAAACGAAACACCCGAACTTTTCTACTGGTTTCGTAATTTCCTGTACAACCGGGAACACAACACTTTTGGGGCATTATGATATAATACCGCAACAAATAAACCGCTAAAAAAAGATCAAGAATCGATTAGGAACTAGGCAAGCGCGCGCAATAAAAAATAACAATAACCCCTCTAGAGGTGTTATTGTTGGCCCGTGGCGGCGTCCTATACTAAAACCCAAAACAAAATATCGTTAACAGGGTTGCCAAATTACAATTGACACGAGAGTTGTTAGTTGCTTGCTTCTTAATGACTTTTTGATTTGATAATTGACTAATGAGAAAGTTACTTTATTTTGTTTACATTCTAAATACAGTACAACATATAGACAGAGAAGCGTCGCACTGGAACACATTCTGGCATCGCCGCTTCGACCGACCTAGACAAGCCTGTTGAATTAGCTTAGAGAGTATATTAGCCTCCATCTGGGTTAAGCCCCCCGAGCGTGACGTCACCATGATATTTAAAGTAAGCACTTTGTCCTTATTAGAGGGGTTATTGCATACATGCACACATACATATACATGGATATACGTATAATTGAAAGATAATACAAAATAGATAATATGAAGTAATTTACTGTAATGAAAGAAAAAATGATTTCACTTTCTTACGAAATTTATTTACAGGGAGGTTTTTAAGTTGATCGTCAAGAGACTTGTACAATATTATTGCATTATATATAAAAGATCGTCGAAACATGGATGACCGATATCGAGGAAGAGCTAATTTCATAGTAAACCAGATTTTTTTGTGGGTATTATGTCTAAAGATAAATTTGTCGCGAAGGTAAGGAGGAGAGGATGTATTCAAAATTTTGCGAGTAAAGACTGCTAGGTTATATCTGTAAAGATCTTTTATTTTTAGCCAGTTTAGAGTATTAATTTTAAGAGAAACATGATCAAATTTTCTAAGTCTGAAAATAAATCTACAACAGCTATTTTGTATTTTTTGTAACCGGTTTTGAGTGTATGTATCTAGACATGAAATATAAATATAATTGCAGTAATTTAATAAAGGCAATACGAGAGACTCACACAATTTTTTTCTAAGTTTGAAATGCAAAATGGAAACATTATTATATAATAATTTTAAAGCTATGTAATATTTTTTTAGTATTAAGGAGACATGTTCTTCGAAACGCATATTATTTTCAAAAGTCAAACCAAGGTTATTGGATGTAGTAACAAGAGTGAGTGGGGTGTATCATCTAAGGTTAGTTTAAGGTTAAATTCCACTTGACTTTATACTCTATGACTGGTATAACAAATGACGACACATTTATGAGGATTAAGCTTTAAATTGTTGTTTTTCGAATAATTCAGAAGTGACTGTAAATCAGAATTTATTTTTTTGCAAGCTAAATCAGTATCACGAGGATGAAATGAGTGTGATAACTGTGTATCGTCCGCATATAACTGAATTTTAATATGATTTACACAGGAAATAATGTCAGCTGTATAAATTAGGAATAATATTGGTCCTAAAACTGACCCTTGGGGTACGCCCGAAGAGATAGGTAGAACATGAGATATGTTACCGTTCAAACTAACAACCTGTTTGCGGCAGCTTAGATATGACTTAATTGGTGTCAAAACCATTGTACTCGAGTTTGGCGCCCAATAAAGCGTGATCTAGAGTGTCGGACGCTTTAGAAAAATCCAAGAGCATAAGCGCGGCAGACTTACCTATGTCGAGAGCCGTGAGAATATAGTCGGTAATATTTGCAAGAGCAGTGGCTGTACTATATCCTTTACGGAAACCGGATTGAAGTTGTGATACAATATTATTGCCTATTACATAATCGTAAATTTGTGATTGGACTGCCTTTTCTAGAACTTTGGATAAAGCGGGAATGATAGCAATTGGTCGTAAGAATATACCAGTGGATTTTTCAATTTTGGTAGCGGTTTAATTATTGATAACTTCCATTTGTTTGGAAAATGGCCAATCTCTAAGCAGTAATTTATAATGTGTTACATGATCACAAATAACTGGTAAGCAATATTTTAGCATAAGTGCAGAGACCCCGTCACACCCTGTCACATTGGATTTGGGGCGACAATGTCGCTAAGAAAAGGCTATACTATAAACTTATTCTGTTTGTAAACGGTTTTATTTCGCGTGACTTCGTATATTTGCTTATAGCTTCAAATCTTGCAACAGCTTTTTCAAGATGAGCTAGAGATTCCTGATAGAGAGATTACCTGTGCAAGTTTTGTATTTCTGGCGAAAAAAGTCAAGAGCGCGCGGCTTTGCCGATGGGGCCCGTCAACTAGGACCAGAAGAGGAGGATGCGCAACTTCGCGCGACACCGATCACACGAGGTCACGGCTCGAGATCACATCTCGGCCTACATAGATATTAGGGGTAAAGAGCGATGGTACCACTCGGCCCCCTCTTGCCGAGGTCACATCTTTAGCCAAAAACATTGGCGCGTGTATTTCTGTCAGAATCTTAAAGGATTTGCTACTATCCTTTTGTCGACAGAAACACAAAACTTGAACAAACTAAAATCGCCTGAACATTACAGTGTCACTAATAATAATAATAATAATAATATTTATTTATTCCAACAGGAAAAAAACCCAATTACAGGAATAAAAGCAATACAAGTAATAATTAAAATATAACAATATAAGTAGAAGTAAAATAATATAAAACAGCAATTACATAAGACGTAATACCTATTAGCCAAACTAAATATGCATATATGGCAAAATAAAACAAACAAACAAAATATAATTTACTTCAACGAATCAAACAAGTACCTAATACCAAAACTTATATTGAAATTAGCACAGTGATTATCACAATCAGAAGCGATACGATTGAACAATTCACACATCAGAGATATTGGGCACTTTCTTAAAATATTTGATCTAGGAGCAACACAGTAAAATAAAGTTTGCTGTCTACAATTTAGGCGAGGTATCAGAAAATTTATTTTATTTAAAAGATCAGGGCAATCAAGCTTGACATTCAATATATTAAATAAGAATCTAATTAGCATGATATTGCGTCTGGTTTCTTAAGAGTCAAAATTAAATCTCGCGAGTAAATAATTTTGATCCAGACCTCTAGGGGGATAAGATCCATCTTGCAAAAAAGATCAAACACTTTAAGAACTTTCTTTGGATCGATTCTAAATGTCGACAATGAACGTGATAAATCGGATACCATATAATCGACCCGTATTCTAGTTTTGACCTCACCAGAGCATAAAACAGAGATTTGAAGGTGCTTATATTGGAAAAGTTGCGGTAAATGAAGCCATAAGATTTAAAGGCACTAGAAACAATATGGTTTATATGTTCAACAAAAGTGAGTTTGCTGTCAAAATAAATACCCAAATCTTTGAATACATCAACTCGGGCTGATGATGTTATTCCCAATGAAGTAGTTGTGAGTATAAGATGTAGTTTTGCGAGTATAAGTCATTACGTTACATTTAGCTACATTTGTCTCACACCATGAAGACATTCTGTTAATGCAGTCTCGAAGATGGATGGAATCTGTGGAATATTTAATTTCAGAGTAGACCAGAGTAGAGTAGCCCACAAGTAATGACTTCAGGAAGATCATTAATAAAGAATAAAAACAGTATGGGGCCCTGATTGGAACCTTGTGGAACTCCCGAAGTTGGAGAAAATGATATTGAATAGAAATTTTGGTATCTGACCATAAAGTGTCTATCGCTTAAGTAGGAGGTGAATAATTTAATCAAGGCTTCAGAAAAACCAATTCTTTCTAGTTTCAAAAGGAGTATGTTATGGTCAATCTGATCAAATGCTTTTTGGAATTCCGTATAGACGACATCGACCTGTCCTCTATTATCCAAACCTCAGAGACATATTGAGTAAAAACCGCTAAATTAGATATTCTTGACCTCATTTGATGAACCCATAGTAGAGTGTAAATGAGAGTTCTGGATCAGACCCCCCCCACCAAATTGACCCCCCCACCACTTTTGGCGTGACGAAATAAGCTGCCTGGTAGAGTAGTAAAGTTTACTATACAGTATGGTTTCAAAGATTTTAGAGAAATGACACAGTAGTGAAATGCCTCTATAATTTGATACATCATTTTGATTTCCCTTTTCTGGTATTGGGCAAATATGTTTTTTCCAATAAGACGGGAAGGAAGAATTACGTAGGATGCAATTGAATAAGATCTGTAGTGGCTCGGCAAAAACATACGCACAGTCTCTTAGAACAAAACTGGGAATACCATCTACGCCCATTGTAAAAGTATCCTTAGATCGTTTCAGATTTTGTAAAACATGTTCATATGAGATATTCAGTAAGTCCAGTGGCGGAGCACCTTGGGCCCCTAATCAAACATGAGAATGGGGCCCCTTTTCCCTTTAGTATTAATTTAGTATTAATTTAGACAATCGTATATTTTTATAATTATTGTGAAAGAACAGAGAACATACTTTATTGCATTATTATTGCACAGACCATACAAAACAACATACCAAGGTACATATAACAAAAAATAAAATAAAATTCTCATACCATAACAGGCCTCAAAATAAAAAATAATAATAATCAGATAACAAAAATAAAATCCTCATGACACAACGGACCTCAAAATTTAAAAAATAATCAAATGTCTAAAATCTAAACAATCTCTATAACAATCTCGATAACAAAAAAATAAAATAAAATTTTCATCGTGCATCTCAAAATAAAAAAAATTATAATCAGATATGTCGAAAATCTAAAATCTCATGTCATAAACATCAAATTGAAAAACAGATAGGTCAAAAATCTCTCTTTCTGGCTTTACTAACAGCAAATGTGTCAAATCTCGATCACTCATACCGTCATCTAAATCATCTTTCAATAAAGTCACAGCGTTAACAAACTGCAGGGCCAGATTATTATTGAGGACATCAGAATACTTTTTCTGAAGTGAATCGCAACATCGAACTATATCGGCTTCTTAAGTCTTAGCCCTCCTATTATAATGTCTAATATGAACGGAAAAATTTTGATTTTAAATGATTCGTCATGACTCTGAAAACGATAATCAGAGAAAAGCTCATCGAAATGTACTTTAACTTTTGGTTGTCGTTTTTTTCGGGCAACGTAGATTCCCCATTTTTTGCCAAATCTTTTCCTTCGAGAATAAAGGTATCGTATATGAGGTCGTCCTCATATTTTCTAAATTATTTTTGGTACGTGATAGCGCTTTTACTGCTTCGCTAAGATCTAAGTTCTTTCTTTCCTTGTGCAAAATTTTTCAGGGAAAATTTATTTCGGTTAAAATTTTGTACATCAGTAAACATTGTAATACAAAGGGAAACGTTTCCATGCTTTTTCTCAAGTTTTTTGCTTGATCAATCTCATCTTTTATATTGTATTGAGTATGATTTCTGTGAGTGCTTTGATGATATCCATATAACGCAATTTCACAGTAGTGACAGATGTCAGTCAATCGCCCTGCCCGACGCGTTGGGTTTAGTTTTTTCAATACTATTTTCGATTCGGCAGTGAAAGTGCCTAATATATCCCAACGGTTTATACTACAGCCAAAGAAAGAATACAGATTTTTCAGAACAGTAAAAAATGACTCAATCGACTTGCAACCATTCACAGCATCAAGTACTACCAGATTGAGGTTGTGGGCAGCGCAATGGACGTATTCTACATTTGGCTGAATTTGTTTTATTTTTTATTGAACGCCGTTATATATCCCACCCTTAGGGGCCCCTCAAGGGCCAAGCATTGCTTATACTGCTTATACATATCACCGCCACTGAGTAAGTCTATGTGAAGTCCTAGATTGTTGTGTAAAGAAAACTCAGATGGATTAACTGGTGGAATGAAGGCTGTTAAAGTAGTCACCAAACGCATTAACGATATCGGTAGGACTGGAAAGTTCACGGTCGTTATAGAAGATTACAGAAGGGAGACGTGAGGAACCTTTTTTTTTTAATAAAGTTCCAAAACTTTTTGGGATTACCAGATAATGATCGCTCAGAATCCTTTATAAATATTCTATAAGCCTCATCAATCAGACGTTTAGATTTAGATCGATGAGCAGCTTTGAAAGCATTGTAGAGATCAGCTGATTCAATTTTTTGTACTTGCTATATGCAGCTGCTTTTGTTCGGATGGATTTAATCACTCCTCCCGTGAACCAAGGAGGATAATGATAGTAGCGAATATGGGGATAAGACATGTACTTTGGTACAGCTATATCGAAGAGACTATATAACTTGTCGTAAAATGAAGAGCATAAATCATTCACATTATCTACATTCATAAGAAATGACCAATTCATGTTATCAATAAGTTCGTATAACAGAGGAAAATCTGCTTTTTTAAAGATATAAGCAGTGCAGGAAAATTTCATAGGAAAATGATTTTGTGGATGATGCGACCGATTAGAGGTTGCATCAAAATTAATCCGAAGAGAAGAGTGGTGATTATCTTCAACAAGCAATGGATCTTCAGATCTATCTACGATACAGTTGAAGTTAGAAAAAACAAGATCCAAAATATGACCTTGACAATTGTTTTGTTAACCTTGTTATATTGAAGTAAGCCATGGAAATCTTTAAAGTTACCTTTTCTATAATAATATACTCATTTATTGCCAACAGATAAAAACAGACAGACAGTGGTATTTTACATTTTATGACTCAGTTTAGTGACACTTGCTTGCATACGGCGGCGGGGGCGTGGCTTAACTATATTGTCTCAACTCAAGGATACTAAAAGATAGGTTGCATGGTAACTTTCAACCAATCACAGAAAGCGCGGTCGTGACGTCACCCAGATTGCCCGTTTAAATTTATAGTATTGAAGAGTTTCAAAGAAGCATCCTTTTTATTGGATATTACGTTTTAAAAATGCTTAGTTTTATATTATTTTAATGACTGTAAATTTATCTTTACCTTAATTTGTTTAATATATGAACAAAAAATTCTCATCACTGAAATTATAAGGTTTATACCAGTTTCATACTTAAAAATGAAACAAAAAAACATATTTACCAACAAAAGTAAATTTACCTTAATTTACGCCTATGTCTCTACTCACGTCTCAACACTATACACTCTCTACTGTAATATACAGCGATAAATATGTGGTAATTAAAATTATAAAAGAACCACTTTAGAACATCTCGACAAATACATATTTTTAAGAGAATTGTATTTAAAATATACAAATTAATGTTGGCTTTTGTATTTTCAGTATTTCTAAAAGCAAATTTTCATTCTAGTTTCGTTAATTTTTTATTTATCTGAAAACAATGGTATTAAGCATATATTATGCTTTTAGTGATTGAAATTCGAAATGAATTCCATTGTGGATTGAAATTTTTCAACTCTTCATTAAAAAAAATATAAGCCAACAACGTTCATCCACTTTTTTTTATTTTATCGTAGAATTGCTTTCTAAGAATAAACATTTCTGTTTGCACGAATCTAGCATATTAAAAAGGTCAACTTTTATTTTAAATAAAGTTTACGCAAAAATGTGTATTTGTCGAAATATTTTGAGGTCTTGTACTAAATAAACATTGTCATTATTAATTACGCCATACATAGACATGAACACTTTATTGATGATAATTATATACAGAGTGTATTTACATCTGTCTCTATAATGAAAAAATATACAATAAAAAATGTAAATTACAAAGTTACATTAATAAGTATAACACACTAGCAGTTTTTACATAACAAATAGTAATATTGTTACATTTGATAAATTTTCTGTAATATGTTTATAGAACTAATATATTTAAATAGATTCATTTCTTAAGAAGTCAAAAATATAATTACAAATATAATATAATTTAATAATAATTAAATATTATTTAGTTATATAATTATTAAAAATATAATAATAAAGTTGTAGCAATTAAATATAATTTTCTATAATTTTATTTATATTTTTATTTTTTTGTCAAATATCTGTGCAGGTAGATTTCTACTTTTCTCTGACAGTTATTATAAAATTTACTTTTTACTACTTTTTTTTACTAACTATATAAATCATTTGCTCGAGACTAAATGCTTTAAACTAGTCAATTAAAGAAGAGGTATGCTTTAATTTCATCGTGATCAGAGCGAGATATGGAGGTGGTGGAACGTAGTTGTGGTGGTGGCCCACTGTTGTAACGTAGATAAGGCAGGTAAGGGATAGTGCAATGTTTCTCTCAAATAAATAAATATCTTAAATCGTTTGCTAAAATATCTTAAAGTGAAAGCCCTAGATAGTTCTTCTTGGGTCCAACGGGCTTTAGATTTTTTCTTTAAAGCTATATCAACTTGATTTGAAGTTAGAAATTCTTTAAATAAAAGCTTTACTTTTTCTTCAAATCCAACATTATCCTTTTTATCTGTTCTTCCAAATCAGATATATGCTGCTTTAATAATTCCTCTCGATTCTCATAATCGTCAATCTTTTTTTTTCAGAATAATATTCTCCTTTTGTAATTCCTCTATTTTTCTCTTGAAAACATCAAAGTCAGATTCCTTACTTGATGAAGGGATCTCAGAAACATCACATGCATGTTTATGTGTTGTTTCACATAATTCCAAAGGAGTTTCCTGGAATTCCTTGGAAAGTAAATCTTCCACGATTACCTTCGTTTCTTTTCGCATCATTCGCTTGGCCCTTTGTGACCTTTGCTGTTTTTCTTCTTCCCCGCCTGGTAAAAATAATGAAGGAATAGCTGAAAAAAATAATAAAATAAAAGGCCTTCTTAGCAACTTTTGAACTTACCATTTTTTTTTAGCTTCTTGGGGTGTAGTTTCAACAATCTGGCCTGAAGTTCGTCTTCATAGTCGGAAAGCTTAAAATGTTTACTGCATATCCGTTTATTAATAGGACTCCATTTATCTGTACGATGACGCTTTCGTACCCATTCCTTTTGAATTTTAGGATCTTTCGGAAAAGTAAAGAACATCAACTTTTCTCCATCTTCCTTTGTAGTTTTCGAATTGTTTTTGCATGTAGCTATACTACAAACAATTCCACCAGGCATCTATATTAACAAATATTTATCAAAACAATTTTTATACCAGATTTATAGCAGAAACACTCACCTTAAAGAAGGAAGACAATCTGATCAGTCTTTATAATAATATAACAAATGTTCGAAAATAATACTAGTTTTTATCGTCACACACACACTTAATTCACAATGAAATTTACACAAGCACTATAAGCAGAAACTAACGCAGTAAATGTATCTAGACTAGCTAAAGGTGTCTCTGGCTAAAGCTAAAAACGCAAACAAATAAAACGTAAACAAACATCTGGCAATCTCGATGACGCGACATCCCCTTGTCACGTCTCTCCCCCCGCCGAGTTACCGTGCAACCTATCTCCTTTTAGTAACCTTGATCTCAACTGTTTTATGTTGTCACTTTAGTAAAACATAAAACAAAGGGTCTCTACATAAAACGACACATTAGCGCCTCTGGCGGATAATTCTGTAAGTGAGTCTTCCGATCTGTGGTCTCTTTT
This sequence comes from Tetropium fuscum, assembly GCA_964058915.1. Classification (NCBI taxonomy): domain Eukaryota; kingdom Metazoa; phylum Arthropoda; class Insecta; order Coleoptera; family Cerambycidae; genus Tetropium; species Tetropium fuscum. The sequence goes on along the minus strand of CAXKVY010000253.1, from coordinate 656,520 downwards.
AGGCAAACTATAAAATATCATCCTTGCTTCTGCTACATTTAAAACGTATTACCAATTGTTTCTTTCGCAGATGTGACCAGCGCAGGCGCCGAGCCCCCTCGGCACACGAAGTGCTACAAATGCCAAGTGGTGCCCCCCATGTACTACACCAACGAGACGGTAAGGCTGTGCAAGGACTTCGACTACTCCGACAAGTTCATCGTAGATTGCCCCTACTCCACCTTCTGCGTTAAGAGGATCATCAGCGCGAAAATATCAGGTTATCCGTTTTAGCCCTGTTTAGATTGTAGGGAGTAACGAATTTTTTTGCTCCAGACCCGATCAACGGGACGGAACGAGACTGCGCCAAGCAGAAGATGGAACAGCAGAATTACTATAATGACAAGTGGCACGCGGAGTACGTCATCGAGGACCCCTACAAGGAAGGCTGTGCCATGGTGGACGACAAGGGAGCTAGGACCACCACCACCGAGGATTGCTACTGCAAGGGAGACCTGTGCAACTCCTCAATAGTGCCCAGCGCCACACTCCCATACATTCTTTCCGCTGTGATAGTTTTAATCTATGAAAGCTTTTTTTATTCCATATATGTGTAATATTACGCTTATTAGGTACCTTATTCTATTCCAAATTTAGAGTATTAAAATATCGAGGCCATTTTTATGTAAATTCGATAGGGTTAAGGTCTGGGACATTTTGTATATACCTTTTGCGTTTGTATTAAAGAAATAGAAACATTTACCATTTTCGAGACCATTTAATGTATTTTGTTTTTATTGGAATACAGACATTTGCAAAGGTTCTGTATAGTTTCCATGTCTGCTTATTGTACACATATCATTTTAGTAATACTCATGTTTGTGTTAGGTGTGAAAATAAACGTATGCATTTGTGTTTTGTTTAATCCTTTTTCGTGCACAAAATAATGAAGTGGGTAGGAATGATTATAATAATATACTCATTTATTTCCAAAATGGTAACAACAGGTAGTGATATTTGACAGATTTGACGTCTCGTTTTTTACGCGGTTTGCACGGTTCATTTAGAAACGTCATCTTACGCAAGTATCGCAGGCGTATTGAAAATACCAGACACAACTGGTAAAAATTGTCTCAAGTGAATTGAATCAAAATAAAACTCAGTTGTGTTACGGATTTTTTGTCCCATTGACCTTGAAGGTCTTGTCCTTTTAAACGGGTTATCATGGGGTGGTCAAAAATTACAAAGACATTTTTGTTTGTTTTCGAATGAATGGTATCCTATAAAAAGTTTTTGTTTGCCTAAAAATAGTGATGGCTTGGTCAAAAATTGTGTTGTACGTACAACGTGATTTTCTTTGTCATATCTTATTATATTTTGTCCGATAAAGTTCAGAAACATGAGTCAATTCTTGGTAAATTGTCACTCTGTGTTAGTAGAAATCCCGGCTCCATTGTGCCAACTCTGAGAGAAAACAACGAGTAACAAACGGAAAATGCAACGTCAACTCAAATTAGTCGCTTTAACCAAGAAGACTAGAACATGGAGAACGAGCTCGCTTGTTTCGGGCGGCACAAAATACGTCAAATGCGGTCCCGCGCACGAGAGATGTGTCCACAAAAAAAATAATATACATTAAAAGTAGTGAGGAATGAAGCTTTTGACATAATAATAGCAATATTAAAATAGTGCCTGAAAAAAAGTCAATCCGAACCACAACAGCGTCCGTAGAAAGTGCTTGCTTTATTTGAATCGGATAAACGCGTTGTCATTGGTTCGACGTCACATGCTTGCCAGGTCTGCAGGCGCGATAGATCAACCGTACTCCATACCAGCGTTAGGTTTATTCCGTGACGTTCTCGTTAGAATGAAGTCTGCATATTATTGACAGTATTATCTAGTAGTGCCGTAGTGCCATTATTATTTAGAACGTCAAATATAGTTTGTTTATTGCTTGTTGTCAGATATGCAGGAGGGTTTCCAGCAAAGAGATTGACATAATTTGCCGAACGTAGATGTGATTATGGTATCCGATTTTCTCCCGTCAAATACCGACTTCAACCAGCCCCAATCGAGTGGTGTGAAAGCTAGTCGGCATAATAACTATCGGCACAAATAACCGGTCCGTAATAGTTACTAAGCTAACCCTACTATAACATCCAATCTGACGCATACAGCTGGCGTGTGATGTCATCCGCCTAATCTCGCTCGCGGGAGCATTTTCCTAGCCTCGCTGCGTTGGGGTAATTGCTATTACGAATAACGCAGAAAGTAAATAACTATTATTATTTTTTACTTTATAGGGGTTTATAATATACATAGATCTATCATTTTCAGTTGAAAGCAAAATTTTGTGGACAGATCTATTGCACGCGCATTAACCTAAAAAAGCAGGAAGGCTGACGGAGACTCCCGAAGCTAGGTAGGGCGCCGCTAATCCCCTAAGCGGATATCGAGTAATTTGTATCGTTCTCTCGGTACCTATTTTACGCGACCTCGGTCTTCTTGCGCTTAACTACAACTAACAGTATAGTACGCCCCGTTTTCGATCATGTGGCGACGTGGGCGTGTTAGAGCGATGAAAACAAGCAATCATCTAGTACATTTTTGGGCATTAAAAAAAAAATTATAGCTGATGATCTTTCTGAAATACCTTGATGATCTTTCAAGTCATTTGAAAATAAATGCAAATTCTTCATTGCAAGTTATTGTATCCAAAATTGCACGGTTAGGCTGAAGCTGTATAAAAAGAAATTTCGTTTTTTTTTTCTAATTCAATTTGCTTTTTAATAGATATGTTTAATTAATATCAATAATTTTACATTATGTAAAATTATTGTTAAATTACAACGTTTACGAATATATTAGAAATATTTTAGGTACCTTTATCGTAACATTAGTGTCATTGTTTTTATAATTTAAAAATATCTGAAATACATATCTGGAGTATATATATTTTCATTCTGATAGAATCAGCTCTTGGACTTTCTCTCAGAACTGTTCCAATTAATTATTTACTTTGCCCACAATTAAGATATATAAATAAGAATGAAAACTTTTCAATACGTCTCCGGTTTTCAATACGCATTTCATTTAAAATAACTGATTTCTCTCTCTTTTTAGGTTTTTAAGAACAAGACTACCTAACCTACCTACCTAAATATTATGGGGTTTGATAATCCCCATAATATTTAGGTAGGTACATTTTTTATAAAAACCTACTAAAAATCCTGTAACGCAAGTCTTTTTGCGTCCCTGATTTATTTATATATAACATTAAAAAAAACATCTTTATATACTTAGTGTAGGTAATGATAATAAAATAATTAATAATTTTTCAAAGTCCTAAACGCCTCCTATTTTTTAGGTATAACCAATGATTTATGAATAAGTCTCTGGTATAACGATTTTTTTTTATCGAAGCTGCTCGGCTTTCTCATAAAACGCCAAATTAAAATATCATATGTCATTAAAATGCCTCAAAAATAATCGATTTTAAACAAACAATTTGATATTCCTGTGCTAATAATACAAACCCGCTAAAAAAAATTCGCTGTCGCCACTGTCTTGTATATAATCGGTAGTTTTCTTGTTTTCTATAAAAATCGTTGTTTCTATGACTCTGCGTTCACTGCAGCATACAGTCTACTTTGTGTTACAAATTACAGATTTCAGTTTTATTTGGCTGTCTTTGTTGCATTGCACCTATAGCCACCTACCGGTCAGAAGTTAAAGCGCGCCTTGAACTCAATGAAGTCCAGCAAAAAAGGAGACAGGAACATCAAAGGGGCCGCCCTATGTCTCCATTCTTATTTATATCCCTTTGCTTGGTCCCCCATGACTGCATGTCAAACGGTAGAAATTTGAAATTTACCAGCTGACCACCTACACTGCAGTACCGCGAGATCGCGCCATGACACTACAGACGCGTATAAAGCAAAAATGTTATTTGTATTCGTTCACTCAGCTCATTCTTTTAAAGTTTCAAAGGTATTAACGTGTAGGACTGCATTAATATTTGTCCTTGTTTGTCCATACAATTTTGGCATTATTTCGTCTATTTTAAAATAAAACTGACTTATCCATGTCATGGCTATTTGTTATGCATGTACTGTCTTATGTGAAAATATTAGAAATTTATTGAAAATATCACCTTCCAATATTTTTTTCAATAACTAAAAATCCACAAGGCGTATAATTTTCAAAAAATTCGCACATGTAAATGAAGATATATTTAACAACTGGTTAAACTTTCAGGACATTTTCTTTGTCAGTTTTCGAGAATAAATTCGTAAATATCGCTTTTCCAAAATTGATGTCGAAATTAGGTCAATTTTTTACATTATTATTGAATATTTAAAAAACTATAAAACATATTTTCATAAAACTTCAGTACACTATACAAAACAGTTGAAGTAGTACATAAGTCAATAAATGGTCTAATTCAGATGTTTAGTTTTCTTGTAATCCGCAAATAAAGTGAGCCGCCAATATGAATAGCAATGATTTTTTATAATAATATATATTTTAAAAAGATGGAAGGTACGAAAACCATAACAATGGAGGATAATCATGGAATAAAGACAAAGACATTTTATTGTTTGTAATAGAGGCGGGTGCACAAAGACGCTTGGAGTTCAAATGGTACTGAACAAAATCAACAAAAACCAAGTTGGGTAAATAAATGGCGCTATTTAAGCAATAGCTGGGAACTTGATTACGCCCCAATTTCTAGAAATATTCATCTACGTTTCTTAAGAACTAATAATTTCAAAACTAATTGGTCCTCTTCATTAGCAAAGATACTTAAATTAGGCGTTTTCGCAGGACTGAACACTGATGGGGACACTTAGAATATTGGTAAACAGCATTTTTGTATAAACTTGTAGTTTTGAGGCTACTCATAAAATCTGAGGTGTTAAGAGGTTCTTAAGCTTGAACGGTGCATTTTTCAGTTTCTTATTTATAACTTCTGCCAATGGGATTAATACTTATGTACATAATTATTTTCTATTAATTTTACATAAAATGAGCTCAGAGACATCTGCGATTAATGAAAACCTAGTTATAGGAGTTAGAGGCCAGAGCCAGAATTCATATCGCTTGTCTTGAAATCCGAATAATGTTTATTACGTCACTTTTAATTATCTTTTGACAGCACAGTGTAAACGTAGTTTTCCAAGCTGTCTTGATTTCGGTACTTAACATTTACGAACCCTGTATGAAAGTAAAGGTACTCACCTTAGACGAATTCTCGACCAGACACAGGAACACAACGTCCTCCCTCTGTATCCTAACGGCTGAGTGTAGCGGCAACTGCGTTTTACTCTTCAGCATTTTGTAGAGCAGCGGCCCTGACATATGCTCGAAATCAGAACTGTTCAAGTCATCCCAGTGAGTGGATATCAACCCGGAACAATACTCGCGTAAGTTATTAGCACTTACCTCCTCGGCGACCGAGTAAAACTTCACGCAAGACCGTATATTCACGATAGATATCAAAAACTGTTCACATAACTCTACTAGACTGTCCAGCTTGAACTCGTAGGCTTTCTTTATAAGCTTCAAGGTAAGAACGTCAGAGGATAGCTTCAAATTGTTCGTGTACAGCCACAGAACTATGGCGTTCGCTACCTCTGGATCGAAACTGCTCCAGTCGAGCTCTGTTTTATCTTTCAGCAACTCCTCGTTCCACAGATTGCTCCTAGCGCACAAGATCAGCCTGTGTGCGCTTATCTGCCTATCTATCAGCTTTATTTTAATGTCACTATAGGTATCGCAATCATACAAGTTGCTTATAGTATTCAGCAAACGAGAAGCAAAGGTTTCCACCGTATTATCACCACTGGTCGCTGCCATAGCGTTATACTTGGACTCGATCTCACGATATTTCGTTTGCAGTTTGGAATATTCCTGTTTCAGCAGCGATAAATGCTGCTGCAGCTTAGAAATCTCCGCGGATTGGGCTGAAAAACAAGGACTTTAATGGCTGTCAAAAAGCGTACAATTTTATTAAATTCCTAGAAGTTTTTAGGGTCCTTACCCATTTCCGTATATTCCAAGACTAAAATAACATCTATATTTGTATTTATGTGGTGTTTTAAACGGGAAAGTTGATATGAACTTTTTCCGAACCGCCCCAAAAGTGTTTATATGACATAACCTTAAACTTGAAATATTTGACGTCCGACAGCTTGCAAAGATACGTTTACACGGTGAAGTCAAAAGTCAAAAGTTAAGTATAAAGGCCAAGATACAATAGAAAATAAAATATTAAATAAGAAATATTTCAGGATACGTCGGAATTTAATATTTGTATCTTATATTTGACCAATCATATGCAATAAAATACCGCCTCTCAAACTAACCTATTTATAAATAAAGTGTTTTTGTTTTATCGTCGAGTTTATAGTTTAATTAACATCTGTAAAATGGTAATCAGGTATGTCTTGCTTGGCTCCTCAACTACATGTGGCTAGTTTATATATGAAGTGGAAAAATGAAAAACGTGGCATAATCGTAGGTGGTGGATTCGCCCAATTAATCAGCGAGGACAAGAACTTGGACATTTTTCCACGTTATTTCAGGGACATAAAGCATATATGCCGATGTTATATATTACTCGTATATCTTATATTTAATATTTTCCATTGTATCCCGGCCTTATGCCTTAAGTAACAAAGTAACGTAATAAACACTATTCGGATTTCAAGACAAACGATATGAGATATGACCTCTGGCGGACAAATGCGGAATGCGGAACATTACGCAATGACTGATGGTCATTTTTTTGACAATTTTAACCACAAAAAGTAACGATAATAGGAAATATAATATGCTGACATATTTTCAATGGAAACGATGTACCAAATATTAATATGTGGATATCCGTCATGACGAAAGTGTCAGACGCTTTCCTACGTAGCTGCTGTTGTGAAATGCGAATTATCTAAGGTTATAACCACAAAACACATTATAACAATCTCTCCCACCCATGTTTTATTTATAAACCGGCTGCGCCAATACGTTCCCTACGTGTCTTGTATGTTCCATACTACGCGTAGTCGTCCGGAATCCTCGTGTAATCGATCGTGTAAAAAATATATTTTTAATAGATAGACCGACTGATAACCTTCATGTAACCAAAAATATAAAAATACGTGTGTTAATCCAAGCGGGTCGTGGGAAAAAAGAAAAAATGGCCAACACCTTCAAATACCTCAATAATTTACCTCAGAATCTAAGGTAGCCAGTATTGCTTTTCCGTTGTTACTTAGTATTTCTCTTTCAAATTTTTCCAACAAAATAACGTTATCGTCCACAATATTTAAATTCAGTGGATTTAACGAGTTTGTTGACAATATCGACGGCGAATTACGTAAATTACGCATTTTCCAGGTCGATCTCCACAACAGGCGCTAAGAAGGATGCATGGCTGTCCAAGATTTTCGTTAGGAAAATTGAGCCCACTAAAGAGTCTCACAGTCGTATGTTGAGCGACAAAGAAATTATTTACTCGTTGGAGACGCACAACTACCGACCCGATTCCAAAAAAGCCTATTTAAATAACGTGTAAGCTTCTCGAATCCTTCTTGTACTTTAGTTTATGATTGTTTTTGTAGAAAAAATACGGTAGACTTTTTTAAGACCCAGGATAATCTGAAAAAGGATGTTGATTTAGTAGGCTCCTGGACTGTAAAGGTAGGTGATCAGGACCAAGCACTGCACCTTTGGAGATTCACAGGCGGCTTTGAAAAAATCGACGAGTATAACGAAGTACTCAGAACAAGTGAGGTTAGTAATAACTAGATTTTAGGAATTCTTTTATTTTGGCAGATTGTTATCATTTAATTGATTCTGTTTTAGGACCTGCAAAAGCTCAATGAGGAGCAAGGGAAGATCGTTAGAAGTCGCCATCTTCAGTATTTGCTAGCATTTAGCTACTGGCCACAAATTTTGCTGCGAGAGCCTAAGAATATCTACGAAATCCGAAGCTATGCGCTTAAACCGGGCACGATGATTGAGTGGGGTAACAACTGGGCTAGGGCAATAAACTTCAGGCAGAACAACAACGAGGCATTCGCTGGCTTCTTTTCTCAGATTGGCAGGTTGTACAACGTCCATCATATCTTTTGTAAGTCTAGTGAAACCCGAAAATTGAAAAAAAATGTCTAATATGCAACGGTTTTGTAGGTTATACCAGTCTCACCGGGCGAAAGGAGACTAGGGAAAGCGCCTGGCGTTCACCTGGTTGGGATGAGTGCGTAGCGTACACGGTGCCACTGATCCGAGAAATGCACTGTAGAATTATGGTGCCGACTGAGTTCTCGCCGACGCAATAATATACAACATATCTGGAATATATGCTTTTAACGTTTGTCGTATATTATGTTGAAAAGTTTAATAATTGAGACGATTGGGGTTGTGGTGTTTATTAGTTTTATTGGTTATAACATTCATTATATATCTTGCTTCACGCAATCCTCAATCGGCACAATTTTTTAATGGATTACTCAATTTCCTAGCATGTATTATGAAGGTTTTTATTTGCATTTTATTGGATTCATTGTGATCGTTATTATATGATTGTATGATTCATTTATAGGTTTATTAGATGTATATATTATATATTTGCAGCAAATATTGAATGTTGTTTCCCAAAATTCGTTTTTAACCTATCCGTGACTGCACCTGGTAAAAATTTTAAGGTGTTAAGGTAAAAAAAAACACCTATTTATTAAGTCTAGCCTACGCTACGGTATAGCATACACTGTAACAGATCGTTCTGTATTAGGCGCCTTAAAAATAAAAAAGAATTCTTTAGGTGATCACTAAGTTAAGTCTAGTTCAGCCGAAAAATTTATAGGTCCACAAAATATCCCCGGATTCTCGGAAGTTTTGCTCCCATCATGTCCCCAGAGAGCCAATTCAAAAGCTCCGCAAAATTGAATGCAATTGACCATATTAGTTAGGTTATGATCTCAAATTGGCGCGGGTTCCTAGTTTAAAAATTAATGTATTGATGTCTTATGGGGACTCAAGTTCAGGGCGTTGTAGACGTAATATAGAAAGTCTCTTAGTGAAAAGAGTTGAATAAATACATTGTTTGATATTTTATTTGACTGAGTGTTAAAATATTGATTAAACATTATCAAAATAAAAATATTACCGATTTTATAAGGCGATGAAAAACGTATGTTGTTGCTTGATCCAATGGCTCAGAGAGGAAGGAGTTTGACATATTATGGTCCTTGAGAGGTAGGTATAGTTCTCTGTACTTTAAGATTTCCGAGTGTTACAATTTGTTTTCAGTATACAGTCGGCTAATATCAAAGCTTTTTTATAGTTGTATGTTTATCCTTTACTTTTTGCCGCCAGCCGCCTGAATTGTGACACTCACTCCAGTCCACTATACCACAGTATGTAGGTACTGTAAGGTTTAGGATAAACTTATGCGTAGTGTGTAGGTACTGTAAGGTTTTGGATAAACTTATTTAATAAGAGTTTCTTACATAATAAATTATAATTTCATTGTGTTAATTTAAAAACCGGCAATATTTGTGGCAACATCGCTGAATTTGTATTGTATTTGTGTCCTAGGTAACTTCTAATCCCATTTTATTTTGATTTACCTATTTCATGTTTTGCAGTTGTCATCACAGACTTATCTGTTTTTTTCTGATTGCAAATAATTGATTTTGAGTGTTGGTTAGAAAATGGGTGAAAATAGAGTACCTACCTTCCTAATCAAACTCGGAACCATAAGTGATTTTTTCCTAGAGGCTAGAATATATAGTCTAAGTTAACGTAAAATCTTTTCAATTTGATGACTAATTAAATTTGTTAAAAGTACATTATTCAGTATCAGCACCAACTGATGTATCTTGTTCTTGGTTGCCCCGACCTGAACAGAGTATGCATATGATAGGAATAGGTAAGTGCAGAACATCTATTCGATCGAAAGGTATAAAGCACAATACCATTGTTTTTCCAAGGCTTTTCCATTAGTATCATCAAGTTTGCTGTGCGGTATCTGTTTAGTTAGTTAATGGAAAGGTCATTATTTACGACATCCACTTCTGACCTATGACAAAAATAAAAATACGTACTTACAATACGTGACGTCAATAACAATATTCCAGAAACCATTTGATGTGTAAATGGTTCCAAGTGCAAGAAAAAATGTTTTAAGTTTTAAAAACCACCATTGTTATTGGGTTGTCATTTATTAGACCAGTGATCTAATCTGCATCACACAACTGTCTGATTTATCCGGTCGTATAACCTGCACTGTTGCCAAGAACTACTTATCGATTTCGTACTATTTGTCATTACATTTGTTGATATTTTCCTTGCCCCTCTCGCACCTACCAAAATTTCATGCACATATATCCATTAAAATTTATGGTTGTTAGTTTAGCCTTGACCCACTTCAATTTTTACCCAGCCAGCACCCTATTTATACAGCTATTTGCTCTCAGGTACCGTATGCTTGTGGACTAAGTACTCATTTGCACATTGTTATATTGATCACAAATTACTTCTAATAATGTCATCTACATGTTAGAAAAAAGAAAACGCCAAAAACGTAGAAGTAGATATCGTAAATATTTACCAATGAAAAACCTCACATAACAAAAATTGTTGAGAAATATGTTTAAAGTTTGACGTATAATAAGTTTAAATACTAAGAAATTCCCGTCTGAAAATCACACTTTTAAATCTCCCATAAGAAATACATGGCAGTCAAATTGCTGAAGTGTTTAGGAACCCATTTCAAATTTCGCGCCCGGATTTTGATAACCTAACTAAATATGCACAGAAGTATCCTTTTTCTGCTAATATGGTCAATTGACTTTGTTGACACTGATTCAGTGACTTCTACTAATAATTAATCTAAATTTGACATATAAAACTCGTCTATCATGCTAAAATCAACTTTCGGCATATTTTCTGAACTTCCTTTTGAAAATCCTGATTACATTTTCTTACATAAATGTACAGAAACAAAGCAAAACCAAAACACAATTCGTAGAGAACGCCAGACATAACCACAAATCTAAGCGTAAACCACTCAGTCTCAAGGTCAAATGAGTCAGTTAGCTTTCAAATAAACCTATTTGTTTTTTGATTTAAAAATCTAGTGAAAAGCCTCATTAGCTCTAATCATATTTCTGCTTTTATTATAAAGGAATGGTAATTATAAGATTGTTTGTTTATTAACTGAAAATTATTACCTACTTACAAAAATTATTATTGTTTTCGATAATCTATAAGTGATTAATAAAATCTTAAGACTATTTCCTTCTAAGATTGTATACAGAAATTGAAGCCGGTCCTGAAAAAGTTGTGTGGTAAAACAATGGCAGGCGTAAACAAGAATTATGTTTGTCGCTCGGCTAAAAAACAATAGGTTGAAACCGTGTCTCATAGAGTACCAGCACCTACCGATTTGCCGTTTTGTTCTCGCACGCTAAACGAAATTTTTTGTACTAAATCCCCACCTTAATGGAAGTGCTACCTCATTGACTTTCGAGAATATTAGCAGTATTAATTTTAAAGCATTTCCCCTGATTCAAAAAACCGAAGTATTAATATTTGAAACAATACCAACTGCACTTGCAAAATGAAGATTGTTAAATATTTGAATAAAGCTTTTTAGACATTTGTTAGTAATATTTTTGTTGATATTACAAGGTACTCCTGTCAGATCAATTATTAAAAAGTTGACATTTAGACTTCACGTTTCTCGGGTTGTTGATGTTGCCATGGTTAACTTTACAACACACGTTTATAGAAGTTGGTTTTAAACACGCTAAGGTGTACTTTAATAAGCAAAAAAGGGTACCAATGAAAAGAAATTATGAGGTAGGTGTACTACTGCAATAAAACAAACCTGGGGAGCTGAAAACTATAATTTAAGTTAAAAAAAATACACTAATCATAACTTTTGACACTTAAGAAGTTTTCAACAACATATTATTTACAATATATTGACTAAAATGTAATAATAAATACTGCTACTTAACAAGTAATGAAAAAAGTTAACTCAATATACTATACAATAGCAAAACGTTACTAAAATACAAATTTTTACAAAAAAAATTGCCCTCAATGAAAATGGCGTAGAGCCAAATCGCAGCATTCTTGCGAAAACGAAAAGTCATCGTCAACTCGACTGTCAAATGAAGAGTTTCTCCGCGCGTCACCACCGAGGTCGCAAGAATGCTGCCACTTGCCATCGGGAAGGCTGGTCCACGCAGTTCGGTGAAAGCATAATCCATTTTTTAACAAGAAAAAAGGAAATTTCATGATGGACCTTATACAAATAAATATAAGATTTCAATTAACGTTTCGAAAGACGAAACTAACAAAGTATTTACACAAACAAATAAATAACCTAAAAACAGCTTAGCGACCCATCGCCACATTTGTAACACCGCAAATACTATGAATTCGTAACGGTACGTATAAATCCTAAAACCCGACCAAATTTTGATTGTAAGACCGAGGCGGGAGGCCGATAAGCTGCCGTTAGCGCAAAACGGGTTTTTATTTTTTCTCACAATACACATTTTCAGCAATATGAATTTGAATTAAGCGTATACCAAACTTTTTGGTAGAATTAGTCTTTTAAATTTAGAGGAATCTAAATACGACCTAACTTAATCATTATAACATAATAATTTGTATTAAACGGAGGCGAGACGCTTGCAGAACGCTAAATTATGTTAGAACTAAAGGAAATCGAGGCCTAAGACTCATGTTAAGGATTGCCCGTGCAGTTTGAGGTTATGTCAGCTTTCAGGCGTTTTGCCTACGTCTGCCCCGTAATTTTTTAAAGGAATAGTTTCATGAAATAAAAACAAAAAATATATAATTATGTTATATTGGAAGATTTATATATAAAAAAAGGAAAAAATTTGTTAAAAATGGTAAAATAAATGAATAGTATATTACAAATAAAGTAATACGTTCTAAAGAAATATTTACATTTTTTTTAAAATATTAATCTATATCATTGCATCGCAACTACCAAATTTCACCGTTACTTTTAATTAAGGAGGGGGGTGGTGGACAAAACTGTTCAACATTAACGCAAAAAAAAACCTAGACTACCTACAATCGCTATCGTAAAAATAGAATAAATACACTAGAAACGAGGATAACAAACAAGGTACAATTTTGGTAGGTTTCCGGTACTGAATTTAGAGTCGCTGCGCCTGGGGGCTGCTGCCCGATCTGCTGTCCATCTGAGTAGTTCAAGCGTACCAAAGTTCAGATATACCAGACGTGCACGGCGACCCGTCCAGGCGTCTGCCCGATGAAATTTGGCATTTTCGATCAATAACATTGCACTTACTAGACAGAACTGGGCGGGAAGCTCGTCGAACTATTGGAATGGGCCAGGCTCAGCATCGATCCCGACAGACTGCCGTCGTCATCGTAGCTCTCGCGCGACATGTCGTTCATTGCTAACGACATCTCCGCGATAGCCAATGCACTGTAACACAATTGAAAAGTTAATATCAACACGGGGGGCGATACGCAGCGCCTTATTACCGCGATTCTGGCCGCATAACATGACGCAACGCCGAAATCGTATCATAAAAAGGTATGCCGAAGCGACGTGTAAAACTTACCTAAATCCCAGCCGTACCGACTCTCCGTCAAACTCTTCAATTTCCCGCTCCTGTCGTTCGTGCAGGATTCTAATTCTGTCGCCCCTCTCTTCTATAAATCTCTGATTTTCCGCATGCATCTACAAATGTAAAACAGTTATTGCTTCAGCAGATCACTGATCTTACAAAACTAATTATAATATTGGGCCTTTTAATTGTTTTTTTTATTGTTTCATGTGTTTTAGAAAAAAATCTCGCCGAATTTTTTTAGTTCTTTGAACATCTGTTGAAAAAAAAATTTTAAAAGTGGGGAAATAAAGAGCGCGTTTTTACGTGATGTCACATATCTTTCCTTAGTAACATCAGAGCGTACGACCTTGAACATGACACAACGGTGTATTAGTACTAGGTATATTGCAAAGCTGGTTCCCTGCTTTTTGACAGTTGACATTGAAATCGACTTTGTTTACACTTGACTAGTCTTTTAGGTTTGGATTTTTGTGTTTGGAAAATGTTTAAAGAGTGCTTTGTACCAATATGTACAATTAACAACATATATCCTGGCTCCATTTTCTTATAATAACGTACAGAAACAAAGCAAAACGCAATTCGTAGAGGAATGCACAAAATATAACCACAAAATTAAGCGTAAACAACTACAGTTACGTTCTGACAAATGTTGCCAATCATGTCTAGTGACAATTATTCTCGCGTGCAATACGATGACTTGAAAACTTGAGTGAATAGTATGAGAGTCAATGGGCAACTGAACTTTTGAAACAAAAGAGAGGATGCATTGTTGCATTGTATTGTGCGTTGCCTAAGGTTAAGGGATAATCCCTGAACAGATATGTAAGATGAACTGTCCGAACAAAGAAAATATAAAAGACAACTTTGAAGGAGCCCAACAAGAATTTAAATATCATTTAAAAAAAAATTGCTTTAACTTATGCTAGGAAAACATATTATTACTTCTATATTTAAATTTCCTATTATATTTCCTTTAAATAAATACCAATATTCAACTTAATTTGTTCGTTTTAACATTTTGCCTCAAAGGGTATTTCAAAGCTTTTAGGGGTTTGTCATTGCGTCATGGGCTCTCTGTTGACCGCTGGATGTATTGGGAAGCCTTGCGACTCCGACGCCGCAGCGTTCCATTGTGTTTAAAGGGCTGTACCGCTTTAGTTTAAAAAACTAGACGCAACATTGACAGAAGCAAAATAGAGTCCATTAAATTCGGCAGTTTCTAATGGCAAAAACATTTGAATACCTCAACATAAAAGCGAGTTAAACCTTTTTAAACTGTTAACAATTTGTGTAGCATCTCAATTAACGACAATTTTTTGAAGTTAATGTTATTATTTTAGCCCAAATTATGCCTCAAATTAAAGAGATCATTTATACTAAAAAAAACAATAAAAGAGTAAAATTTTACCCCCTTTTGTTTTCTTGTTGCATTTTTTTCAGTTTTTTATTGTAACTTCGGTATTGACTAATGGAGTGTTGTCAAAAATAAATTTTATGTAATATGCCTCAAATTAAAGAGATCGTTTATACTAAAAAACTAATAAAAGAGTAACATTTTACCCCCTTTTGTTTTAAAGCTTTTGTTTTTTTTGTTGCTTTTTTTTCAGTTTTTTATTGTAACTTCGGTATTGACTAATGGAGTGCCGTCACTAATAAATTTTATGTAATAAATTTTAAACCTTTTTATTTCACTCCTTTTTGTTATAAAGCTATTCATGGTTAAATTCATTTTTTAATTTTCAACTTTTTTCAGTTTTTTATTGTAATTCGGTGTTGACTAATGGAGAGTGTAGTCAAAAGTAAATTTTATGTAAAAAAACCTATTTGTTTTACCCCTTTTTGTTTTAAAGCTATTCATGGTTAAATTAATTTTTTAATTTTCTTATTTTTAACTTTTTTTCAGTTTCTTTATTGTAACTTCGGTATTGACTAATGGAGAGTGTCGTCAAAAGTAAAAGTAAATATTTTGTAAAAAAAACCATTTTGTTTGAAAGCTATTTATTCATGGTTAAATTAATTATTTAATTTTCTTATTTCCAACTTTTTTCAGTTTTTTATTGTAACTTCGGTATTGGCTAATGGAGAGTGTCATCAAAAGTATATTTTACGTAAAAAAACCTTTTTGTTTTAAAGCTATTGATGGTCAAATTCATTTTTTAATTTTCTTATTTTCAACTTTTTTCAGTTTTTTATTGTAACTTCGGTATTGACTAATGGAGAGTCGTCAAAAGTAATTTTTTTGTAAAAAAACCTTTTTGTTTTACCCCTTTTTGTTTTAAAGCTATTCATGGTTAAATTATTTTTTTAATTTTCTTATATCCAACTTTTTTCAGTTTTTTATTGTAACTTCGGTATTGACTAATAGAGAGTGTCGTCAAAAGTAAATTTTATGTAAAAAACCTTTTTGTTTTTCCCCTTTTTGTTTTAAAGATATTCATGGTTAAATTATTTTTTTAATTTTCTTTTTTTTTAACTTTTTTCAGTTTCTTATTGTAATTCGGTGTTGACTAATAGAGAGTGTCATCAAAAGTAAATCTGATGCAAAAAACCTGCTAAATAAAATGGCAAATGTTTTGTTTGGTTATACCTCGGTATTTGGTTTGTTTTCTATTATTATTGAATTGTATTATGTTTATATTTTTTTCTTTTTTCACAAGATTATAATTGATAATAAGTCGATAAAGGTGTCATGTCACATTTTTTGAAAATAATACCTTTTGCAATTTTTTAACTTTCCTGGTATAGATCTAACCTCCCAATAATAGGAAATCCTAGATTTGTAATGTGTCTAAGACATTTTTTTGTGAGAAATGTCCTATCACATATAAAATGAAAATGTTTAGTGGATAAAGGTGCTATGTTAAATTTTTGATAAATCTTTTCCCATATTTACATTGGCAGTTTTTACATATTTACATTGGCTTTTCATTCCCAAAAAGTAGATACCTACTTTTAGACAGATAGACAAATATCCTCCGTTGACATGAAAACATGTGAAAATGGATCTACAATAGACCATGCTATTGCCGAAGTTATCCACATCTAAGGGCTGTTATTTAAGGCAAATGTGGTTAGATTGATTTAGGGGGGAGGGGGGGGGGCAAGAGGGTTGGAGAACTAAAATACCAAGGAAAGCCTTGAAAAATCGTATTTAACATCCTTAAATAGGTACCTAATCCAAATTCTGACAGTTCAAAAAAATAGTTACTAATTAACTAAATGAAAGTGCCTTTTATTTAATAAAAAATATTGAGACTTGAAATAAAAATTTAAATAAAAATTCGAATTATGGGTATAGTATTTATGATTTCAGGGGGGGGCCCGCCCCTGGCTACGCCACTGGCAGTAATTAAATAGCAACCTGTCTCTTTCGATTTTGCAAATAACTGGAAGAAGAGGATCCTGAAATTGACCATTTATTAATTTGGTCCGACTAATGTGGAGGCCAAAATCAAAACTTTTATATGCTTTGCCTTTAACAATACTTAATACTAAAGTTTTTAAAAGTATTCGAGCATCAGTTTCCCGTGGTTGGACACAGCTTTCTTGATTCCGATAGAGACTTCGGACTCTTCGCAGAGAATCATTAAATCCGCGAAAGAACAAAGAGAAAAACAGATATGGCTCACGAAACAAAAAAAAAACACAAAAACACATTTTTAGTTAAGTGTAAACAAAACACATTCAATAATTTTCATCATTGTATGGGCTTGTACTGCGTTTACATAAAATTAAATTTGAGTTAAAAGCTACATGACTCTTTTATCCATCACGAAACTTATCACAGATTGAGTTTAAAGTTTGTGGATAAAGGTATTATGTACATAAAAGCTAGTTTTACAAAATCTTGTGTTTTTTTAAAAATATTATGATCAACAAATGAAAGTAGCCTAAAATTATCTATTTTTTGATATATTACTCATTTAAATTGAAAGCAAAATAAAAAAGTTCCAATACAAAACGCGTTTTGTTAATTTACTCAATTATTGTTGTACTTACTTTTTGCTCTAGCAGAGCCCTCCTGACAGACACGCGCTCCTGTAGCTCATTCTTCTCACGGTCCCTTTGGGCTTGCGCCTGCATCTTATTCTTGCTCTGGTACGCTATTAGGATCTCCAGCTCGTAGCGCAGTCGTTCGTTCATCTGCTGGCACTGGAGCTGCAAGAAACAACGCAACAAATATTATTGTTTAACTGCCATATTTAACGTGACGTACCTCTTGACTTTCGTCTAGTTTTATGCACTGCTTCTGTAGCATCTCGGCTATGCTCTGCTCGTACTGATCGCCCAGCAGTGCCAGCTTGCGCCGCTGCTCCTCCTTGAGCTTCTTGATCACCGCCTTCTGGTTCTCCTTGGGCGTGTTGAGTAGGATCTGAGCTTTCAGCGCCTTGTACTGCTTCGTCTGTACCTTGCACGTCTCTCTGAACTGCTTCCGCACCAACATCTCCTTTTGCTGGAACCGGACAATCGGTATTGAAGAAAGTGCATTTCGCTTACGGGCGCTACGCTTACCTTAAGTGACTTGGGCTGCTGCTTAAGTTCCAGGGCGTGCTTCTTCCGCATCTCGCGCTCCGTGCGCTTCATGTACTCCGCCTGGTTGGCCAGTTCCGTGTCGTGCTGATTTTTCACCTGCCAAAAACAACACGATTTTTTAGCATGTTGTTTAACAAAGAATAACATAAAATGATGGAAATTCAAAACAAGCTTTGCCTGTGGGAACAATTCCTATGGGAAATTATATATACTGCACAAACGATATGTACTTAGGACACTAAATATTGAAGTTAAAACTGACCTGTTCCTCTCGGAGCGCGTGCACGGCCTTCTGCTGTCGGTACTCCAGCTCCTGCGTCTTCTCGTGATGACGCAGCAGCATCGAATGCGCCTGCTCTAGCTGATGCTGGCGTTTATTCAGCTCCTGCCGCAGCAAGTCCTGCTCCAGCTGGTGGAACGATAGGAGCTTTCTTCTGCGGAACTTCCGCACCTCCAGCTCCAGGTACTCCTTCTGACCGCGCAGCAGTCGCTGCTCCTCCTGCGCATCCACCAGCTTCAGGTTATCCTTGTGGGTTTGTAAGGTGGCGTCTCTCTGCCGCTTGGGCGTCGAGTCGTCCTGGCTGAGCTCGCGTTTCCACCGCTCCTTGTTCGCCTTGTACTCCTTTTTTCTGTGCGCGTCGAACGCCTTACGATCGATGTCCTGGCGGCCCGTTATGTCCTTGATCAGCTTCTTCTCCGCCGCCTGGTGCTGCTTCTGCTTGCGCTCCAGCTCCTGCTGGTGTTTGATCTAAGCAAAAATATCCGCTTATTTAACCTCAAATAAATTCACTGAGGGGTTATTATTAGGTGAAACAGTCATTTATAGTTATTTTGAAAATAAGGAAATTTTTCAAATATTTAAAAAACTTAAAAAACACTAAAATTTATTTCTTAAAAATTCAGTGTCCCACCGTTTTTGCATCGTAACTCGATTAGTTATAATGCAATGGACAGTGCTCATTTTAAAGGTCCTTCCAAGCATTACAAAAAAGTTTTATAAGGTTTCTCTGAAAAACGCAACTGTTTTTCGTTATTTAACGTTGAATACTTTGAACCAAGTCGATGCAAAAAAAAGCCTTCTTCAACGAGCCATAATTCACTTTATTTTGGACCTAGAGCATTCATGAAAAAAACCTCGAGAAAAATCTATCACGAATTTGTAGCAAATTTACAATAGTTACAAAGAGATTATAAATGACAAGCCTATGAAATAACGAAAAAACAATTTTTAGCGGTTTATGCGTTTATAATAACTATTGTCAAATATCGCTATGTGGAACTGGGAAAAATGAAAATATTGAAAAATTTATATCTTAATAAACCCAAGCGAGTCTTAATTTCATATTGTTTTGCAGAAGTTTCATGTGCGGTTTATAGAACACCTTACCGATAATTTTTTCGGCAGCTCATAAAATTCAGAGATTCGAAAAATGCTTCATTACAAAGATACATACAAAGTTAACAAAGAATAATTGTATAAACACGCAATTATTTATTCTTGGTCAATTATTAATGCGTTGTTGTCATTGGTGGATTTGCAAATTGTTAGGAAATAGTCGTGAGCTTACCTTGTTGTAGCTATAGCTGCGTATAGCCACAACAAGATCACAGAAATATAACGAATTAGAATATATAGAGTATAAAAAACTTTCAACAAATGATAATAAGTACTTACCATACAAAATTTCATGCAAATTTGAGCTCCACATATTAACAATAATCATATAAGCTTTTTTACGGCCACATTTGATTAATATCTAATAAATTCTTCAAAAAATTGTATAGAAAACACGTAAAACAGCATGTGTAATACGGGTTGCCTATATCATTATTCATTAGACACAGCATAGCAGTGTGTCATAAGACACATAGCAGTAGAGTAGTAAGTGTTGCCTATATGCATTAATTATTTATAAAATACATTGATATTGTATATTAAAATAAAATAAGCTGTTTTCAATTAAATATTTCTAGTTTATTAATAAGTTTATTAATCTGTATAATAATATCTCTTTGTATAGATAGATATAACATATTTCCAAAGTTGGTATGTTAACTATGTTTCTTGTATGTTACTTCGTTACAAAGATGTTTCGTGTCAAAATTTGTATCAAAAGTTCCAAATTTATTAATATTTTTAAAACTACTTCAGATATTTAAATGAAATTTGGAACATTTGAATAGCTAATCTATACCCTGGTTCCGAAATAGAGTGACTCTTTTTTTACTTTTTTTTCTCTTTTTTAGACTCTTTTAGACTACATTTTGAGTCGATTAATGCGTCCCGATTTCAGCAGTGTGTAGGAGACCAAATGAGGACGCTTTTCAAAATACATGGGCAGGAATCAGCACTAGATTGTATAAGACAAAATCTTTGGGGAAACTAAAAATAGACCGAGATTGCATATGGTATGGCATACAAACCTGGAAAGGAAAAACAAAACCTTTGAGCCGTTTTTTAATTTTTTTTTACTTCTTTATATATTAAATTATTTATTTTAGTAATCGATTTACATTTTTTTTTGTTTCTCCAGGTTACTAATTTGTATGATTAGGATTACCAACTTAAATAAAGATTCTTCTTCTTAATATATATATTACGTACATCAATATGTCATTTATTACCAAATAAATGAATTAAAAAATGTCCGCTTATTCCTTACCTGAAGTCTCTCCAGCTCCTTACTGAAGTTGGCCAACAGCACTTCGTACTCCTTATCCAGCTGATTCTTGTGACTCTCCATCTCCATCTTGCACTTGTCTTCCAGCTTGAGCAGAGCGCTCTGGTGCTCCCGCCTCATCCTCTTATAGCCAGACATCTGTTCGTGCATCTCCTCCTTACCAAACAAAGACATATAATTAAAACTGCCGCGGCAGTCAGCGACGTAGGGCTGGGCAGAGAGAATAACTGAGTTACGACATGCGTCCAATGAGAACGAAAAACCGCGGCCTCTAAAGCGCTGGTTAGTAGACAGTGGCATTAAATTTACAAGAGTTCCGAGCCTTCATCGACAGAAGGGGTGAAATCGCTGACGCCAACGTAATCGACCTCATTCGCAGCGAGCCTTATGCTTCATACATCTGGTATGAATGTGCCATTTTCTTCGCCCCATATTACGCCTTGCGGGTGACTTAATTTAATAAAATTACACGTATTATGGCTGTAAACGTAGCTATTCTTTGTCAAAATGAAGCCTCGGAACATAACAAAGCCATGGCAAGGTAAATTAGCGGATAAACTTTCGGAGACCATCACCTAAAATGTCTCAAAACTCATAAACTAATGCGATAAAAATTGAGATTAGTAGCAGATCTATGTGAAGATATACAACAAACGCCTACCTGCATGTGCTCCTTCTGCTGCTTCGTGACGATGCTAGTCGTTCGGATGGTGGCGAAGTTGTTGGTGCCGTGATCCGAGATAGCGGCAGCCGTAGCGTGGTTGATCTGCCTGTGGCGTCTCGTCGTGCCGTCTTCCCCGCCTGCAAATACTTTTACTTTACACAGTTACGTAAATTCAAGCAACGTTACAGATTCGGCACCGTACCTGCTGGCAAGCTGTTGGTGCTACTAGACTGGCTGCTAGCGGACACTCCGACGGAGTGCACGCTGTGCTCTGATGTCACCGAATTGCTCTTCGAGCTGTCCCCGCCCGTATGTTCGTCAGGGGTGTCGTCAACATCTAAAGGATTTTCATTTACGTTAGAGAACTACATATACTATAAAGCGCGGAAACACAATATGACTTCCAGCTAATTCGTAAAATCATACAGATTTATACTAAAATACAGAATTTCGCGACACAAATGAATTGTTTATCAAAACAAAGGTATATGGGACGAAGATCATCATTGTCACCTACCTATAGTGCTTTCCGTCTCGTAGTTCTCTACCATGAGTATCTTCTTCATCTTCCTATAGTTTAAGTTGTCCAGGTCTCTGACGGCAGCCTTGGTACGCTGTATTAGGTCCGTGAGGACGTTGGGAGAGCGATTTCTCGTCACAAACTGATGAGTGAGCAGCTTGGACGAAGTGGGACGCTGTACTGGCGATTTCTAAAAAAAAAATCACATTTATCTAACATTTTGCCAATACTACCTTCATTTACCTGTAAGCAGGCCTCGACAAAGTGCTTAAACACGTCCGTCCACTCGCTGGAGGACAACGTTGGGGACTCATTTTGAGCAATGTGGTACAGAGCCGACATGGCATTCATGTTGAAGTACGGCGGCTTGCGCTCCGCTAACTCTATGCAGGTAATCCCCAATGACCAGACGTCCACCTTACCGTCGTACTGACCCTCGTCCATCGCCAGTATAACCTAACAAAAATTTAATTTTTAATTTCCATTCACACGCATGGCGGTAGTTCAAATGTACTATTGATCACATAATCTATAAGTTCGTTTCAACTACACGCGCAAGCAGTAGTTCAAATGCACTTTAAGGAAAATCACCTCCGGCGCCATCCAGTAAGGCGTGCCCACGAATGAGTTGGCCGGGCACTTGATAGAGGCACTGCCAAAGTCCGCCAACTTCACGGTTCCGTTCTCTGTCAGTAGGATGTTCCCCGCTTTGACGTCCCTGAAGAAATAAATGTTAGCGATCATTTCGATTGCCATGGTGATATTTATTGACATAACTCCACATGCTTTTGTTTCTCATTATAAGTTCGAGTAGTTAATCTATACCTGTGAATTCTGCCGTATTCGTGCAAGTAACTCAGTCCGTGCAGCACACCGTCGCATATTGCAGCAATTTCGTCCTCCTTCAATGGTCGCTTGTGCACTTCGATTATATCTGAAGCCGATCCGAGGCAATATTCCATCACAAGCCATGCTGTGTTGTCCCGTAGATAACACCCCTTATATTCGATAGTGTTCGGATGCTTCAACTGCTTTAGAAACCTACAAACGACAACGTTAAAAAACATGTACGATAAAATTGTCAGTTTCCTAACCGTATTTCCTTCAAAATATCCTGCCACTTCTCTAAACTCTGCTTGCCAAGATACGACATCTTCTTGATAGCCACGATCTCCCTGGTGAGGAGGCATCTCGCATAATACACCGCCCCGAAACTGCCATGGCCTATTTCACGCAAGTCCTCAAATATCTTCTCGGGATCGTGCTTAAAGAACAAATCCGCTATATCGGGATCTCTCAGGCTACCTGGTCTCGGGACAGGCGCCATGACGTCCAGTACAGTCGCTATGCTGACATCTCACTGAAAAATCAAAGCACATCCTCAAGTGGAAGCATTTTTTCTGTCCATAAACAACTTATTTTGACAGACTCTTATCACTTATTCCTTATAGCAACAATTTGTGTGGAAAAATAGCAAACAACAGAAATACCCCTAAAGATAATTCCAAAACCTTTTGCTTGCTTTCCTGCAGTACTTGAGTAATCCTTCCTTTTTTTAATGCTTATGCAGGTCCTTACAAAAGATTAAGTTTATCAAATAAAGAGCTTTTACAGGTGACTCACTAAACAACAATGTTTAAAAAAGTGATTCTTATTTGGACATGTCATCAACTGAAAGACAAGAGCTGCATTAGTGGTCCCTCAAGAGTAGTTCTTTAATTGCTTAGATATAGAAATAGTGATGGAGAAATATATATATATTTGTGATTTATAGTACACAATTTCATTAATTAGAACCTCATTTTCGCGACTTATTAGTAGCAATGGGACGTGATAAGACGTTTTCCAGGAAGTGTTGTTTATCAGTAAATGATAAACCAAGCAAAAATGTAAAATGATATAATTTATCAATCAGCAATTCCAATTTTCCTAAAATAGCACTGTTATCTGAGTTTCCACAGTCTGCATGGCTCCTTGAACGATTCAGATGGTAAATTAGCACGGGTCGCGTTTTGTTTCTCAATTTTAAATCATTTGTTATTAAATCGCCTACTGACATTGTCACAGAATCAGTTACGCTTTCCCGTTATTTTAATTTTCCCGAAATTAAACAGCTGTGTGAAGGGCTAGATGATGGTGGTAATTACGGAATGTATACTGCAGTATTTAAATGAGCTATTAAAAATATCTTGGAAAAAACTTACAAATTACTGCCGATGAAAATAAAATGGCTGCCGATTTTTTAATTTCCTAGGATCACTTTTTGTCACTTTCAGTCAAACGCGGCACATTTTTCCTCATTTCACACTG
This sequence comes from Tetropium fuscum, assembly GCA_964058915.1. Taxonomy (NCBI): domain Eukaryota; kingdom Metazoa; phylum Arthropoda; class Insecta; order Coleoptera; family Cerambycidae; genus Tetropium; species Tetropium fuscum. Next base: position 632,181 of record CAXKVY010000253.1, on the reverse strand, counting down.
CAGAGTCGCGTAAAGTACGTAACTATGACTTAATTCACATGAAATATCTCTACGGAGGAGGTTTTATTACAAATTTATTATAAAAACAAATTTACAACAAGGACTGATCTGTCACAAATGAAGACACTCCGTTAACCTCAAATTTGCCATTCTCAGTCGATAACTGGTCATTTCCACCACGATTCTCATCACAATTTCGTTTAATGCTGTCGGGTTATTGTTTAAACGGTCCTTGGATTTGTTTTTAACTTATTTTGTAAAAAATATCACAACAAATACGAATGAAATATTGCAAAACCCCACCCTAAAATGAGATTTGCCCTCGATGTCGGTAAAGCAGATTCTTTCCAGCAATTTTAGGCCATATGCCGCCCTCTGCCAATTAAGGCGGAAATAAACCACCATCGACCCCGGCATAAAAAAGATTTCTTTGAAAACAACCGCTGGCAAAATAATTTTTTTGAAAAATACACGGATCTTAGGGGACATGTACCTAGAGCTGGCTAGAAAGGATTATATGACGGCGTTGTTGCACATTTTTCATTTTAATTTTAAAAATTATTACCATTTTAAGGCCACAGACATTAATTCTGCGGCACGGCCTACGGAAATGATATTTTAATTATTACATTGCGATTTGTTTGATACAAGTTGCCAGGACAACGCCATGGCTACATTGATTAGTCCTATTTACTTTTTACACCAAATCACATATTAAGTATTTTTTAACAATTTTTACAAGTAAAATTCTAGATTTAGAAAATGACATTGAGTGCATTAGCTGCAACAATAACATTTTGCATTATTTTCGTAAGTCATATCGACTGCAAATACGTGGAAGGGGAGTTAAACACCAGAGAAGTGAGTAATTGCAAGTGCTATCAGGTGTGTGTATTAATATTTGATTTAAGAACTGGGCTTTCCTGGCGCGGTTTTGTTTTTTGTCAGACGATGGCCAGTTTGATTACGAGATAGAGTTCAATGAGGACCAAGGAGATCCCAATATTTTGCTGTATTATGATACAGACGACCAGTGGCCTGCTGTATACAAATCAAACAAGGTAATTAAATCAGGTCTAGTTATAGCACATGTTATGTGGTTATAGTCTGTAGTTTGGGCAAGCGTGTTAGCAGAACAGGCGTGTTAAACTGGTTGCCTTTTATCATTCTAGACTTGCGAAGAGCGGGAAGCAGTTTTGAATATTAGGCAGAATCAAATCGTGAATCTCACGGCTCACATATTTACCTACAGGGATATTGCAGGATGTTCTTTCTTACCTAACCAACATACTACATCAGTTCCCACTTATACATTGAACGTGCCAAGTTTGCCAACGCCAACAACAACTTTAAAGAAAGGTACATAATAATGAATAAGTAGAATTTGATTAATCGCACTTTAGTGTCGCAACTATTTTCGCCCATGGTGGCGCTGCAATCTTACCAAACACAGAGCAGTGGTGACTTTCCAAAACTAGGAACACAAGTAGGTGTGTGAAACAAGTCGGGTCACAATAAAAGTCTGACCAAGAAGACCAAGCTATGTTTTGTGTGCGATCTATTGTAGATCAGTGGCGAAGCCATATTCGATTCATTACTTTAGATTGTTTGATCTTTCAAGGTTATCATTACACTGCATCGGAGTAAATACAATCAGATTCATTACACTGATTGCTAAGCTTACATCGAACTGATCTGTTTCGTCCATATAATCCGTAAGATTGTTAGAATTTGCACCTACAGTTTCGTGTACGAGCACGTGCGTATACATACCTGCGTATGTCTAAAAAGAGATAAATCTTTAGGTGTATTTCAACTTATTTTAATTTTTGCGTCACTTTCCCATCCTTACCTATGCCCTATCCAGTGTATATTACAAATCTGTGGTGTACCATGAAAAAAGATACGTGTACGTGGTCTCCTTGGCATATGGTCTTCCAAGGAGGACCTGCTTGTAACAGAAGCTGAGTAGCTATGTACGGGATACTCTTTCAACCGCGTTCACTCTGATTCAAACCATTCGGATATTTTACTTTGGAGTAAATGGTGCAAATTTTCACGCATTCGCATATTACCATGTGAAGCATAAATAGTTGTACAATCAAAACAATATAATGTAAAATTATTAATTGGTGTTCATTTATAATGAATGAAGAAGGAAATAATCATATTTTGTTGTTCAACATTATTGGTAAAGTACGAATTATTACTATAAAGTAGGATTGTTCAACAGTTCATCCTTGAAATAACCAATTTTAATTGGTTGTTCCCCAATAAACATTCTGCATCCGAGGATTCATCTTTAAAGTACATACATCTATCGGTAATTCTGCACAAGAAGGCTAGAACATCTTCATCCCGCAATTAAGTATCCACAAATGCGCATGCGCGGTCGGAACGCTGTTTCGCAGTATACTAAACAATAATTATACTGTGGCTGTTTCACATATTTTGTGGTTCATATTCTATACACAGTTGCCAATTCACCCGCACTACACTTACATCTGCAATTAGGTAGGTATTGGGATTTTAAATCCATATGGCGTTAATTATCATTAAAATAAATAATTAAAGTAATTTTTGTACATATTGACGAAAACAATTATACCACATAGCTGCACACATTAATTTCTCGTTAGATATCCTAGACAAAATATGAAAATGGTGAATTATGGAAAATAATACATAAACACTTAGTTTCATTTTATTTAATTCAACTATCACCTAAATTTAAAATTATTAATTATTCCTACATTCATGTATTTGTTTTGCCTGAATGCAATTATACACTGGTTGGCTGAATGCAATTATTTCTCCCGTGTTTTTACTGGTGTCTATCGTAAGCACATAATTCGATATTTATATTGATGTTCTATTATCAAACATGCTATTATAAAACCTTGTAACATAATATTCAAATATATAACCTTAAAATCTAGCAAACATTCCAAAAATGGAAATATGACAACCGTGTATGTGCTTAGAAACTGTCATTTCTGTTAGACAAATATTAATCTATGTGTGAGACACACCGTCACAGAAATGATACAGCGTTCTGGCCGCGCATGTGAAATTATGGATACGTAATATGCAGGATTACCCATTAAACCCATTTGTCTTATACAAATTGATTAGCGGAGCAACGGTTTTAAACATATTAATAATTTAACAATAAAAAGGACTACGCATTACGCAACTATTTGCCAAACGTCTGGCTTTTGACAATTTGACTCTTTTTGCTCGGTTATCACGTGATCAAAATTCACTCCTGCTTCAATCCAATTGTGATTTGCAATGCTGGTTCTCCATGTCCCTGTGCCGAACGCGCCTATGGTCGGAGACTGACCAAGATCCCTAAACTCCTTTAATGACCGAGTGCAGAGTCTGCCAAAGTCGACCAATTGGTTTCGCAAGAATATTTTTAGATTGCGTTACAGGAATTTTGTCACAAGGTCACTATTGACCAAGTGCTGAGATAACCAAATTGCGTGTATACAAGATTTAAGCCATTATTGCTATTTCTGCGGCCAAATTGATACTGGCGCGAGGTGCTCGTGATGGCATTGCTTCCGAGATCGGCGGCAAAATCCAAATCAGTTACTGGTTGACGAAATAATTATAGGCTCCGTTAATAATTCTGCGACTTACAAATGGCATTAAAGTCAAACACATTGTGCTCTGACTGCCCTGCCTGTATAGAATACTAAATACAAATAATTTATATAAAAATACGATTACACATATTTTTTTTGTAGGTATTGTAACCGTGACGTCAATATCAAATCCTACTAGTATTATTTCTACTACTGATGAAGCGTGGACTACACCAGTTACTGAATATGTTAATTTGTTTTCTACCACTATATATAATTATGAAACAAATACCGATTCATCGAAGCAGGCACATACAACAACGGACTTTGAAGAGTACACAACATTCACCACGGAAAGTTTGAAGATAGATTACTCTCATTACAGTACGATCACAGAGAGCGTTACGACTGTACGTATTTTGATTTACCATCGTCTAGTCATGATACAAAGATAATGGTATGTCAGCGCGCAGGTAATGTGACGTCAGGTGGACTACGACATTTACATACAGAGACATATTAATACGGGTCCCTACCTACCTACCTCAACATCATTTAGAGCATAGTTTTGGCCATTCATCATGTGAATAACAATTAATTTTAGTAGGGATGAATTTTGCAAATTAATTTTTTCCTTGTCCGCGAAATAATATGAAAAACACGTATGTATGTTTTTTAAAACATACATTGCGCAATTAAATCAACGGCTCGAAATATAACCATGAAATTTTGGCTACTTATAGAAGACATTACAGTGCTTCCGATGGCAAAAATTAAGTTTATAAATACGAGACGTTTTTGAAAAAATTAGCCTTAAAATCGCTACTAGCAAATCTGTGCACGGAAAACTTCACGCTTTTTTAACTTTCTGAAGCGAAACTATTGTCACGCCTCGTATGCTCTAAATTTTTCGAAGCTCTTCGCACTATATGTTCTCTATGACAGTAGCAATGTATGGTTACCATCAAAAATCCGGGACACCTCTGTTTCTGGTTTCCACGATTTTTGTAACTTTTCGAAGGGAAACTATTGTCACACCTCGTATGTTCTAAATTTTTCGAGGTTCTTCGCACTATATGTTCTATAGGACAGTAGCAATGTAAGGCTACTATAACAAATCCGGGACACCCCTGTTTCTGGTTTCCATGATTTTATATATATATATATATATATATATATATATATATATATATATATATATATATATATATATATATATATATATATATATATATATGTATATATATATATATATATATATATATATATATATATATATATATATATATATATATATATATATATATATATATATATATATATGTATATATATATATATATATATATATATATATATATATATATATATATATATATATATATATATATATATATATATGAATATATGGAATGAGATATAGACAAAACTATGAATCAGTTTAAAAAAATCAGCACGCTAGGACTTATGGTTTTCGAGAAATCGAATTATCAATGCACTGCATTTTTGTAGCGAAAGAAGTGCGAATAAAGAACAAAATAATGCATTTAAAAAAACACTATACTTGAATTTTAAATTACCACATCAGACGTACCTAATCACATAAATATAGTAAGTATTATCTACTATTATTATCTACATACCTACTATTCTTTAAATTAATTTTATCCACTCTTTTGCACGCAGTCGCCCATTGTTTTGAGAACTCTTCAATCTTAGGGAAGCGATAGTATTTGAGGTTATATACTTCCTTTAGTATTTCGACTATTATTACAACACCTCGCGACAGTATAGGTTGGCATTGTTTAAAAAATTGTAGCACGTATAATAATACTCACACTTATCCACCTCTGTGTATACCTACACAAAAAGCGAAATCTGGTCAATTAATTTTTAATTTCAATTTGAAAACATTAGTAGGTAGGTATTTTCATTAGATTCTGTAAAAATGGCCCCTAAAATCATGTTAGTCAGAAAACGTCATGTGGATTACATGCGCACGACTGACCAATTTTGGTTAGTCAACCTGACATACCATTATCTTTGTATCATACGTCGTGTATGGTCTGTGCATGCGTCTACTAATAAAGTCGCCTACGAGCGGCGAAAACAATGCCCGGTATATAATAGTACATTACATACTGAGCGGGAAAGTACTCTATTTCAGCCGAGCGGCAAGGTAGTTTACCGAGGTGCGAAGCACCGAGGTAAACTACAGACGCGAGGCTAGAATGAGTTCCCGCGAGGTTTGTATACTATTTTACTCACAATCGGTTAGTAGTTTATGGATTTCTAATACTCACAATCTACCAATAATAATTTCGTTTCAAATATCCATTTTCATTATGTGATAAGATGAATTATTTTAAGTAACCTGTGAGATCGTTGCTAGGTAACAAAACAAGTTTGTTGAATCTGACATTTAGGCGATACACGAGGCCATTAATTGTACATATAATCAAATTGTGTTTATTTTACAAAAATGTCTGATAGTGAATTTGAATGTACGCCACCAGAAGTGCGGGTAGCTGCAGAGAGAGCTACTGAAGGAATAATTCCTGAAAAAAGCAGGGAGAGGTATGAAAACACCTATGAACTATACAGTAAATGGTGCGTGGCTAAAGGTGTGCAGCATACCTCTGAGACGGTACTTCTTGCTTATTTTTGTGAAATAAGCAAACAAAGTAAAGCCTCCACATTATGGTCAAGATATTCGATGTTGCGAGCAGTATTAAACTTTAGGCATAATGTTGATATTAGTAATTACGCAAAATTGAAGGCATTTTTGAAAAGGAAGAATGTGGGATATCAAGCTAAAAAGTCAAGTGTTTTTTCTGAAGCAGACATCGATACATTTTTAAACAATGCCCCGATAGAATATCTTCCTCAAAAGGTAATTTTAATTTATTTAGTGCATATTAAATATATGTTATATTAAATTTTTTTAAGTTGCTTTAATTATTGGCATTTCCGGAGCCTGTAGGTGCGATGAACTTTTAAAAATGAAAATAAGTGACCTGGATATTTTAGAAAATCGAATTATAATAGTGATTCCTGTCACAAAAACCTACTCTTCCCGTACATTTGTAATTACAAAATCGGAATGGATAAATATAATAAAGCAATACTGTGACCTTCGTAATAACATTGACTCTGATAGATTTTTTTTACAAATAAGATTTGGTAAAATTACACGACAGCCTTTTGGGCATAATGCTATAGGAAGTTTTCCCAAAAAAATAGCAACTTATTTAAAGCTGGAAAACGTTAACAGGTTTACAGGACATTGTTTTAGACGTACTTCAGCAACATTATTAGCAAATACAGGTGGAGACATCCTACAGTTGAAAAAGTTGGGGGGTTGGAAATCCAACACCGTAGCAGAGGGATATGTGGAGAATTCATTACATGGACAAATAAAAATTGCTAATATGTTGTCTCATGTAGAAAATCCAGAAACGTCGGCGTCTTCATCTATTTCTGAAACTCATAATTTTGAGCAACACGGTCTTACTTTAACCGTTAATAGTAATCATAATTCCAATGTAACTATTAATATTTATAATTCCAAATAGTTTTCTTTTTGTTATTGTTGTTGTTGTTTCTGAATTAAATAAATGTTGAGTGGATTCTATTCTTTCTAAACCATCTTTTAATCAAAAATGACATTGACATTTCCAGGTAAGAAAAGTGACAGATGCTAGCCGGGAAAGTACTTTCCCGGCTAGCTGGGAAAGTAAAGTAAGTAATAAGTCGCTTCCCGATTACTTCAAAGGTTAGAAATCCATAAATTACTAACCGATTGTGAGTAAATTACTATTACTATCATGTAATTTTAAAAATGTGGCATGTCTTTCACCGTTGCTCCAAATTTGTTTATGCCGATTCTCGGTGAATGATATTTCCATTTTAGAATTTAAAAAATTATATCGGTTGCTATTTATCCCTAGGACAAAGACTCAAATATTTCTTAACTAGGTACAGTATACAAATTTACAGACTTAAAATAGATCCATGACAGGTATTATTAATCTGTAATTTACATCGTGTAATTCTGCGGCGTGACGAGCACCTACATTAACTCCCATTATTAAAGCAACCAACAATAAATTAGATAATTGAGTAAACGATAATAACGTTTAAATTAATATTAAAACAATTGACCATATTAGTTAGGTTAGGTTAGTAAAATCAGGGCGCGAAATTGGAAATGGGTTCCTAAACACCATCAAATTTGACTGCCAAATTGTTTTTTAGACCTATGAGTTTATACAAATGATTTTAATTTAAAATGTCTGTTTTCCATGGACATACGTCGCGTATTAGATTTAACATTTAAAAAAGTCAGGTTAAGCATTATGTTATGTGATTGTCGGTGGGTCGTTCATTTATTTATTTGTTTATTACCATTTTGGTCAATGTTTATCGATTTTTTTATATTAATGATGTAATAATATAATACCTCTCGATACCTACTTTGTACAATTTTATAAAAGAAAAATGGAAAAAATGGATCAAATGTGGAATTCTCATATATCAATAATAATCTGGTAAGTACCTACCTAGATACCGGATTATTATTTATATGGGCACATATGTTATGCAAGGTTTTTCATTAACTAACTAAACAGATACCGCACAGCAAACGTGATATAAAATCAAAGATAATACTAATAGAAAAGGCTCGGAAAAACAATTGTATTGTGCTTTACACCTTTCGATCGATTTTTTGCAGTTATTCATTATATATGCATACTTTGTTCAGGTCGGGGAAACCAAGAACAAGATGCAGTTGATCCTGATACTGAATAATGTGCTTTTAATAAATTTAAGTAGGCATCAAACTAAGGAGATTTTAAGTGACCAGAGTTTAGGCTACATATTCTGGCCACGCGGGACGTCCATAAGGTAGAGGCCGGGAAAATCAAAAATATAACGACCATGACGTGACAAGACCGGTCTGAAAAAGATTTTACACTATTTTACATCAAGTCATCTATGAAGTACCATGCACTGGGATTCTAAAAACCATTCCCTACGTATTTCTCGATATGGTAGGATAGAGATATACAGAATGTGTAAGTTAGATAGAGTAAGTAAGATCGGACGTGAACCAACGAATCCCGCATGCAACAGAGTAGTTAGTTAAGGCGTCGTCTGCTGCTTGTTGATTATACTCGTAAAACGTTGTATGTTTTTCGCAGTTTTTCCTTAGAGCTTCTTACTCTATTTCAAAGTTGTAATAAAGTTACAATAATAATTGAATGTGTAAGACTAGGTACCGGCATTGGCCATTTGTCAGAAAACGTCGCGCCACACAACAAAAACAAATCTTCCGATGTCTATTTCACGAATTATCACCAAGAATTAAATACATTTGAGATGTCTTACACATTCAATTATTATTCTAACTTTATTACAACTTTGAAATAGAGCTTTTTATGTATGATGTAAAATAGTGTAAAATCCGGTCCTGTGACGTCATATTTTTTATTTTCCCGGCCTCTACCTTACGGAGGTTGCGATATAGGTATATAGTAAAATAAAAATTTCTGCTACTCATAGGAACTATCTAGTACTGAAGACCACAAACTGGTGGCTATAAAGAAAAGATCGCTACCGAACAAACCAATACGTCATAGGATGGTGCGTAGTGGCAGGACGATATTCTGCCAGAACCATAGAAGATTTAAAAGTGCTAGGGAGCGCTGGTGGTTTATAGCTGTCAGCAATTGCAACGGAACAAAGGCAAGTATTAACATAATAATATAATTTTTAAGAATAAATTAAAATATATTATTTTTGTATATATAATTGAGATCAAATAAATATACATAGTTATTATCTGCAAGGGCATTCATATAAAGTACAAGTTCCTAATGACAAATGGCCGTCCAGGGGACTACTGGCACGAACACTTCTCCGCAGATGAGTTCTGTAAGAATCCGAATATCTCATAACAGATGAAAAAAATTAAAACACCACTCTTTCAGATATCCTACCAGTCTTGATGGCCTTTTCCATAGCCTACTCCTTCCTGATGCTGGGGATAGTGATGTGTTCCGTGGAACTAAAGTCGCGGCAGCTGCTGCACACGTCTTACAAACTATTTGTACTGTCCGTCGTACTGCAGCTGTTTGGAATACTGTTTCAGAGCGTTTGCTACCTGAAGTATGCTGTAAGTGGTATGCCGGCACTAAAAGTAAAAAGGCTTGGTATGTGTTTATTTTACCATTAAAATTGATACTTTAAAACGCTTAGGTTACTTGCAGGAGCGATATTAATGGGTGCTTCCGAGACATGCTTCTTACTTCTGCTCCTCCTACTAGCCAAGGGCTATACGATAACACGGGGCAGGTTGCCGCTCCGTGCCAGTGTCAAGCTGACTATTTTTATGTGCCTTTATATTGTGACTTACATATCAATCTTCATCTACGAGGCAAAGGTACGTTAGCTTTAGGACCTACCTTGCGATATATTTACATCGTATTTTCAGGTGTTTGATCCAGGTGAGGTGTTGTACATGTATGAGTCCCCAGCGGGTTACGGCTTGATTATTTTACATGTGGCAGCGTGGTGTATGTTCATCTACTCCACCATATTCACGTTAAAGCACTACCCCGAAAAGGTAAAATACAGAGTATCTATGTTGCTCATCTAATTGTTTATGTTTTAGGGGAACTTCTACTACCCGTTTAATATCTTTGGCACCGTCTGGTTCGTAGCCGGGCCAGCGTTCATACTGTCCGCCAACACCTACATTGACAAGTGGGTGCGAGAGTCGGTTGTCTGTGCTGTGCTCTTGTTTATATCCTTCGGCGGTCACCTGATGTTTCTAGTATGTAGTCCAATTTTTTCATACATGCTTGCTCGGCCATAATCTTCGTCCTGCAAACGCTCTTAGCCCAGCCACAGAAGTAGGAATCTTCTGTGGCCCAGCTTCTTTGCTTCTCATACTTGTGTTAATTCATTGGACCCTGGGCAACTCCGGGTCTGTAGAACATTGACAGCTCAAACTCAAATACAACTTATTTCAAACTTCAAACAATTATTCTTGTGGTCAAACTTCAAGTAGTTCAAATGCATCAAGGACATAAAGCTCGGTTTACACAATCCCGCAGAGATCATAATTGATGACTGACAATCACGGACATTGGACATTAAGTCCGGTTCACACACACATAATATATTATGTTTCAAATCACATGTGTGGATTATAGTATATATAGATTATATCATAGTGTGTATATAGAGACAAACAAATAATAATATTGATATGATTGAAATAAATACTAACTAATTGTAGATACTAACCATGCCGTCTGTGGCCAACAAGAACTTTCCATACCATGTGCGGACCACCCAGATAGGTATAATGGAGGTGATGGGTGCCACTGGCACAAGTACTATCGAGCAATTTGGGCATCACGTTTACGAACCTACCACGACAGTGCGTGAGCAAACTGTTATCATTCCCTTGACCAGAAGAACCGAGGAGATTTTTGAAGGTATGCGTACATGTACCAAGTCACAACTATTTAAAATGATAAGTCACTATCTCAAACTGAACAGTTTTAATTACTTGTTACTTGGTCTTGTCTATAAGAACGTTTAATGTAAAACTGACTAGTGTAACCGTCGCGGATCGGCTGGGCCTTATGTACTAATTTCAAGGGTCTAGAAACTTCTGAAAGCTTCTCCATTATTCCATCCCATTCTAGTTTGTATACAGGGCGCCTCGAAAAGGTCTACAAGGGGCGTATCTGGGTTATTTGAAGTGCTAGAGGGTTGAGACTTCACCCTTGGAGGGCATCTGGGGGTATCTGGTACCCCCAGATGCAATGTTGCCACATCGTCGGGTACTGCGTTGCCAAATTGTGCAGATTTTCCCTAGATCTAAGGAATTTGCCGAATATCGTGCAGAATCACTTCTGACGATTCCGTAACAATATATTTTTTTTGTCAGTAATGATCAGTAATTCCATTGTTTTACGATTTTTTTCAAGTAGGCCGAGTGACAGATAAACGTCATTTTTTTGGTAGGTATGTACAACCAAAGGGCTTTCAGGAAGAATATACAAAATGACCATGCCGTTGAGGAGCAACAAAACGCTAGGGATATAGCGTTGGAGAACGTTATCAACTGGTCGTTGGCTAAAAATTTGCCTGCCTTGGAGGTCCCAAATTTTCAGAGGATCCACAATAGGAGCTCTACCGGTAAGTAGGTACCGGGTTTTCCCGTATATTTTGACAATTATCTACAGGGTTTACTAAAAACAAATGCAAATACAAAAGTTTTAGGATTTTTATGTTCACCATCAAAATTACTTATCAGAAATAACAAACGACTATCGGAAGCATCAATATTTTAATCAATTATTTTTTTTAATGGAACGCCCTGTATATTTTTTATTTTTTAAAGATTTACTGATTTCAATAATTCCTTACAAAAATTTTAAAATATACAGAATGTTCCACTTAAAAAATTAATTGTTTAAAATCTTGACGCTTCCAATAGTCATTTTTTCTGATAATTTTGACGGTTGACGAGAAGTCCTAAAACTTTTGTATTTGCCATTTTTCTCTACAGTTAAAGTAAACCGTGTAGATGTGGATGTGTCAAAATATGCAGGAAAATCATATAGGCGTAAAGATATGTGTTTCACTTGTTTTTTCTGCAGTGTCTTCACGTTCTGACATAACTGACAGCGGTGACCGGAACCACATGTTAGGCAGAGTGCCGTCGTTTACGCGCAGCAGCAACGGATCGCCTAATAAATTTGACGATTATGTCCAGGATGTCCCTATAGAGTTGTTCACCGTCAGTAAAATGGTAGTGACCACCAACGCTTTAGATAAAAATAACTCTCATGAGGAACATGCAGATGAATTGTAGACAAGTGAGATATTGTGGTTGTCACAATCTTGAGATACTCAATTTGTCCATTCCCATAATTTTCAGTGTGTGTGCTTACATATTTTCTGTTTTGGTAATGATTATATACTTATATGTAATGATTATATATTTTTCTCCAACCGTCACAAAACTGTGGCATTTTTCGACTGTCAGGAGTCTCTAAAGGTTGACATTTTCTTCATACCGACAAAAATTATATCTTAGCAACAAAAGTAGTAACTCTTAATCCTAGAAGTTAAAGTTGACACATTTAAATCCTTAGCTTTATCATCAAATATAAATTATCAGGTGCACTATTCAAAAAAAAGCAATCCACTTGTTCTTTTGTAAATACTCCTGAATTTTCGCTAAATGGGAGATTCCGGTTGGAGAAAAAATAGCATGTTTTATTCGGATTAAAAGTGTATTTTTTGTCTGTCAATTTTGCATCCTCTCGGCTACGTTACGCTTCGCCTCGTAAGTACAAAATTTGCTCGTCAAAAAAGTAACACTTAATCCTAATATAACAATATACTATTTTATATTTCATTCAACTGTAAAAAGTTATATTTCCTCCACAAATTTCTACATTTATTTTATTTTGACATACCTAACCAGAGACAAAGGTTGTCTTTGATCTAAGACTTAACACAATTCCAGAACACCCACTCCGCTCTCCCACAGAGGGGTGTGGGTCTAGAAATCTCCGGTGCGGGGATGACTGATCATAGATTACAAGACATACCGCCCCAGATTATCAGACCCGCGAATCTTCCAATCTCGTATAGTTTTTTTTGACAAGTAATTATTGTTAGCAATGATTTATAGATACCAGAACGCCCGGCCGTCGCGTCGCCTCACTTCCCGTAAGCCCGTTGAAAAAAAGCGATTTAAAAAATCCCGTAGGGTAATTCTGACGCATGAACATTACAAACAATACAAACACACTACGGTGATTTATTGACAGAGAGAGGTTAAATTTGAAAATACTCGAGAAACTTACGTACCTACCATTATAGTATATGCATTATTATAATTACCTAATGTATATAACAAACAAAATGTCTCACTCAGATTATCCCACGTTTCTAAATAAAAGACACAAGCAACGAGCAGTTTGAAATGTAAACATTGTCAACAGCGCACGCTTGTAGTCGTGTTCGCCCATTGGTTGCCGTGAGGCCGCAACGGAATAATGAATAATTATGAAAGTTGGTTATCTTTCTACGGGAGGACGGAATACGGTAGCGGGCTAAGATAATTTATAAACGGTTTAAAGGACCGTGCTATTGCCATAGAAAAAGGATTTTGTATCTGTTTTCTATGGCTATTGCTGAACTTTCTTTACGGGAGAGCGGACGGCAATTTATAAATCAGGCTAAAAATACCTACATTATATGTATTTTTGTAATTTATATTTAAGTTGTTAGGCACAATAAACATGACATAAAAATAATCTAATGTTTTATTTCTATATATTTTTTAAATGTCGACTAGAAAAAACGACTAGATTCACGAGTCGTTTATTTCGCTATTCGAAATAGAATCACAGCATATAAATTTTTGTATATAGGTTGCTGTGATAAGAATATAAGCGACAGCACATAGCGGAGAAATTAAGAACTAATTGAATAAGGCTTCATATACGAGTTTAAATGGGATTTTTCCAATTTTTAAGTCAACATTTTACTTGGTTATTGTGAATAATACCTTTTATGAGTGATACAACATTTTTCCTTATATCATTGGGAACATTTTAAAATGCGTCATAAAAGATGTTTTTATGTATACCTAGGCTATTTTTGTCGATTAATACGCTTCATGGTGGTGGTTTAACCGATTTTGATAGTGACGTCACTATTTCAAAGCACTGTGGATGTTTGTTTTTGAACCAGCAAGCAACTGACAACTGTCAGTTTAATATTATAGTAAACAAGCATTGAAAATTGAAAGATAACCTGAAATGAACTGTGTCGTGTTGTGTTACATCAATCCTTAATATAAAGTCCGAAATCAATTAGAAAATGAATGAGGAAGATACATTATTCCTGTATAATATGTATTAATATATGATTGTTACTATTATTTTAGTAAATTTATAATGAAAATGACAGTACTTACAGCTCATTAGTAACTCTTATGTTTTACAGTTTGAACATCAAAAACACAGAATTAAAACTATACCCTGGTGCCGAAATAGTGTGGAGCATATATGGAGCCGTCCATATGTGGATCACCAGCATATGGACGGCTCGGGAGATGAAGTGCGAAGGAAACGAAATTCCATAGGCGTATCATTTTAGAGGAGGCATTTTTGATCATTTTCAGTTCTCCTCCTCTCAAATTCAATCGCTTACGATTGGAATTATTGGCAACTACTCGCATTTGTCACGTCCATCGCATAAAAACACTAAACACTCGCGTATAACACAAATTATAATTAATTTATATCGCGAATCAACCGTACATAAGACACAATGAAACGCCACTGTCGCGCCAAAACATACATGCATGAAACAGGGCATGCGTCAATATATCCAAGAAAATCCCGCGTCTTTACCTTTGACCAATGAAATTTAATTTAATTTAGAACCGCCTAAAACTCACCAATGAGAGCGGTAGACCCGGTTACTAATGGGTTTCTGCCCACCATTTCTATAGAGTGTACACAAATTTGCACACTAAGAAATTCTGTGATCCATTGCATTGTTCAATTGTGATGGTGGTGTGATATTATGTATGAATCACTCCACACTATTTCGAACGGAAAAAGCATAATCCCGCCAATAATTTTCCTGTGGCTTCCAGTGTCTGAACTTGTGTGCGCAGTTTAACTGAACATAGAAATAAGAAAGTCGAGGAAGGAGGAAGGAAATAAAAGAGAATATAAATTTCCATAAAATAATAAATTTTCGTAAAAGCAATAGTGATTTATTTTATGTAAACAAGATTCTATATTTAATAGAAATCATTTATTAATTATAGGCACTAAAGTAAGGTTCTTCAGTTCATATTCTACAATTTTCTCCCTCTATCCTGGATGTTCTTACTTCTTTGGTTATAAGTCTCGATTAATCAAACACCACGCCACGTCTGTTGGGAAATATGAACGGCGCAGAATCAGATGCAGAAAATCACGTATGTCCTTTGGTCAAAAGTTAAAATTTAAGGTTGCCACTGTGAAAACACAGTTCTAACAACTGACAAAACTATTTTATGGAATGAAATGTATATTGAAAATGTTGATTGAAATACTTGGAAGTATTCAAATATTATTTAAATAGTAATAGTATGTAATAGTATTCATATATTATTTAAATACATCTCGCACCTAAAAGTAAGCATTCACAGCTTTTAATGTAAATAACTATTTCATTCTCCCCCCTAAGAAAGTATACTTTCCTGTTTTAAATAGGCATAGCAAAAGCGAAAGTAAAACATGCTAGGTTATCGTTTGCTAAGTAAGTATGAACAATGGGGTATTTTCGCAGTTTTTTTTAACAATGGGAGCAGAAAGTAAATGGAAAAAGAAGATACCCGTATTTTTTTGTTTAGTTCTAAAACAAGCTGTAAAATAAATAAATAAAATCATGTGACGTCACTAAGCGCAAGTATAAATAGTCCGGCAAATGTAGTGATTTTTAGGCTATTCTGTCTATCTATATATTCTATATAATTGACGGCAGCGACGCCTCACTGCTTCCTGTCGGCCATTGCTGTTGATATTAGTATTTATATATACATATATAACATATATATCTAGTTATTTGTCTATTTTCGCTTAATGACGTCATAGAAATTCAAGCTGCAATTAAACACGTATTTCTGAATATTCCGCATTATATCTTTGGTCAAAAATTATGGAAAAAAATGTACTTGTTGAATATGCAATTACCCATTTTTGTTTTGATTGAGCGAAAATACCCTATTGTAAAATTACAATTATTGTATGTTCCTGAAAGAGTTAACGGCAAATAATGTCGATTCAAATCCTGTTTGAAAGCAACGTCACTGGAATTGTTGACTTGTTTGTCGATTTGCGCAACATAACCATTAAATTCTGTTTCTGAATTTTTGCTTTGCTGAATAGATATAGATTTTTTGGGCATGATTTTATGAGCAACTTCTACTTTATGGGTCAATGAATCTGCTATATATATATCCTTCCACTACTTCTGACGATTTCCACCCACCGTGCCTTTTCATATCTAAAATGTCCACACCTGGGGTCTATGCTAGTAATGTAGAGGACGTTCTTCGACGAGTGGTCAGTGTATTGACTTGGGTTTGAAATTTTAAGAAATTTAGCTATGTCGTACGGAATTTTTGAAATTGTTAGAATAACAATATATATCAATGCTTTTTGTGCAGCTTTGTATCTCCCATGTCTTGAGATAAAAACTTGAAAAAAAAAACATACAGATTCAGAAAAGACTGCTTAACATTTTGCTAGTTCTAAGAGCCACCTTTTTTTGCACTGAATGTATAACTCTCTGAGTCAATGTTACTCCTATAGAGCAAGAAAATTTAGTATCCTGTAAAAAACAGCTGAACCGAGAAGAAACCTGAAAGAAAGAATTTTACTGAGGGCCGTACTTTTTCGCGGGTCTGAAGAAAACTAACGTTAACCTGACCGTAAACAGAAACACCAAACAAAACTATAAATATTATTTATTAAATCATCTGTGCTCCATATTTACAATGTACAATAATAAAATCTCCATTTTACAATTAAATATTATTAAAAAGGTCTTAGACTATATTAATATCTTATATTTATATAAAAAATTCAAACAGCTCTAGCTATTCAACAAGCCCTCTTGTGGACATGATCCATTTTTTATTAAATCACCGAGTTGCACTTATTTATAAAATACACGTAAAACTAAATTATCCAAATAATTTTTTTGGTCCAAGTAGTGCTACAAACAGCTTATTACATAATAGCAAACCCATTTAGATCAACTGATTTCGTTAGACAGAGGGAAGCAATAGGACGATTTTGAGAAATCAGTGCGAGTTTCAATCAAGTGTCAGTAAACTGAACAGATTCATGAGGAAAACAACGCGCCATCAGGCTCTCCAGCTAGTTTGCGCCTAATTTTCCATTTATTAGTGTTATTTTAGCTATTCGATCTATTTCTACCGTTTTTTTTTATTTAACAAATTCTGCGCTTATATATTTTATTATATCATATTTATTGTTGACTTGTGTGGGTGTGGGTGATATTTGCTCTGCAAATTAAAAGAATTTTGTATTTAGGTTTGCATTAAAAGAGTATTTAAATATTTTTTATTGAGTCTCAAAATAAATATGTTTATTATTTGAAAGCTAACTGATAAGATATTCACCTCATGGAACTTTGTTTCCAATATAAATCTCACAGTGTTTAATAAAAAAATAAATATTTACTATAGCAAATTGAACCCTCATTTGACCTCGGGGCTGAGTGAAGTCACACACCCGGAATTAAGTTGGCAGCATTTGTTAGGACGCCTAAGTAGCCCCCGCCCACAGCTGTAGTTGTTTACTCTTAGTTTTGTGGTTATGTTTCCTCTACGGATTGAGTTTTGCTTTGTATCTGTACATTATTGTAAGAAGGAAGCGCAGAAATATCTGCAAGAGTTAATTTTAAAATGGTGGACGAGTTTTACATATCAAATTTCGATTATTTATCAGAAGTCAAGTGTAAACAAAGTCAATTTCAACGTCAACTGTCAAAAAGCAGGGAGCCAACTTTGGAATATAGTACTAATACACCATTGTGTCATGTTCAAGGTCGTAGGCTCTGTGACGTCAATAAGCAAGGATATGTGACACTTTTGAAAAATGTTTTCCATAGAAACGCGCTCAAAAAAAAAACTAAAAACGAGGAGATTTTTTTTACAAAACACAAAGCAATACAAAAAATCAGTGAAATGGCCACCCATTTGTTTCAAGTAGCTTTTTAAGTGTTTTTTTTATGCTCGGCGCTATTGGCTCTGTTGCTTTATGTAAAAGCAGAGAAGAAAAATAATTTACGGGCGATCTGAGGTCGGGAAGTGGAAGGGGGTGAGTTTTTAAGGGTAAAAAATGGTTTATCTCGATTTCCGGCAAAACTACAAGTCCTATGGAAAAAAGTTAAATAGCAAAGTTGTAGGTAATAAAAAGATCTACAACTTTTGTATTAACAGTTTTTTCACATAACCTCAAAATTTATGTGAAGAATTCAAATAAGCAAGTTTTTGTTTTTTTATTTTTATCTATTACAAAAATATTTTTTTTTAAAGAAATTTGGTGAAAACTTACCTTTTTATGTCCCAAACACACTGTAATTTTTTTGATTTAAAAATTTTATTTTTCACCTTATTTTGACTTAATATCGAAAAAGCACCCTCATTTTCAATCGAAAATTCTCGGGTCAAAATATCGGCTTTTTTAAATAAGTCGATGGGCTTTTTGTTCGTTGAAATCTCTACTTACTGATGGTGTAAAAAAAATATACATTGCTCTGGTAAATGTTCTGAGAAAATTCAAAGAAACGAAAAAAACTTTTTTTTTTAATCATTTTGTAAAATTTTCAGCTATTTATTAAAATTTACACTTTAGTTACTCGAAAAACGTAAGATTCCATGTTCCATTGATAAACAAAAAAATATTGCTGCAGCTGTGAAATTGGATGTAAGTTTAAAATGTGGCTGCCGAAAACATGGTTCAAAATGCACAAATTTATGCTCAAATTGTCATGGTTCTGAAAAATGCTCCAATGTGGAAGAAAAAATCTACGGAGAAGTTAATGATTCAGATGAAATTGTGGATGAAGGACCAATGCAGACTGGAAATAATATTGGAGACGAAGACTGGAGATAATATTGGTCTTGAAGATATCGAAGATCTACTAGAATCGGGAAGGTTTGTCGAATCTAGCGATGAAGAAATGCCATGAAAGAGACAAGAACTAATGGATAAGTGATTAGAATTCAAGATAAAGAAAGGGGGGTTCATTTTTTAGGTTCTTCAATTATCTACAACTTTTGTATTGCGGTCAAAAAAATTGCACTTGTAGTTGTTGCTACAATTAGAAACTCAAAAAGCGATTTTTTTTGCATTTCTTTACAGTAATTCGGACGTCATTTTGTTATAAGCAACAATTGGCTGTTTGCAAAACACCTTTGGAAAGATAAAGCTTAGTTTCGAAAATTGCTAGGAAAATCGTCCTTTTTTTTGGAGTCAAATCCAAATTTGACTTGGCTACTACATAATTTGGTAATCCAAGCCACATGGTTCCCATTGATTGGTGACTTACCAATAATTCTTCATCTGTCGCAAGGTTCATGAATATTATTTTTCCGCCTTGTATTGACGCTGTGATAGACACTATTTAAGACAAAGCTATTTACCTAATGAGACTATAGACTAAATTCGCTGCCGAAACACAACATAAGACTAATGAAATTATAATGGCGTATTTAATATAAAAAACAAAGTACAGCATTTGTTTGTTGGATGTTTTTTCTCGTAGCAGAGTCGGCAAAGAGAAACACGATTTTTTTATCATGATCGGTTATTTTTTTCTAATTGCAATTTTTTTGTTTCTTGAGTCGTCCTGATCAAAAGTTTTGAAGCCCAGCAAAGTGTAATAATGGACAGATTTCGAGATATCGGGTATTTTGTCTCACGGGATGAGAACCTCAAAAAATCGTTGTTCTTTTAAATATCTACAGATTTGGTATATATTATTCTACCGGAAAATTGCAGCACACATTTTTTAGAAGAAATCCCCTTTAAATCCTATCTTTAATATTTAGAACAACTATTTTCGCATGTTTTTTGCAATCTTTGTGTTTTATGGATTTGTAATTTTTTTGTTTATGAATGTAACATGGAATCTTAAGTTTTTCGAGTAATTAAAGAGTAAATTTTAATAAATAGCTCAAAATTGTACAATTTTACAATTGTACTTAAGATTCCATGTTACATTCATACACAAAAAAATTACAAATCCATAATGATTAAAAAAAAAATTTCGGTTCGAGTTTTTTTCATTTCCTTGCATTTTCTGAGAACATTTACCATAGTAATGTATATTTTTTTACACCATCAGAAAGCAGAGATCTCAAAGAACAAAAAAGCCACCGACTTTTTTAAAAAAGCAGATATTTTGAAGCGAGAATTTTCGATTGAAAATTAGGATGCTTTTTCGATAATAAGTCAAAATAAGGTGAAAAATAAAATATTTTAAATCGAAAAAATTACAGTGTGTTTGGGACATAAAAAGGTAAGTTTTCACCAAATTTCCTTAAACAAAATTTTTTTTTGTAAAAGATAAAAATAAAAAACCAAAAACTTGGTTATTTTAATTTTTCACATAAATTTCGAGGTTATGTGAAAACAGTGTAAATACAAAAGTTATAGATCTTTTTATTACCTACAACTTTGCCATTTAACTTTTTTCCATAGGACTTGTAGTTTTGCCGGAAATCGAGATAAACCGTTTTTCACCCTTAAAAACTCACCCCCTCCACTTCCCGACCACAGATCGCCCATGAATTACTTCCCTTCATTTTTGTTATATTCTCCTCCTTTTCCAATGGGTTTCATCCTACTATCATTTTTTTTTGGTTACAATAATTTATTATCGGTTTCAATAATAATTTTTTATCGACCCGGGTCTATAAGTATAGAACACAAAATAAAAAACCTCGTTGGAATTTTAAAACGCCTCCTTTTAAATCGCTACAAAAGTGCAAAAAAATATATCCATCCTACATTTTACAGAAGACGCCATCGTTACCACGACCTATTGCTCTTACTTCACGACATTTCGTCCCAGAATAGTTTCTTTTCACTGACTCTCAGCTATCGTATCGTGTAATTTTAAAATATAGAAATTTTACTATTATTATTATTACCTAGAGCACTTAAAACAAACAAAAAATATTCCCCACAATCCGCAACAATTTTCTCACATACTTACATGATATAGAGTAAAAAAAATTAATGTATTTTCCAGGGTTGGCACGAATTAATTCATATGAATTACGTCAACGATTTAATTCGGGAATTATTTCAATTGACTTTTTTTTAAAAAACACGAATTATTTTAACTGTTTTCCAATGGGAACAAATTGCATTATATATCAACTTCAAACGTTCAAACTGAAATATTCGATGGCATTATGGCAACAGGCAACGGGAACCGAGTAGTAGTAGAAGTGTAGTAACAGACAATGCTGCTAATATGGCAAGAATGCGACTGCAAATACAAGAAAAACTGATGATGTAAATGTTATTACATATGGCTGTTCGGCCCATTTATTAAATCTACTAGCCAAGGATTTAAATGTTGAAGGGGTTATGAACAATATAGTGCGGATCATAAAATATTTTAGAAATAACCATTTAGCAAAAGCCGTATTATCTTCTGAAGGTGGATCATCACTTCCATTGCCAATTGAGGTACGCTGGAACAGCGCATGCAACTCACTTGACGCATATTTGAAATACTGGTATACATTCGTTAATATTTGCGAAGAACATCGCAATAATATTGATAATGAGATAAATAAGTTGGTCTCTAACATAGCCATTAAACGTAATGCTGAAGATTTGAAGGCTCGACTAAAACCTATATCGTGCGCACAGGATTTAATGCAAAAAGAGAACTGCACAATCGCTAGATCTGTTGTTATTTGGAAGAAATTAATAAACGATAAAAGACAGCGGCAGCGCTGAGAAAAAAAAAGTTATTTCCAGGTATACACAAGCTGTTGGTAGGTACCACTGTATTGCGCACATGCTAAGTCTAACAAATATTAAGGAAAATGTAAGTTTAACCGAAGAGGAAAAACAAATGGCTTTGGAATGTGCAGCTTCAGAGTTTCCAAACCTGTTACCAGTATTGTTCCGATTCCATGGAAAGTTGTCCCCTTATAATGAGGTCCTGATGCAAGACTCTGTTATTTCAAACATGACAGATATTGAATGGTGGATGTCAACATTTTCACTAACAGAGATAGATCCTGCAGCGCAAAGTAGCATTAAACAACTCATGACAGCAGTAGCTTCTTCCGCAGGTGTGGAAAGAATATTTTCATCCTTCGGATTGGTACATTCGGATCTACGCAACCAACTAGGAGCTGTTTGAAGTTTTTGAGTTTGAAGAATGAAGTTTCTTAATAAGTAAATACGTTGTCTATGTTTTTATTATTTATTTAATCAATAGTTTCAGTTTGTTTTGCAAAAATTTCATGTTTTGTTCTGTTATGCTTTAAGAAGAAAATAAAAGCTCATTTTTTATTGTTTCTTTTATTTTGTTTTAGTAAGCAAATAAAATTTAATTTTTTCAAGTGAATTAATTCAAAAAAGTCCGAATTAATTCAAAGTCGTACTTTTTTGCCTTTTTTATAAAATTCATGACTTATTCCAACCCTGGTATTTTCTTAAAAGGCCTATTTTCGGCACTACCTGGACCAACCAAATGAAAAAAACACGCGTCAAACTAAAAGGGTTAAGAATCTAACCAAAAAAAGGTATATATAAACATAATATATATAGATATATATATATATGTATACGTTTTACCTACCCAGTGGATATATCACAGTCTAGTTAAAGTACATATTAAAAATTTTGAAGTCCACCTTTGGGTAAAATGAGCAAAAGGAGCTGAAGATTGATTTAAGAGACCCCCCGCCCCGCGAGATTCAAGGATTCCAACCCTCCCCCTCCCCGCACAGGCTCATAAAAAATGGACGATGCCCCGACCTCGAATAACTCATTACAAAATCGATACAAAATATGCATATACTCATACGTTTCCTCTTATGCTCACAAATTAACAAGAGAGAAATGAAAACCAACCTCCTACTATGGGTCTAAGGTGAAGCGGAGTATTTTAGAAGTGGAAAGGATGCTGGTTTGTCGCGTTCCGTCGCGTGACAAGTTCCGAGAAGGCACCATTCAGCTGCGTCGTGCAGGAAACGCCGAGGAAAATTTTTTTTAAATGTAAAGAGGCACTTTTGAAAAACGCTCCAACAAAACGGAAATACCCGAGAGTGATGACAGGTCACTGAAATAATAAGAATGGCTAAAGTACGTACGTCGCAGGGGACTAGGGCCGATGGAAAATAACAGCGGCGATACAACGACCATTTTCCTAAGAACCCCTACAAAAATTTCACTAAGACAAACGCTGTACAGAATCATTTACCCCCCGCGACCACCTCTTTGCCATTCCCACTGGTATTACTGCTATTACTAATCTCACCCTTCGCCGTCTCCTTACCCCTATCTATACAAGGCGGCTTCTTCCCGTTATCGCCACAGTCCGTATTCACACTTTTCCGGTTCTCCGAAGCGCCCTGCTCCTTGGATTTTACCTCGATTTTACCCTCGCCGCTTTTCTTGGCTGCCTCTTGCCGCGTCGCACTCAATCTATCAGAAGCCTGTTCTTTCTCGTTGGGCGCCTCCAGTCTCTTCCCCTTGTCGCTTTCCGGCTGCCCAGCGTTTTTAACCGCAGACACGGGCTCACTCTTGCTGCTAATCTCCTTATTCCTCAGTTTTTCCACAGTGGTTTCCAGGCTCTTCTCGCTCTTCGGCTCCTTGGGGCCTTTCTTGCCAGGCGCTGAGGGCCAGGGCGCTGCCGGCAGCAAGCTGCGGTTCCTCGATACTGAGGCACTATTGGACGATGTCGTGGACGCCATCTTTGTCGATATCTGAAAGCGATATAGTTTATTTATAAAAATGTTTTGTATATGGATATATTTTGTAGTACTACACTACGCAACTTATTTAACGCACAACCAAAAAGTTATCTCAAATTTGACGTTATGTATTTTCGAAAATTTTTGTTCGTTTTGGTCGATTTTTTTTTCAAATTGTAGGTTTTTCTCTTAGGAATATCACTGTCTTAGTTGCTTTGGTAAAACGAATGATTTTGATATTATACCAGGTGCTATAAAAATGTTATGTTTTTTTCCGAAATTTCAAACCGTCCTGTGGGCTATACAAGGCATTGCAAGTTATTGCAATTATAGCCAATTTAAAGCCTCATGTTTTTTCTACATTTTCTTTTTCTATTCATTTGTTTATCCCCTTAAATCGGTTGTAAGCAGCGTTGCCGGATTTACCAGATTTCCCTATTTTTACAGAAAGCAGTTTTACCAAAACATTGTGCATTTTGTAATAAAAATTCACATTAGAGTACGTATGTGTAACTAGAACTTGTAGAAACACTTATAAACAACAGAAATAATGCTATTGTATAGAAAGCTATTAAACCGAACTATGATTGATGAAAATCATGCAAGAAATTCTTTATAAAAATATATTACGAAAAGAAATAACTGCTTTCCTTGAATTTAAAGTGAAACAGGAAATGCAAAATTAATATAAAAGTGTTGTGTCGCAAATTGACAAAGGAATATAAAGAAATTTTTATACATTATTATTTTATATATTACTTTAAATTATATCATATTTACTGAGCTAGGAAATGTTTAATTTCATACACCAAATAAGAATTTTAAAAGATTGAACAGTGGTTTATACTTTTTTTGACTTAAACCACCTAGCACTTTACCAATTAAAGTGCTAGGTAGGTATATAGATATCTTAAAAAGGGGATTAGGGTAATTATTAGTAGGTAACATTTAAAAAGTTTCTTTCTACCTGTCCTCTCAATAACGATTACCTATATAAGATAAATAAGGTGGACTTTCCTATGCCTTCAATCAATTGACCATATTAGTTAGGTTATGATCTCAAATTGGTGCGCGTTCCTAGTTTAAAAATTAATGTATTAATGTCTTATGGGGACTCAAGTTCAGGGCGTTGTAGACGTGATATAGAAAATCTCTTAGTGAAAAAAGTTGAATAAATACATTGTTTTGATATTTTATTTGACTGAGTGTTAAAATGTTGTTGATCCAATGGTTCAGAGAGGAAGGGGTTTGACATATGGTCCTTGAGAGGTAGGTACCACAGTATCTGTGTAGGTACTGTAAGGTTTTGGATAAATTTATTTAATAAGAGTTTCTTACATAATAAATTATAATATCATTGAGTTAATTTAAAAACCGGCAATATTTGTGGCAACATCGCTGAATTTGTATTATATTTGTGTCCTAGGTAACTTCTAATCTCATCTTATTTTGATTTACCTATTTCACGTTTTAAATCTTTTAAATTTGTTGACTAATTAAATTTATTAAAAGTACATTATTCAGTATCACCATCAACTGATGTAACTTGTTCTTGGTTGCCCCGACCTGAACAGAGTATGCGTATGATAGGAATATGTGCAGAACATCTATTCGATCGAAAGGTATAAAGCACAATACGAGTGTTTATCCAAGGCTTTTCCATTAGTATCATCAAGTTTGCTGTGCAGTATCTGTTCAGTTAGTTAATGAAAAACCTTACATAATAAAAATATCCATATAAATAATAATCCGGTATCTATACTGTATCCAACGAGAGAATGGACTTGCACTCGAGCGAAAATTTGTCTGTTTTGGTCAGATCTCCGCCCCTTAGAACATTAGTTCAACGCCCTCAACGTCTTAATAGGCTCAGGCTCAGCAGCTTAACATTCTGCTTTCGACCTCGTAAAGAAAAAGCCCAAGACCATTAGTAGCGCTTTGTAGGGCAGTTTTGCGGGTCATACAACATTGTATACATTTTAGACATACTGTAGATTGCAGTACAGCTTGTTTCGCAATTTTCGGTTATAATAAAATTATATTCGGTAATCAAAAGTTTGGTGTAACTCGGCATAAGAAAATC
The DNA here is from genome assembly GCA_964058915.1 of Tetropium fuscum. Lineage (NCBI taxonomy): Eukaryota > Metazoa > Arthropoda > Insecta > Coleoptera > Cerambycidae > Tetropium > Tetropium fuscum. The sequence goes on along the minus strand of CAXKVY010000253.1, from coordinate 605,926 downwards.
CGCACACGAGTATTTCCAAATAAAACACGGCTTACCTGCGGACTGTGTCCTTGCAGCAACGACCCCCCCATCTTGGGACTAGTAGGGGACGGCAACATGTCAAAGTTCTTCCTCTGGTTGAGGTCAAGATTGAGGCCGGGTATCGGTGAGGCGGGGAATGCCATCCTCTGACCGTACCACAGACTATGGTATGCGGCCATCATCCTGGGATCGTACGAGGGGAAGCCCGGCGGACCGGTAGGGTACAAGAACTGATTGGGACTCAGGGTGGGCGATGTTAAATTAGGAATAAACGGATTTGGCGGGGTAAAGTTAAGATTAACCTTCTCCCGCTTGCTGCCCGTGGGAGAATTGCTAGACTGCGCTTTGAGTTTGGGCGAATGGGAGCTTTTAGGCGACTTTCGTTCGTTCTTGGGCGAACTTTGGAGTTTCAAAGGATTGAATATTGACACGGAGCTGGTATTAATCTTCAAGTCACCCTGGCCGGGGTGCAGCGTATTCTGATTGGTGTGGTTGGCCGGGATTTGGCTACTGGAGTGGTTGCTCAGGCTCGTCGTCTCTGGCGCCTTTTCCGAGATCGGCTTGAGGGTCTTGGGGTCGATTTTGACAATGGAGTGCTTCCTGATCTCGCTTTTTTCCGTCTTAGGAGAGTCGTGCGGTTTATCCTTATCCGGGCTGACGTGGACCTGGTACATGGGTTTCACGCCGGACGCTGGATTCCCTACGGGGAAAAACCACTTACAATTTTCCTTCGTTACGTTTATATGCAAGGACAATATTGGATTAGGTTTACATGTAAAATAATAAACTTTCAGCGATAGTATTTAGTGTTGTAAACAGAAAAAAACACGTGGTTTTTAAAAAAATGTTTTTTTTAGAAAAAAGCAAAATTTTTTTTTCAATAATTAGGTTTTTTTCAAAAAAATTTTTTTTCAGAAAAATAGTTTTTTTTCAAAAAATTTTTTTTTCAGAAATATTGTTTTTTCCTTTATATAAAAAAGAATAAATTTGCGGCAGAAAAATTTTGCAACTTTTTAATAGAATCTTTTAATAGACATATGAATCTATGAATATTAATTCCCTATTCCCTACGGGGAAAAACCACTTACAATTTTCCTTTGCTATGTTTATATGCAAGGACAATATTGGATTAGTTTTACATGTAAAATATTAAACTTTATGCAATTAGTGTTGTAAACAGAAAAAAAAACGTTCTAAAAAAAGTTTTTTTTAGAAAAAACCAAAGCAGTTTGTTTTTTCAAAAATTAGGTTTTTTTTTAAATTTTTTTTCAGAAAAATAGTTTTTTTCAAAAAATTTTTTTTTCAGAAAAATAGTTTTTTCTTTTCCTTTATATAAAAAAGAATAAATTTGCGGCAGAAAAATTTTGCAACTTTTTAATAGAATCTTTTAATAGACACATGAATCTATGAATATTAATTCCCTATTCTCTACGGGGAAAAACCACTTACAATTTTCCTTCGCTATGTTTATATGCAAGGACAATATTGGATTAGTTTTACATGTAAAATATTAAACTTTATGCAATAGTATTTAGTCTTGTAAACAGAAAAAGAACGTTGTTTTTAAAAAATGTTTTTTTTAGAAAAAACCAAAGCAGTTTGTTTTTTTCAAAAATTAGTTTTTTTTATTTTTTTTTAAAAAAATGTTTTTTTCAGAAAAATAGTTTTTTCCTTTATATAAAAAAGAATACATTTGCGGCAGAAAAATTTTGCAACTTTTTAATAGAATCTTTTAATAGACACATGAATCTATGAATATTAATTCTCTATTCCCTACGGGGAAAAACGTTGCTTTAAAAAAAAAAAGGTTTTTTTAGAAAAACACGGTTTTCTTTCCAAATTTTCTTTTCAGAAAAATTGTTTTTTTTCGGAAACATTGTTTTTTCCTTGATATAAAAAAGAATAAACTTGAGGCAGAAAAATTTTGCAACTCTTTAATAGAATCTTTTAATAGACACATGAATCTATGAATATTAATTCCCTATGGGGAAAAACCACTTACAATTTTCCTTCGCTATGTTTACATGCAAGGATTAGTTTGGATTAGTTTTACATGTAAAATAGTAAACTTTATACGATAGTATTTAGTGTTGTAAACAGAAAAAAAACGTTGTTTTTGAAAAAATGTTTTTTTTTTTTCAAAAATTTGTTTTTTTCAAAAAAAAATTTTTTCAGAAAAATAGTTTTTTTCCTTTATATAGAAAAAGAATAAATTTGCGGCAGAAAAATTTTGCAACTTTTTAATAGAATCTTTTAATAGACACATGAATCTATGAATATTAATTCCCTATTCCGGGAAAAACCACTTACAATTTTCCTTCGCTATGTTTATATGCAAGGACAATATTGGATTAGTGTTATATGTAAAATATTAAACTTTATGCGATAGTAGTGTTGTAAACAGAAAAAAAAACTTTGTTTTAAAAAAAAAAATTTTTTTTTTTTAAAAGTTTTTGTTTGTTTTTTTTTCAGAAACATTGTTTTTTCCTTGATATAAAAAAGAATAAACTTGAGGCAGAAAAATTTTGCAACTGATAGAATCTTTTAATAGACACATGAATCTATGAATGTTCAAATAAACAACTAGCTGCACTACCACCTACTATTCAAAACCACTATAATCAGAATTAACGTCAAATTCTTCTGGCCCTTCCGACGTATCAGTGTCATACAGAAAAGTTTTCAGAAGTACCTGACAAAGAATTGTCGGAACTATAATCCAGATGATCTACATCCATGTCGACTGCAGCTGTTTTGCCACTTGTTTTGTTTATTTTTTTCATAAAAAACGAAAAAACAAACGCTTTTTTAATTATTATGATTTCTTTTTTAATTAAAAAAACAGTTTTGTTTTTCTTCAGAAAAAAAAATGTTTTTTTTTTCAAATTTGAAAAGAAATGTTTTTTTTTACATGACTAATAATTTTACATAATATACGACGTTTCTTCAAATCAAGCTCTCAACAAAAAGTACACAATTAAAAACTAATAATAATTATGACACAGATCGTCACACCCTTTGCTATGTAACTAAAGTGAAAACTCACCCAAGTAACGGGGCATGTTGTTCCGCATCTTGAAGAACTTGGCCGGCCTGACGTTCTTCAGTTCCGAATACTTGGGATCGGCAGCGGGCTTGGTCAAGTTGGCCTTGGATATCTGCGAGTTCCAACTCTTGGGTGGGTCTCGCAACGTCTTGTACCCTACGGGCGTACTGGGCTTCGCCTTGATGGCCATCTTGTTATTCAGGCTGCCGACTGGCTGTTGGGGTGCCTGACTGGCGGCAGCGCTCGGTCTAGTTTCCACATTGGGACTGGTCGCGATCTGATTGGGGGCAGTCTTGGGCATGGAGATTGACGTCACCGTGGGTTTTACTTCATTTTTCACGGTATTCTGTGGCGCGCCAGACACAATGGTCGGCTTGGGTACGTTAATAACTGGGTTGTAGGTGGTTTTGGGCATGTAGCAGGGCGATTTCATGCCGTAGCTAGTGGTAGGCAGCTTTGGAGGCGTCGTGCAAGGCTTCGTGGACATAATAGAAGGTTTGCTGGTCATTATGGGTGTACCAGGCCTGTTCAACTGCACGTTGGCAAAGTTTTTATTGAGAATACTGGGCTTGGAAAAGGTAACGTCTGTCGTGGTGGTCGCAGTGCTCGTTTTAGTAGCTGCAGTCGCGATTATAGTGGTCGCCGAGAAAGCGGCAGCGTCCGAAATGGAATTTTTGACGTGATTATCGCCGTTACGATTCAACTTGGAGTGCTTGCGTAACGGATGGTTGGTCGACAGGTTCAACAAACCAATTGAGTGGTTTAAAATGGTGGGCTTGGGTAGTTTCACAGGCGGCTCCGCCTCCGACACCGCTACCGCATCCATTTTGCGCTTTAGGTTTTTCTCCGCTACCTCGTTTGCAACAGTCGCGATTTTAGAGGGTGTAGGTTTTCCCGCTTCCGTTTCCATAGTATTTTTTACTTCTTCTCTCTTCACGGGAGCAAGTTCCTCGCTTTTCGTACTACATTTGCTACTATTAATGGTACTGAAAACCGTCGTAGTAGTACCTGACGACAGCGTAGCGCAACTCGTTACGAAGCTGGGCGCAGAGACCTCCAAAACCTTAGCTTCTGCTTCTGTCATATTAGCTGCACTAACTGGGGCCTCCTCCGTGGTCGCCGTGGACGGCGGCAAACTAATACTAGCAGCGCTTGTTGTCGCAGCATTGTTGGTGCACTTGCCGATGTACTTCAGGCCCGGCAAGTCTTTCTTCGTGGCGGGTTTGACCCCTGACTTTGACTCCATCACTGTCACCACCTCATTTTTGTACTTTTGCTCACTATTTACAATCTCCAGTAATGAGGGGCTTAACGCGCTGTCCTGAATGCCCGTGATGGACATCTCCCCGTTCTCGCTTATCCTCAGCTGCACTTCCTTCCAGTTGTTATTGTTGTGATTAGCGTGCGTCGAGTCTGACGGCTCCGTTTCAAGCTTCGGCTTCAACACGGTGCATTCGTAGATTCGGTACGTCAGCTCTATTGGACCCTTCTGTAAAATTTTTGTAAAATTACATAAAGCCAATTGACCATATTAGTTAGGTTATGATCATTGTTTCACATTGTTTGATAATTTATTTGACTGAGAGAGTGTTAAACTATTGATTAAACATTTTCAAAATAAAAATATTACCAATTTTAGAAGGCTATGTATGAAAAACGTATGTTGTTGTTTGATCCAATGGTTCAGAGAGGAAGGGGTTTGACATATGGTATGGTCCTTAAGAGGTAGGTACCTGTGTAGGTACTGTCAGGTTTTGGATAAACTTATTTAATATTTAATAAGAGTTTCTTACATAATAAATTATAATTTCATTGTGTTAATTTACAAGCCGGCAATATTTGTGCCAACATCGCTGAATTTGTATTATATTTGTGTCCTAGGTAGCTTCTAATCTCATTTTATTTTGATTTACCTATTTCACGTTTTGCAGCTTTCATCACAGACTTATCTGTTTTTTTTTTCTGATTGCATATAATTGATTTTGAGTGTTGGTTAGAAAATGAGTGAAAATAGAGTAGGTACCTACGTAATCAAACTCGGAACCATAAGTGATTTTTTCCTAGAGGCCAGAATATGTAGTTTAGGTTAACTTAAAATCTTTTCTATTTGAAGACTAATTAAATTTATTAAAAGTACATTATTCAGTATCAGCATCGAGTGATGTATCTTGTTCCTGGTTGCCCCGACCTGAACAGAGTATGCATATGATAGGAATAAGTGCAGAACATTTATTCGATCGAAAGGTATAAAGCACAATACCATTGTTTTCCCAAGGCTTTTCCATTTGTATCATCAAGTTTGCTGTGCCGTATCTGTTTAGTTACTTAATGAAAAACCTTACATAACAAAAATGTCCATATAAATAATAATCCGGTATCTAGGTAGGTACTTACCGGATTATTATTTATATGGAGAAATCCACATTTGAGTCCATTTTTTCCATTATTCTTTCATAAAAGTGTACATAGTAAAAGCATCATAGAAACACGTTGATTCAATAACACGGTTTATTACCCATATATTCTTTTAATAACAAAGGAGGTACTATATTATTCCAGAAATAGTTGCGCCCGCAACGTTGGCTAGTGACACACTGTCCCTCATAACCCTCTTGACATCCCCTTACCCCAGTCGGCCGTACTGTATGCATATTATAGACAAGGCAATATATAACCATGCATAAACAAACTTAAAGTGTTGATATATAAACACAAGACATCATTCTGGACCGACTCAGGGCATTAGGGAAGGTATATTATATTACGAGCTAAAATATGTATTAATTTTTATTTGGCGCTAACAATAGAAGGTATATTATTACATCATTAAGGTAAAAAATCGATAAACATTGACCAAAA